>JAWNNI010000170.1:1200000-1764654 GCA_035043065.1 Hirtodrosophila confusa
GTTGCTGCTGCTGCTGCTGTTGCACGACGCGTTGAAAATTCACGTAACAATTGATTTGTGTGTCAAAAATGTCACAAGTGTCAAATTTGTAAGGAAACACTGCGCTGCGCTTGAGAGAGCTCTTCAGCCAGAGAGAGCGTATAAAGAGAGGGAGAGACCAGCTTGCGAAGCCAATGTGTTCATAGAGAGAGAGAGAGCGAGAGAGAAAGCTTTGCTGCTGCGCGTAAGCTGCGTGTCAGCTGTGAGCTCAAAGAGATTTTTCCTCTGACAAGAACGTGTGTCCTGAGAAAGAGCAAGACTCACAGAGCTTTAAGCTCTCGATGCTATTGCTTAGATTTTGAACTGTCAGCAACTTCTGGCTGTGGATAAGGTGATCATAACTAGCGGCTAGAAATCCGCTTAAAGCTTCTGTTATATTAGGTGCTTTCTATCTTTAAATCATTCCCTGCAAATTAAACGTATTTTTTATTTACCTGTAACCTTCTTTTATACAACAATGTATTGAGAATGGTTGGAAACAGACTAATGTGAAAGTAAGCATGTAACTAATGTAAACAAAACTGTTGGTAAAAGCTATATTATGAGATGTAAATATTCTAAAAATTATAGGTTAAATAAAAACAATCGTGAAGTGCGCTTACTATACATAACATATCAATTAAGCATTTCTCAAGTTTCAGTATTTACAAAATAAGTTTTTTTCCTCGAATTTATCTGGTGTCGTGCGTATATTCATTTCAATTATTTTATCCAATATTACCAATGCAAAACCTCAAAACAGCAGGGCATTAAAATACAATATTGTCATTTGTTTTCTGCGGTTTTCATGTCGTCAAGGCTTCACTGTACTAGTAAACTTTGTTATTTCCATACATTGCATGATTCAGTGCTTCGCCCTAAAGACTAAACCAAATCACAAAAAATCCTAAAAAGGGTTCGCCTCCGTCTACTCCTTTTGACCGCCCAGTCTAAACGGCTTAAAAGGCTCAAGTGTACTTAAGTAGGATACGTAGGATACGAATACGAACGTTTTTCTTCAACATTGCACAACAAGGGGCGTATTTCTCGTCAGAAACACAAAGTAGGGTGTAGGCCATATAAGTAGTCTAGCCATTACTGAGATGTCTGGTCAGCAAGGTGCTAAGCTTACGCACACACAAGCACACATCAAAACATACAATGATACAGACTGTTTTTGTATTCTTATTAACTGAATCGGCATTCAATTTGATTGCACTGCTCTCATTATACTCTTAATGTTATTAATTAATAAAACTCGTGCTCGCTTTTGTTAGAGTGTTAAATGATACGAATTCGCGACGGCAAGAACGACGCATTCATTCGCATTCGATTCTCGATTCTCAATTCTCGATTCTCAGTTCCCGACTCTCGACTCTCGACTTTCAACGTTCGACGTTCGACTCGCGGCTGCGGTTTTTGTTGTGAACCCAACTAAATGCGATGCGAAACTGGCCGACCAGGCAGAGCCCGGCAGTGACGATGGTTTCTTATTGGAACAGACCCACACTGAGAGGGGGATAAAGAGCAGGAGACGCACATGGAGACGGAGACGGAGACGGAGGCAGAGACAGAGAGGCAGAGAGGGAGACGGAGACCGGCCAGCGTCAGCTGCGTCGCGTGAGTGGATTGCGGGTTGTATGTGGTCTGGCGGTCGGTGGGTGTCGGGTGGCGGAGGAGGGGTGTCTACTGGAGCAACGACGTACTGCTGTTGCTCTGTGTGCGTGTGTGTGTGTGTGTGTGTGTGTGTGCTCGCCACTTGAAGCTAATAACAACAGCAACAACAGCAACAACAGCAACAAGAACAACAAGAGCAGCAAACAGGCGAGTTGATTGCAACCGAACTTGTGCCAGGAGCTCAAGTTGAGAAAGCTTCGCATTTGCCGCTATCAACTGAGCGAGGTTGCAACCAGATGTGGCGGCATAGAGAGAGAGAGGTAGCGAGAAAGAGAGAGCATTCCGTTTGAAGAGCAAGCGAAATTAGGTCTCTTTAACATTGTGCGGAAGTTCACAGCCAGAGCGAAAGTGTCAGAGTCAGAGAGAGAGAGAGAGCGAAAGAGAGAGTGTGTTCACATAACGGTCAATGCGGCTTTTACATAAACTTGCATGCGATAAAATTATGATTAGTCATTCTCTGAGCAGTGCCAAGGGGGAGTGCAGTGGCTGCTAGGGGTTGGTTTTACAGCCCATACAGATGGAACAGCACGCAATGTCGCAATGCCCATGGGGTGACCATGTACGTTGGGAATTAACTCAGCTACAGTGAAAGCACTCTGAGTTCAACCTGCATTGAAAGCTCAAAAAAGCTTTAACAGCCGTTATGAAAACAGTTATACGATTCCATCCTTTGGATCCAATTTCACTTTAGATCATTCTAGTTAGTGATGGCGCGATTAATCATATGATTACATATGATACTTTAATCGATTATTTTGTCTCAACCCACGATTTAATTGTATCGCATAATGGGTTTCGATTAGTTTAAGCATTAATCGATTATATGCTCAATTAATCGCTTCACTATTTGCGTGTAAATGCAAAAACAAAAGCTGGCAGAGCAATTTGCAAAGATTGATTACGGCATCAACATACAGCAAAGTGTGGAAATATTATTCCAAATCTAACGAAAAAGATCATATATGTAATTATGTGCTCTTTTTTTATGTTTGTTGGTATGGCCTTTGCATTACACATTCATATGTAAAATATCAAAAATTAAAAAAATTGGTGCAAATTTGAAATCGATTCATTTAATTTTTCTTCGATTAATTGCGATTAATAATCGCTAGGCTTAAATCAATCATATGATTCAATAATCGAATAATACAATTTTTTGCCATCACTTATTGTAATCAATCATGAGAATGTGAATCATGGCAATGACGACGGCATTGAATCGCAATCTGTTCAAAACTTCTTTCAAAAGTACTAGGTATTATAGTAGAAACTAGTCATAGAAAGTATTTTTCTGTGTCACATTGTTTTAGGAAAGTATATTTAGTTAGAGTAGTAAAAATATGGAATCATTTGTTTACAGTCTCTGATTACTGACAATTGATGTCATGGATATTCGGATGAATTGTATTTAAATTTTGTTTTAGAGAGCTACATTTAATTGAAATGTCTTTAATAGGTTATTTATTTATATACGTAAATAGTTATATTAAAAAGAGGTCTCATAATTTATTACTGCTGAGAGATTATTAGTTATATGAATTATCTGGTTTAGTCTGTGTGTTCCACTCTTGGTAGTAGGAATTCTTGGTTTCAAATACTTTTATCCGTTACTATTTCAAATGCCATCTGGCCACCCTAATCCGCTCTCACTCTCCCACTCGCTGGGGGCTGTTGAATACCCCTGGGTCTACAACCACATGCCCACACTCTCGCTCTCGCATGCGATAAGTGCTTGCCCTACAATGTTGCATGCAACAACAGGTTTGAGTTTGAGTGGCTGTTGCATGGCCAGCAACATGTTGCAGCGAATTGAATAACATTGCCAGCAGATGCAGTTGGCATTGGCATTGGGCAGCGCAGGATAGGATCATCATCAGGCAGCTTCAGCTCCAGCTCCATTAAACATCGATGATTACTCACGCGATGCCGCACACGCACACTCTCTGTGCATCTGAAAAGGTATCAGCATCAGCATCAGCGGAGACTGGAACTGGCAGTAATCAGTTGTTGAGGTGTTTGTGATATATTGACAGCATTAAGGCTGCGATAGTTGAGATTAATTAATCATAGATCCTTTGGAACCGGCACAGGCCACAGGCTGAACATATCCTATTAATTTGAACACCGCAAACAAAAGTCGCCTTCAGCTCCTTTGCTCTTAATGGTGTGAACACGGACAGAGTAACAAATTGCGAAACGACAACAGTTGGCCACAAACTGGCAGCAACTGGTCAAGGGACTAAGGGAATTAAGGTGGGGGGGTCTTCCCAGAGCCACCCGCGCCAAACAAAAGAAACGAACCCGCCGAAGGACAAGAGCCTGTGCCCTGTGGCTGAGTTGCATCGTAAAAAAAGTTACACGCACGCGCAGCGGGTGGTGCTGCCTTGTAATAAAACGCAGGCGCAGCAACCGTGAAGGGTAGCGGGAGAGGGAGAGGGAGCGGGAGCGGAGCTCACATATCGAAGCTTTCGATCAAATTGCCTATCTGATTGCCCAGAGCTGAAACTGTGTGGCTGTGCAGGGGGAGGTTGGGGCAGACTGCAGTTCGTGTGTTGAAAAATTCATTTTAATAAGCGCCCGTAAAATCAACCACGCAATATCTGCGCAATAAATAAATGACAATTATGAATTGTTCGCCGGAACCGGCCCTGGATAGCCCAAAGCCCAGCCCAGTCCAGCTCAGCCCTTTGGCTCCACTTAGCAAGCGGCGCCCGCTGGTGCACTATGAGCCACAGAGCCACAGAGATACCAATCCACAGTCGGCGGCTATCGCAGCTGTGGTGCTGTCGTCGTGCCAGACCATTAATTTGTTGTTTATCGCACCTTGTTAAAATCACATTGCCTTTAAGATAAGTGTGGGGAGATGTGACGCCATTGGCATTCCACAAATGTCCCAAGCCCAAATCAGAACCTAATACCAACAAAATTTGCATCCTATAATTACTGATAAACTTGTGAAAATTTGGTAACTATAATACAAATCATATCCTATGATTAGAACTTTCCCAATTTCAAGTTTTTAAGGCAAAAAGATATGTATAAGGTAGGCTATACCACGCTGAAAATTTCTATAAAAACACTAGCTGGTAAAATCCGTTGCCCGACGAAATATTTAGACTAAAACGCTTTATGTTGAATTTGACTACTTTCGTCAATCGTAAGAAATGCACAAAAATAGCGCACTATATTATTCTTTCCCGTGGGGGTAGATTTTCCAAACATTTTGGGCATCACGCCTGTTATGTTTTTGTGTAGAACCCTGAAAATGAGTTTGAAGCCAATCGCATGAAAATGAAATTGTCAAATGCTAAAGTTTTCCAAAAATTTTCCGACCGTAGGGGTGATATTCAAAGATACGTATCGAATTTGCAAATGAGTTTGAACCAGATCTCACTAACATTTGACTTTCGCCCATACAATTTTGAGACCCCCATTTTCCGCACATGGGTGGATTTGTCTAAACCGGCGAAATATGTGTCGAATGATTTTTCGTATAGATCATGGAAAATGAGTTTGACGCCTATTGGATGATAAAAATAATTTCATAAAACCGTTTTTGCGAATTTCTACGTGTGGTTGAAATTTCCAAAAACAACCGTCTTAGTGTGCACTTTCGTCATAGATGGAAACTATTGAATCTACCAATCAGTCAGTCAGGACGAAGTGTTTTATATATATATAGATTATATAATGTCAGTCTATCCCACTCACTCCATTTCAACACACAGTAGGATTCTCGAACATTTAGTTTTATCAGTGTTATATTTACTATTATTACACCCTGTACCCATAAAATGGGTAATATTGATGGGTAATAAAACCGTGTAAATGTATGTAAAAGGCAGAAGTAGCCACCTCCTTGATCATTTATAACAACAATTTAGTTAGTTATAGCTCTAGTAATAGCTTTGATTTTTGGCTAATAGCTGTTTTTTTTTTAAGCGATCGAATCCTAAACATCGAAGTTATATAAGAAACTATTTTCAGTACTGCATAGAAGAGGAGGGCAACCGCCCGTAAATAAGTAAAACAAGCAACAATGCTGTAGTCGAGTATACCAACTACAAGACTCCCTGTATACAGGTCAAAAATTTTCGATCGCATCTTCGTA
The DNA here is from genome assembly GCA_035043065.1 of Hirtodrosophila confusa. NCBI lineage: Eukaryota > Metazoa > Arthropoda > Insecta > Diptera > Drosophilidae > Hirtodrosophila > Hirtodrosophila confusa. The sequence continues at coordinate 1,205,807 of JAWNNI010000170.1, forward strand.
AACTTACACATACACAAAGCCGCACACGCACAAGCGACAGCACAAGCGAGGCATTTTAAGTCGCGGCTGTGCTTCTCCTCCCACTCGGCCGTACTAAATCTTGTTTGTTGAATAACTTCCGTGTTTATTATCCGATCGACTTAAAATTTGCACAGTAGATTCAGAGTGACCAAAGTATTATACATGACAAATCCCAAATCCCTATATCTTGAAACTGTTACTGTAAAACGGTTTTTATCGAAAAGCGGGGTATGGGGGGAAAATCTCGGGTCCAAAATAAACTTGACCTGCGCTATATACACGAACCTACATTCCAGTTTTGGTGTCTCTAGGTCTTATATTTATTTGCTGAGATCAACGCGATCATACATATGTACATATGGACGGACAGACGGACGGACAAGCGGACATGGCCAAATCGAAATCTATTTGGATACTGATCAAGAATATACATATGTACTTTATAGAGTCGGATGTGTCTCCTTCTGCCTGTTACATACATGTGTACAGCTTTAGTACCCCATTTTTACTCATATTATGGGTACAGGGAGAAAAAATTGAATTGAAAATTGAATTAATTAATTAATTAATAATGGAATGATATACACTGTAAGTGATTTTTTGTTCTTACTCAACTTGTATAACTGAATAAAATCACTAAATTTTATTATACTCCTTTGAAAATAGGCTACATGATATTTCATAGTTTCTTAAGCCTCTTCATAGCACCCTATCTTATCTGTTTCTACAAACAAGTAATGCATATTCTTACTACTCCATCTATACATGCTTCAGGCTTATTTACGTGTCCGACATGGAACAGCAACAAAACGATTTTATTTTTACTATTTACACAAGAAATTCCCAAGTGGATGCCAAAAATAAAATGAAATAAATTCGCGCAGTAATTTGTTTTTGCAATTGCGCGTATCAAAAATGTCATAGACCACTATAGTATTTTTTCGAGTAACCTGCCAAGCTATCAACACCAACTACTAAAAACTGACAGTCAGTTAAGTTTTATTTATTTTTTATATTTTTTGTCAAATTCCGCGCATATTTTTTTCCGCGTTCATTTTCATATTTCGTGTACAAGTTTATAGCATTGGCTGTTGATTTATGCAAATTATTAAACGTTTTCTAATAACTCATTATGCCGCGTAAATAACGCGCCGCATGACTGTCACTTTGAGACGAGATCCGAGACCCGAGACCTGGGACCAGAGATCCGAGATCCGAGTTGCGAGACCCAAGACGCAAGCCCCGGCTCCGAGCACGAGGCCGTTCGACATCAGATGGCTGGCTGCTCAGTTACAGAGCCATGTGCCTCATTTTCATTACATGTTCTATTGACAGCACCTCCTTGTGTCTTCCATCGAGAGGGGAAAGGCCAACTACTGTTACCTCTTTCCAGCTAAAGTCATAATATGTTTTCCTTTGTTTTTATTTTGTTTTCTAACACTTGGATTTGCCTATGTGTTGTTGTATTTCCATAGTTGTCTGTCAGTTTTTGCATCTGTCTACTGCTTCGGAGTTTCGTAGCGCTCAGCTAGCTGTCAGCTTCGAGCGTGTAAATATTTTCGGATTGGTAATTGATCAAATATTGTGCTCGGTCCGGCATTGCGATGCGTTATGTGTTTTCACGGTTTTCTTGACCTAACTCGAATGCCTTTTGTAATTGTTCAGCGATTGTTGAGCAAGCTTTTACTTTCAGCGAATGCACACACGTAAGATACAGACTTCAGCATTGATACGTTACAAGTAGCTGGAAATAGTGATCACAACATCAGCTAGATGATCTCAACTGTTTTATAAGCATTTTATTAAGCCAATATTCGGTACATATATAATCGTTGATCCACTGAAAATGTGTGCTTTTCAATGAACGCATGTACTTAAAATAGAGTTTTCGCAATTGATACGTTAAAGCTGGAAATAGTGATCACATCAACCAAAGATGAACTCAACCGGTCGATTAGCATTTTATTTAGCTAGTTTTCCTCAGAGATTGATGTCGTCCCTCGGAAAATATGTGAAAAATGCAACCTCGAAACGGCATTTAATTACAGCCTAAGAACAACAGTAATCACACTACACTGAGAGCAAAAATTGCCAAATTACATTTGGTTACAGAAAGATGACAAGTAACACTGAAGGTCAAAAACTAATCTATTGCCTAAGGAAATGAGCTTAGAAAAGTATATTTTCTACATTGCAATCGAATCCTTGATTCAATATGTGGTTCAAAGTCCGGCAAATAATTCTATCAAGGTTCCCTGATGATGAATGTTTGGCAACATATTTACAGATATCGATAGATTAAAGCTAATATTCGCTAAGTTCTAAGCAGCTGTATTCAGCTTTGACTTCAAAACCTACTTTTTTTTTCTCAGTGTAACAAAAACAGCACTGAATCCAAATGATTTGTGCAGCCAGCAAGTGCAGACATGGCCACAGTTGCTGCTGCAGTTGCATTTGCAGATGTGTCCAATGCTGGGTTCAACTATTTGCATTTGCATTTTAGCACCTCCACCTGAGACTTTTGCTGGGCTGGACAGGGGGGCTGGGGTAGCGTGGTGTAGGGTGGGGTGGGTGTGGTCTGGCACCGTCAACTGCATTGTGCTGATTGCGCATGCAAAGTCACAAACGCAGACGCAGCTGGCGTCGGAGTTGGAGTTGGAGCTGGAGCTGGAGCTGGAGCTGGAGTTGGCGTTGGAGTCGGCGACCAAATGAAAGTGGGCACCGACTGCTGCATTCTTGGCGTTTTGTGTATAACTTAATTCTGTGCGCCTCTAACAGCCACGCCCTCAAAACAAAACAACAAACGAGATTGCCAGGCTCGGCTGGGTTTCACCTGCCGTTGAGCTCGGGCTGTTGTTGTTATTGTGGGCTGTGTGGGTTGCCGGTTGATGGTTGCCGGTTGCCAGTCCGGAGCGCGTATCTAATTACAAAAAAACGAGACAGACGCTGATTTCAAAGATAAATTGCCGACGAAGACTCCGAAGCTGAAGCTGCAGTTGACGCACTGCAGCGTTTCCAGGGCCAAGTGATGGATGTATTTATGCGCTGCAGCGACGCCGACGCCGACGCTGACGTCGACGGCGACTCCAACGAAAATAAACAACAGTTTATTGGCATTGCCTGATGACTCCGACTTGGGGACTCGCCTCCAACTGCCTTTTGGGGAGTAACCTGGGCCAGCAACGGCTCGGGTTCGGGTTCGGGCTCGGCGTTCCCTACAACAATATACTATACCCAGAATACTCGCATGCATATGCATATGCATATGTTTAAGGCATTTTAATTATTTAACAACATTTACGCGAGTCTCGATGTGTGGAAGGTGTCGTTTTTAGGTCTAGAACCTTTGCTGGCTCCGAATATTTCACAGCGCAATTTTTTATTTTTTATGAGAAAGCGATTTTTATGTTCGTCTCAACCTGGCACTGGGGCTGACCAGTTGACCAGTTGACCATCCTGTCTGCTCTTGACTGACAGCGGCGCTTTTCCTGAGACTTGATTTATGTCACAGTTTGAGTAACGTATTCTCCAAACGCGCCATGGAAGCAATTTCGATAGGGCTCTTTGCATTGGTGCTCTATGGGAACGGACAGCTCTGAGATATGGCTAAACCGAAACTAGAACTGTGGTAAAACTGTATCCTGAAGTCAATGGCCAGAGGACTGTGGTGAAGGGGACGAGTTGAGTCGCAGAGCTCCGTAGGGGCATACATCTTTACAATTCTCAATTGTATATGTTCAAGATTAAAAATATAACCAGCAACTCGTATGTTTGATCGAAGATCGGAAGATATGCAAAGTTTCACTATGCGATAGTAAGTTCCGCTGGGAGTAGGACTAATTAACTATTCAATCTGTGAGAACATGCTTAACAAATAGGGAAGACCTTTAACAAACACATATAGTACATAAATAGGAGCTCAAGCATTTACTGTGCCCTTCAACTTCTAGGAGTTACCTGAATGAGCTCTCAGTGCTACGCTTAAGTTTCTCGAGCAGTTAGGATCAACCACATCACCCCCTCAAGCATTGACAACAACTTCCTCACATAATTCAATATGTGGACACAACAATCTTCTAGATTGCGTATTAAAACAAAATACAAAGAAGAAAAAATGAAAAAATTAAAAACCTACACTTGACCTCAGACGTTGGCAACCGCATCCACTGGTCAGTTCCGTGGCCAACGTTCAAGTGGCTTTTCATATGGGTCCCTCCGGGAGTGAGGAGGGGTGAACTGGGAACGGGGCTTGAGCGTAGAGAAAGGAGAAGCGGGAGGGGTATGGGGCTTGGGCGCGCATTCGTTAAGTAAACATGCTACGGTACGACGCCTTCCTAAAAACCTGGCATCCATCCACAGTTGCAGTTGCATTCGCATTCTCATTCCTTGGCGTCAGTGAGCCCACAACAAAAACAACAACAACAATAACAGCAACAACAAATACAACAACATCATCATCAACATCGACAGGCAAAGTACACAAACCCACACACAGATCCATATACATATAGTATAATATGTACATATATCGAGAACTCGGGGATTGTGTCGGCTTCGCTTTGCATCTTTTGTTCATTTTAGTTAAATATTGCCTACCTCCACAGTCCGTCCCTCCGTCCCTCTGTCTGTCCGCCTTCAGTGGCCGTCCAGCTGCCAATAGTGCATGGCATTTCATGCACTTTTCATCTTTTTCAATCAACTGGACTGGACGTTCACTCGGGAGCCGCATGGAAGTAAAAAACCATCCGAAAGGGAGAAAAAACTGTTTCGCTTTCGCTCTTTGGAGGGCGCTAGTTTAGGATCTGTCTGTATTTGTACTTCTGTTGACCATCTCTTGCCGTTTATTTGTGTTTCTTAATATTTTTGTTAAATGTTTCAAGCGCGCGTAAATTAATCTCGAGCTTAATTGCTTTTGCTTTTCGTTTTCGTTTTCATTTCTTAATGTTTTTTTTTTTGCATAGCCGCTTCTTCACTTTACTGAAGTGCTACTTGGCCTCCAGGGTCCCCACTCGCTTTGGGGCCTCCAATCTTACCTTGAGCGCCATCCTTTCAGCCAAGTGGTTATAAATATGTTTTGTCTATTTTTAGTGCTCCCTCAGCGCTAGTTGGACTGTCATCATTGGGGCCACAGAACTCAGCTGCTTAGTTAATTGTAGTTTAAGGACAGACTATTTAGATTGTGAAACTAGCAATTCATTTACATTCAGGTAGCCAACACTTTTATTACTCCGAGCTTGTATTCAAATTAACATTTAAGTTTTCATGCCAAGTTGCCTTAGATGTCCGCGATCTTAAACAATGACTTTAATTAAAAGCTTTCGCGTAAACCAATTGGGAATCTTACGCAGAAAGCATTTTAAATTAGGATCAGTTACTTTTTTCAAATCTGAAACTTTCTGTTTTGAGTCTGTTGTTAATTTTCACTCAGTCTTTACAGACTATAAGCAAGAGTGAAGGTTAAGATAGTGGAATAATTTATAAATAAAATGTCATGACATATGTATCTACAGGAGAAATCGCCCAATAGACCTTTTATTATTATACCTCTTAAATCGCTGCTCAATTTAGTAATCCTGTGGATGGTATAACAGTTTTGTCAAGAAGTGAAGGAGTTATTTCGAAACTCACTTAGATCCTTAACTTTATTTTGCTCAGCACTATTAGCTGAGTAGATTAAGCCTGTTTATTCTTCTGATATTTTGGCCAAATCGATGAGTTTGTCTTAGGGCATTTAAGCTTCGTCTTTATGGTTCTAGACTGTTCTCATCCACAGCTGCACAGCTATTGAGCAACTAATCCATTAAGCATAACCGAAATCCTGCTATAAATGTTTTCATCTCAGCTGTCCACTTATGCCAATTTATGCACTAGTTTCTTGTGTTTTTTCTTTTTCATTTTCTTTATCTGGCGGGCTCTAAATTGTAATACCCCAGTCAAAGTGACCGGATTCGTCCGACCAGCCCCAGCTCCAGCTCCAGCTCCAACTCCAGCTGGGCAGCCGCCTTGGCGCTGGCCTGGCCCAAAAGCCAAGCGGACAAGTTAAGTACAAGTGCGATACAAAGGCCGCCACGAGCCCCAGACTGGGAACTGGGGACTGAAGACTGAAGAGTGGAGACTGAAGACTGGAGACTGGCAATTTGTGTTGCACGGGGCGCATGGGCACGATAACAAGATTAGAAAATAAGATTTATCTCATAGATTGATAGATTCGATTACACGCAGCGTCCAGCGGCCAGCGGACAGCGACTGGGGCGGGCGTACGGCGGCGTGTAATTACAACAAAAGCAACAACATTGAACAAGAACAAAACGAGCTGGGAACGAGTGCGGTGATCGGAGCACGGAGCTCGGAGCTCGGAGCTCGGAGTGGGGCCTCTCTTCTGGGCTCCAACTCGACTCTATTTCTCTCTGGCGTTTTAATGGACTTTTAACTGGTTTTTTTGTTGTTTTTTGTTCGTTTTTGTGTGTCTGCGCAGCTGCTGCACCTGCAACAACTTGGGGCAAGCAGCGAGCCGGCCGGGCGTTGCATATTTACTAATTTAATAATTCAAAAGCATTTAAATTCCTAATCATATCTCTGCAAAGCGGCCGGCCGCCTGCGTCTGGATTAGCCGGACTCTGCGAAATGCGAATCAGCCGGGCGCAATTTGTGAAAATTTCTCACCATTTCATGCCTCAAGCTGAAGCTGTGGCTCCTCCCCCCTGCCACTGCCACTGCCACTGCTCCCGCTCCTACTCCTGCGCCTGCTCCCCACTGACACCGTCGAGTGTGTTAGATTTCCACTTTACTGTCTATGCAATTTGTTGGCTAACTAGATGGCTATCTGTGGCCAGTGGTTGTTGTTCTTGTTGCTGCTGTTGTTTTCTATGAGGCTTCTACACGTTCTTTGTAGCCCGCTGCGCTTTCATGTTCTTTTCATCTTTGGGCCTGACTTCGCGTCTTCTCCAGCCGTCTTTTTTGGACTATTACTACTGCATTTTATGCATCGCCTGGCGTTAGTGTTTTGCGTCTTATTAGACTCTAATTGCATTGCCAGTTATGGCCTCGGCTCGCCTCTGAGCGCCTGTGATCGCCCGTGTTAGCCTGGGCATCGGGGCATGCACCAATTGGAATTAACATGGAGCTGCAACTGCATTTGTTGCACTTGAGCCTGATCAAAAGGGTCGGCAAATGGACTTTCAATTAGTTTCTGTTGAAGTTCATGACTTGAATCAACCGCTACTTGACCCAGTTGCATACCATATGAGTTTCTCAGTGCTATAAGAACTCAGTTTTAATGTGCCTTAGTCGTAAGAAATGGCCCAGCAACGTTCTTTACTTTGGAAATTGACCCCGTCTTATGAATTACTACCTATATAAGCAGATCCTAGTCAGTTCCAAGACTAAGGCATTCATTGTTACACATCTGCAACAGTTAAGAATGCTAGACTATAAAACTACCCTTAACAACTACCTTCCAAATCTACACCTCCTTTAAATATACTTGAAACATTCAAGGTGATAGGTTTAGCTTGGAAAATAAATTGTTTGACTTTCAAGGCGTTGGAAAAGATTAAGTATTACCGAATTCTTTTTAACTCAGCCGCTTGTTAAACTAGAGAACTGAAAATGTAGTTAAGATTACGGGAAAAACAAAAGTATGATTGTGGATCCTTTACCTTTATTCATACAGTTGTTGTTAGAGTACTCAATCTGGGTAATTCATAACTTGTGATTTATAATTGAACTGACTGAATCATTAGAGCTGGTGTTTCTGAACCCAGGAGAATATGTGAAATCCTTTATAACAACAATTCACATTTCCTTGCCAGTATTTAAGCTTAGTTCATCCTTTGAGAGAATACTATAATTTAGTCACGAAATGTGTTCGAGTTTTCATATGCTTTATCTAGTCAATCAAAATCGACAGATGGACAGACAGACTAACAAGCTTAATATAATCCGAGGAAATAAACCTATTTACAAGTATGACCAAATTTTAAAAATTATTTATTTTTGGCTCACATATGTTTATACGCCTTCGAGTAAATACCAAGCCCCACTTCCTCAACTCCACTCTCGGACTACGAGAAGTCCCTAATATTTAACCTCGTTTTACCTGCCTTAGACACTGTACAAGAACAGAACACAACCTTTCCAGCAAAACAAGAACTAAGCTGATATGTTGCGGTTAACCATTGATACTTAACCGTTTAACCCACACCTATTTAAATATAGATTCCCCAAATATTGAAAACACTCCCCTATGCATTCATAGTGCTCTCTTGCAACAGGCGCCTCAGAGTCTGCAGAGAACACATAAAGAACCCAATCCAACTCATATATCTTGTAGGTGTAGCCTGAAGTTGTAGCGTTTAGCTTGGGGAAAACTTTCGGGGCTGTCGTCATCAATGAGAATTACGCAATGCACTGCCATTAGGAAGTGGAACCGGGGAAGCCGACGTCACAATTCCAGTCAGAATTCGACTGAAGGTCGAATCAGACACGCGAGTTCTGGCGTCATGTCTACTCCTGGGGCACTTTGCATTGTGCGAGTGCTTGGGCCAAACTTAACGGTGCTTTGTCGCCATTTTGTCGCAGGACGTCAGCGCTGTCATTTTGATTATGCAGAGCACGGCCTGAATTGAATTGCTCAGCGTTTTTTATTAACTTTAGTTTGAACTGGTAGTTGGTGTTATTCATAATTTTGGTGGGAAGGGGTGACCGCCATCAAGGGACCTTACATAACATGCTTAATGTCCTTTTTTGGCTTATCTATTTTCAGCCCGGGCGGCCGAAGTGGAAAGTATTTATAAGTGACACACATTAGCAACACAGTAAACTAAAACGATTCAGCTTCAAATTAACTTTAATCAATATACACAGAAAAAGGACAGCCGGTGTTACCCGGCGTTGCCTTGGCCAAGCCTTCTTAAAACACATCCCAAATGGGAATTAATAGTTTGTAATATTGGGTTGAAGCTGATTAGACGAAGAGTAAATGTTGAACAATGCGATAGAATTTTCGAAGTAGGTAAAACATGCGTCAAAAATTATATGCATAGATCCTTAAAAATGTACGCAAACATGATTGGATGCTAAACAAAAAAAAAAACACACTAAAAACACCGATAAAATGTTTTTTTTTCTTGTTTTAAAATATTTATTTGTATGTAAATTTGCTAATTGCTATCTTGCTATGAGGACAGCTGGATCAAATTGGTTAAATATACAAGGAAAATTGTTCATGGCATCTACAGTAGTGTGCATGTCAAATTTTGTGGCTCTAGCTGTGAAACTGTAGGACATACCCTACTCCTGTGAAAAACATGTTTTGGTGAAAGCTCTGTCGAATTGCGGGGAAGGGGCAAAAAATATTTGATTCAGATTTTTCAAGGAGGTCAACATTAGTATGTATGTTTGGTGACTCTAGCTTTAAACAAATTTTTTAAGATTTAGGTTTCCGCCAAAATTTTGGGGGAGGGGGTGGAGGTAGGGTGCCTTGACACTTTCCAAATTGACAATTGATTACAAATTAATATACCAACATGTGTATTAAGTTTGGTTGCTCTAGCTTCAAGGGTGTGGAATAAAATTGCGTTCATACGGACAGACATTTCAACAACCCAATATACTATTTTTCAAAATTTGTTTTTAAAACGAGTATAATAATAGATTGTTATGATTGGGCTTAGTAGGGACACATTGTAAATAAGTAAGGAATTATTGAGCATAGGAACTTTATTGCTTCATTAACTTACTGTGAATATTTCAGGTTCTCTGCGCCAAGCCGCAATTATGTAGGAGTGAGCCCCATCACAAGATTCTATATGCTTTTATGTTATAATATAGCTATATAAATCGATAAAGCTCGAAAAATATACAAGTTAGTAATTCAAATTCAACATTATTAAACAGTTCACTGTATAAACGGCTCGACCTCAGATCAAGTGTGTAATGCAAAATCATGCCTATTTGTCCCACACAGCGTCGAATCGATGTTGCAAACAAAGTGGGTTTTGTGAAAAGGAAAGACTGATAAACATAAGTCTCGCAGCTAAAAATAATCAACGGAAATGAATGAGTTCTTAAAGAAATCCCCAAAAGCGACTGCCTACCAAGAGAAAAGTCTCCAACTTTGTTACGCATTCATTGAGCAAAATTCAACAAAAATTTGTTGTTGTGTGTGGAAACTTCTGTTGGCTGTTGGCTGTTGGGTGCCTAACGCGTAGGCGACGCGGCGTCTGCCAGACACAGAATGAGGTCGTCCTGGGGGGCAGGAGGAGGCGGTCAGCCTTGTTGCCAAGTGGCTGGTTTTTGCTACTGAGAATTAGGTGAAATGCAGACCCAACTCTTTATATAAGGCAGCTGTAGTATATCCACATTTGGGTTGCCCTTTTCGCAACGTTTCAATAAACTTTGATTGCTGGCAATTATCTGGCCGCTGGCATCAACTGTTCCTGCGCCATTTCAATTTGTCGCTCATCCTCTGGCTTATTTACGGTCGGTCCTTTGTCCTTTTGGCCAGCAGGAGTTGTCTTCAATTACTGGAGCTTTGCTCGGATTATGACGGCTACCCGCAGCAATTTAGCCCAAAAGTTTTGCACATAAAGCAAAACTTTGGCTTGCGACTTTTTTTTGGCAAGATTTGAATCTCTCAGGCGATTCGAATTGACAGATTGGCAGAGGGATTTGTATTATGTCCTTTCATTCAAAGCAATTGAAGATTAATCGCCTGGCTAAGAGTTTAATGGAGCTAGGGAGTGATTTTGTCATGTGAACAAACATCAGATCTTCGGTGCATCGATGTGTGCCTGAAAGTTTACTTCTCGGTAGTGATTTTCGATGATTGCCTTAACTTCGGACAAGTACATTGGAATTTCTTTGAAATTTATTACTTTAAATGTAGATTAATCAAAAAGCACCAAAGGATTGCCAAAAACTCAATCCAATTGGAATTGATTATTGAATGATTGACTATAATTAGATGGTGAGGATATCGAAAAGAATCAAAATTAGACACTGAGTATAATAAGAATCAGCTGAGTCTACTAGAAAACAGTGAAATAATAAGCTTTCCCCTAAGTTTCTGTACGAGTTTAAGTCGATTTATAGCCCAAAGTATTAACACTTAGACTCCGTATAATAACTTATATAAAATCCTCACTCTATTCTGTTCCGAACTTGCATATCACCAATGAATGTTTGTTATTCAAACTCGAGTTAATCAAAGTCAAATTAAAGGACCCTCGAATGGAACATGTGTCAAATGCAGGTACAAATTTCTAAAGCGAAGACCTGAATGGGGGAATACCCTACATTAATAGAACTTTAATTCGAGGCAGGCACTGAATTGAATGGATTTAAGCTTGAAGTATTTCACAATGAGTTTGGCTTTTCTTCCTTCCCCCCCCCCCCCCCCCCAACTTGAGCAGGCTGAGTGAAATTTATGCAGCCTTGTTAAATTTTCACACTTCGCTGGAAATGGAAAAGCGAATTTGCGCGCTCAATTTTCATTTTACACTTTAAACCTTTACTCCTGTAAGTCCTTGCGAGCAGCTGGTGATAAATTCTTATGCGAAAATGGCAAATGGAAAATGGCTTTGGCAGCGCTGTGGCAATGAATTGCAAATTCCCTTTCATTCAGCACGGGCCAAGGCGGGAGCTTAAGTTCCTTGTCGTTGTTGTTGCTGCTCCTGCAGGATAATGGCGTGAAAATCTCACACGCGCCTCGCGCCTTTCAGCTCCTTTGGGGCCCAACAATATTTAATGAAGTTTCAGCAACTTTTGCTGCTTCAGCTTGCAAGACACCTGCCCTCTCAAACTTGCACCACATGCAGTTGTTGCAAAATGTTGCTGCATATTTATAGTCATAATATTTGCTTCTTTCCAAATGCGTCGCCATGAAATTTTAATCAAGTTTGTGCTTCCGTTGTTGTTGCTCTTATACCCTGTACACATAATATTAATGAACAAGGCTTTTATAAAACTATGCAAATGTATGTACCAAGCAGAACAGGCATCTCAGTACTCGAATATACGGGTATTCCTGGGCAGCATCATCAGCCGAGTCTTAGAGACTTTAAAAGTCAGAGGCAGCAATTTTCTCAGGCTCTCATCTGTCATCGTAGATTACTCCTCCCACTGCCCTCAAATTGGAAAATTCAATTATTGGTATACTACAATATATACAATATATATATTCTTTTGCATGTCATCCTTGTTTTCTCCAAATATCTAAATATTTATATAATAAACTCCCACGATATTGAAGATTAAGTTGTACATATCATCAGTCAGCAGTCAAGAACACAGGGTGACACTGGGGTTGGTTCTCACAGGTTGAGAATACTTTATGTGTGTACTGTGTACTCCTAGTCGAGTACTCTCCACTAAAGCAAACTTTTGTTTGTTGTTGTTGTAAATAGCAGACATGTCTGCCGCCTGGCATTTCCGCTACCAAAACGGCAACGACAACATTTTTGGAGCCTTGGGACATGGTCAGGAGTTCAGGAGTTAAGGGTCTGCCCTCAGCTCTGCAATGTTTGGAACATCATTCGTGTGAAGGTGCTTGGGGTTCAACGAACTTTGTTATTGAAATGTGGTGCCTAGTGTTTAAGTAACGTTGAAGCCCAAACAACAGTTGGCTGGGGATAATGACTTGAAATAGTTAAGCAAAATAACAAATAAAACGTCAAAAACTTTTTTAATTTACTCTGAAGAAGATAACCTGTTCACATTTCCGAGTACTTTTCATTCCGAATGGAATCGGCCTACGAACTTCAGAATCTGTTTGATTCAGAATGATGTGATCGGAATCGGTAACGAAAACGCCTGAATAGGATTACTCGACTATATAAAACAAATACCAATTTTTCTCTCTGTGCACATAAAATGGGTAAAAAGGGGGTATTAGATCTTTACAACAGGCAGAAGGAGACATCTCCGACCCTATAAAGTATAAGTATATTCTTGATCAGTATCAATAGCCGAGTCGATTTGGCCATGTCCGTCTGTCTGTCCGTTGGTCTGTATGAGCGCGTCGATCTCAGCAACTATAATAGCTAGAGACACCAAATTTGAAATGTAGGTTCCTGTTTACCATACGCAGGTAAGGTTTATTTTGGATCCGATATATTTCCTCCCATACCCCCGCAATTCGATATCAACGTCTTACAGCAACAATTTGGTGGAAGAAGCAGCGCAGCCTAAAATGCCTCGCTTGCACTTTCGCTTGTGTACGTGTGTCTCTGTGTATGCGTGTGTGTATGTGTAAGTGTACGAAGATGTACGAATTTTAGACCTGGGTACAGGAAGTTTCGTAATCGGATATACTCGTCTAGAGCATTCTTACTTAATTAAACCAATCTATAATTTTGATGTCATTTATTTGAACTACTCGTATCATTATTTTGACTTGGCTTGGCAATATTTTACCGCCTTAAATCAAATTCCATTGTCACAAATGTGTGTCTCTCGCACCCTGTGAGTCAGCTTGGCAAAGTTTCAATATTGTTCGGACCACATGCGACACCTTTTCAATTCGCAGAGCGCTCTGCAGAGTCGAAATATAAGCTGACACAATTTCATATGAACTATGACACATATGAATGCACAATCGCAGCCAACTATAATCCATTTATGCCATTCAAAACACACACACACAGGGAGTGTAATATTTCCAAAATATCCTTTGTGACTTTTTGTGGCACATGTCACTGACAAATGAAAGCCAAATGCAGCACGTGACGCTGCCTTATAGGTATGAGTAGTCGCATCAGTGTTGCCGGTTATATGACAGCTCCATAAATATTGAAAGTATTATTGGACAATCCCAGGGGGCTTCGTGGGTGGGTACAGTAGTGCCCTCCTGCCCTCTCCTTGCCTGTCAGTGTTCCTGTCAAGTCGCGAACTGCTTCAAAGTCACGTGCGTCTGACACCCAAATTGACAGTGTCATTAGGTTCAGGGCAAGGACTGCCAGGAATTGTCGTCTAATTGCCAGTCATTTCTTTTGGCAAATGAGACGCGCACTTGTCAACAGCCGAAACGTGTCTATTAAAATTTTCTACTGGGCCAGAGCACTATGGAAGACATAGGATCATGAAGAGAGATGCATTTGACTATAATATCCCTCCAGCTCTGTCTGTTCTGGAATACCATTCACGTATGCATTACTTTGACAAGCACCGCTTCATTACCATTCAGCTATGATCTGTGACGTGTGTTTTTAACGTAATTCTTTTTGGGGTCATTCGAATTTAATAGATTTGCTTAATCAAAACGATTGCAAGTATTTCAGAAGCGAATGGGTTCAAGTCCAAGTGATTGAAATTCAATTAACAGCGTTGAGAGACTTTCACATTTCAAGGCTTCCTCTCTCACACATATCACAATTATATTTGTCGGAAGATCCTTGGACTTGCAAGTGCGAATCACAGAATACAAGTAACTTTGCATCGACGTTTCGCTTTTATTTTATTTCCACTGAATTGAGTGACTCAATTCTAGCATACGATTTGAAAATTATTTGCACTGGCAATTGTTTGCTGATCGAAACACATACTATTTATTTTCAAAAGTATTTTTGAGTAATTCATTCAATTAAAAGTCAAATAAATTTTAAAATAATTAGAACACAGTAATAAATTCATGCGCCAATTTATCACACACCCCAAGATCTACACCATTTAAATTAACATAAATAATATACTTTAATTATAAATAATTGTCTATAAACTTAGCTTAAGACCTACGCTATTGCTTTAGTAAAAAATACTTATCAAACACTCCAAATACAATTATTTAAAAATGTAAATAAATACTAATTTGAAGTTATAACCCTAGATTTAAGTACTTACTAAAATGTTATCCACACACACTTATCATATAGTTTTAGGTATTTGATTAGTTTTGTAATGAATAAATGTATATATAAATATCATTTATCTGTGAACTTAGCGGGATAAAAGGTATGAAATTATGATTATTATTTACCATTATGATATTAATTACCATTCACAATTATACACTGATTGTTGTACTTGTAATTAATGGAAATTAAATTAAATTATTTATCAATAGCTGGGATATGTTTCTAGTATATAGTTAAGTCTTTAAGTTAACATTTAGTGAATTTTTAAATATATGAATAATCACTTATTTTAGACCGCAACTTTTCATTTCTATCCATTATACAAAGCTGGAAGGTCAAACTAGACCCGTGCCGCAAATAAATGCCTGAGACCCCGTTCCCCTCTGTATCCAAAGAACCCTCCCCTGTTGCTTGGCCGTTGCGTGCATTTCGTCTCAAGTGGTTTACACAATTCTGTTGATAAGGCAGCGCCTTGCCACTAAATGTTTTGGCGTCCGTTAGTGCAACATCAGCAACAACAACAGCGCACAGAACTGAAAACACTCATGATGATCATTTTCAATTTCTCAGTCGATTGCCAGGTAATGCGTCTAAAATGAACTTCAAATGGCGCCCCAGATAAGGCCTTGCCTGTTCACGTATTCTAGGGAAATTGATAGATATGTAAATTTAGTTCATTGATGATTTTAGTTGGAAATTTGTAGTTTAAATTGCCCCGCAGACCGGGGTAAGTGACTCATGCAGCGCTCTGTGCTGATTCCCTGGAAGCGGCGCTGCAATTAAAAACCAAGAGTCGAGGCACACGCCAACACGCCCACACGCCCACACGCCCACACGCATTAGGCCAAAGTGACGCCCCGCAAATGAATTGTGAAATGAGATGTGGACCCGTGCCAAGGCCACGTGGAAGCCTCAGCTGCTGCGGCTGCAATGACAAAGCCGTTCAAATGAGAGTCGAACAATGCGGAACTGCAACTGCAGCGGGCTGCATGCCGCAGGCCGCAGGGGAAAGGTAAAGGTGAAAGTGTGGCAAGAAGCAGCGAGTCAGCCAAGCGCATCGAAACCTTTCACAACGCCTACAGAATGCGGCCCGGCCCAGGTAGCGCCTGGCAAGGACATGGCTCTGGCCCGAGCTGGGACACACCTTTCGCCCGCTCTGGTTGACAATAAATTATGAGCAGAATTTTATGCATTTTACATGCTGAATTACGAGCTATTTGGCCATGTGGCTTGGGCCATATGGCATCCGGGCCCATGCCGTAGGACTGGCAACGCCCCAATCTGCAGCTATTTTAAATTGATTTAAAGTTGCATTAGGCAATTTTGCGGTCAGCCATAAATCCCCATTGTGTGTGCGCGTGTGTGTGTGTGTGTCTGTGCAGCACGTAAAATATGCAATTATTTTCACTTTTCGCAAACATTATTCATTTCAAAGTGAAAGTTCTGCAGTTGCATACTTTCGGGCGGTAAAGCCGTGTGAAAATAATTTGATTTACTGGCGAATCCAAGGTTCGGATCCCCTTTTGGCCTTGAGCCTCGAACAGACGTTATTTACATGTACATACGAGTAATCACCTTAAATGACCATAAGTTATTTTAATGCAGAGGTATTATATATAATTTGTGGCTTTTAGAGGAAAATTTGCCAATTTTGACCCTTGTTTCTAATTGCAATTACTTCCGTGACATTTTCATAGCAGGAATTAAATCTTATACAAAATTTAATTTCTGTCTGAAACTATTTGAAGCATAATAAAACTCTCACTAAGTTTGGATGTAATATATGTATGAACAAAAAGTTAAATACAGTGATATAGTGATATATTTCGACCAAGTTTAGCCAAATTGTATAAACTCTCTAGTGATTCGGTTTAGGAAAGTTTGGAAAGGATACCTTTATACGGATACCGCCGATCCGGACGGTTCCGACATATGTACTGCCTGCAGCAAAAGTA
Organism: Hirtodrosophila confusa; assembly: GCA_035043065.1. Classification (NCBI taxonomy): domain Eukaryota; kingdom Metazoa; phylum Arthropoda; class Insecta; order Diptera; family Drosophilidae; genus Hirtodrosophila; species Hirtodrosophila confusa. The sequence continues at coordinate 1,222,635 of JAWNNI010000170.1, forward strand.
AGGGTCTGTGCCAAGTTTCATTACGATAGTCTTAAACACACATTACACATTTCAAACCAAAATTATAAGACCCTCTGCTAGGGTATAACAAGTAAGAATGCTCTAGTCGAGTATACCCGGTACGAAATCTCAAATCTCAAATTTGATATGTAGGTTCCAGTATACAATACGCAGATCAAGTTTTTTTCGTATCCGAGATATTCCCCCCACACTCCCGCAATTCGATAAAAACGTTTTACAGCAACAATTTACAAATATGGTTTTTGAATTTGGCAAGTGTAATACTTTGGTCACTCTTATTCTAGTCTCCTAATTTCAAGTCGATCGGATCAAACTTGTTACACATGTCGGTGTATACCCTCAATTTATGAAGTGTCAAGATCGCCCCACCTGTACAGGTAGAGTCATCAAATTTGACATACAGACTACTGTTTTCATCGCGTCTCTTTCCGAACCCCCAAATAAGCTAATTATACCGGACTGGGAACAGAGTATTCTGCTGTCGGATACGTCCGACTGCAACGTTCTTACTATAGGAGCGATAGGAACAATCAGATGGAAAATGAGTTTTTGTATGAAAAACTTTATTGATTATATCTACAAATATTACATCCAAACTCAGCAACTGCGAGTCTTATTAAACGTTATACTGTTTCCTATACTTTGATCAAAATCGGATTACATTATTAAATAGCTGCCATAGGAATAGTCGGATGAAAATTGAATATTTGTTTAAAAACAAGCTGCAAGTGTAAATATCTTCGGCACGTTGAAAATAATTATTCTTTCTTGTTAATAATATCAACTACTTCACCTTAATGTTAAATAAGTAATTGGAATTTCCAAAGTTCTCAAGTGATTTAAAATTTTGAGGTCTCATTCTTTAGAGGTAGGACAAGTGGGAAATTTTGCTATTTGCATTATCTTCTTATACAAGAATCTCCCATAAATGACACACATATTTGTAGTTGATGGTACTTAAAAGAATTCACCGAGTACATTCAATTGTTATTGAAATTAATCTAAATTTTAAGCTTAATCTGATTTCTTTACCTAACATTTGAAAACATCTATCATACAGATTTCGATTGTTACAACCGTCATTGGTCTTATGACCTGAGAAACCTTTGTGCACAAGAATCTATGTATATTCCCTTATACCTATTATTTCCCGTTCCGCACAAGGCACAGTCACTAGACATAACACCTGGCACACACCTTGCAGCTCTCATTAGCCTGGCCAAATACTCCAATAATAACTCATACATTTATCACTAATTTTACCCACGCTGAACAATTGGAATTATGATTTAGGTGAATGTTTTGATGTCGGGCAAATGCAATAAGTAAACTCAGAAATAAATAATAATGCGCTGAGCACTTTGAGAGCAGGTGCTTGATTAATGGCGTGTAGAAGTGTCCTCGACAAAGGCAGCGGTCAAAAAGGACAAATACCAAACAAATACACAACGCCCAGACAATTCATTGATTAGACGCGGACCCCACACAATGTTTGGACGTACTTTGATTTATCGGCCGCCAAGCACTGAAATTAGCCTAAGAATGTGGAGTTGGAATGGAGTTGGAATTTAGACTCGATATTAGAGCTGGCCACACAGCTAGTGTAGGTGCCTTTGGCCGCTAATTGAGCAGCCGAAAAACCTACACAGCTGCCAAATGAAGTTCTCAAAGGATCTGCGCCCTGTCCAGCTACTTAATATATGCGCTGCTCAGTCCTCAGTGTTTTCCTCTTGTTTTTAATTAAGTACAACAACGCAGCAAAATTGATTTCACATTTGACGTGACTCGCCCCGGCCTGGTCCGGACCATGGCCAGGTCCCATCGGGCCAGGCTCAGCTGCATGTGGACGGCTTCGGCTCCTATCGTTAGCAGAGATCTCTCAGAGATGCGCGCCGGCAGATAAGAAAATGCTAGAAGTTAGCCCCTGCCGCTCGGATCATATTTAATATAGTTTGTAAGATATTTATAATCGCTTATCGCTGGTAAAATATCTGCCGCAGGATCCAACGCGAGCTGGCAAGTCATTAGCCGCATTGAAATTTGTTAGCCACGTTTCAAGGCGGTTTTTACGTGCGGCTCGCAAGAGATTTGGCCGCGTTTTTACGCAGGTTCTGTTGTGTAGAACAGTGTTTATACGACTGCTGAACTCATAAACTATACCAACATTTTCCAATTTTGAACATTTTATTTCAAACTAAAAGCTCATTTAAAACGATATGCATAAATTATGTTCAAATTTATGCAGTTCTGTTTGGACCCAAGTTTCAGTGCCAGTTACAGTGCCAGTCCCAGATTCCTATCAGGCCATGACCATAAAAGCTGCAAGTCTACCACGAACTTGAATTAAAGAACCAAAAAACTGAAAGACATTGATCAAAGCAATGATAATATAAATTCCAATTAAGTTATCAGGCAAAGTTCGAGTGAGACATTCAACGGTAAACGGCACTGGCAATTACAAAAGAATAAATTTCCTATTTCTCGGTCTTGATCTCGGCTCGGACTTGGTCTTGGCCCATAGTTTATCGGTGAGAAACTATCTGGTCTGACGCCGTACTATGCCAATGGCTCAATGTCTCTATAAAGTGCTGACCGTGCACATTCAAATTATGGCATATCGGTTGACCAGTCGACTTGACATCTTCAGCCACATAAAGACATCCACGAGCCCATCCAACTCCACATCGTCATCTTGGACTCTGGCCAGAGGCAGGGGCGGGGGAAAGCTTGCTTCGCTGTGGCCTAATGAAATTATTAAAAATGCATTTAGTTGAGTTCACAAAAAATGCATAATATGCATAAAAGGCAGTCCCAACATAAATAACCTGAACTTGGTAGCAGTCCCAGTCCCAGTTCCAGTCTCGGTCTCTGAGAATGGGTCTTGAGGCCTTTGACAAAACTTATTATGCATTCATTTTGTTTGCCAACAATTAAGTGGCCAATGGGCGGGTCGCATTTTTCATTTTGCTTATTTGTAGTCCGTCCTCAAGGATAGAGCAGGGATCCTGCCCTTGATTTATGAAAGCTACATGCTTGATTTAGCATCCAGAAACCAGACTCGAATCGTTAGTTCTGGGCTGGAAAAGCCTTTCCAGCAGCCTCTTAAGATGTTGACCCAGTTTTGTATGGTAGCTCTGGTGACCTTCAGTTAAAAATTAAAAAATAACATTTAAAGTTCCTAGAACCAGCACGCACTAAATGGGAAATGCATTCCACAGCTTCTTAACTGCAAAAAATTGATTCGAAATGTAATATTTATAGTCGGTAGCCTGCGCCAGGAACCCAACTCACCAGCCAGGGGGCTTACCACCAACAGCATCAAAAGACAAGTTTCCTGGATGAAAAGCACACCAGAGTCACCCCATATCTTTCAATATCTTTCCAGAATAATGGTATATCAAGCCAAAATGCAACTTTTTAGCCAACATTTTAGGCTGTCCGAAGCAATTGCTCTGAATAAATTAAAGAAAGCTGTGACAATCAACTCCAAAACTCTATCTAGTTGCAGTGGAACTGCTAACCGCTACTCCCAAATAACAAAATAACTCATCGCCGAGGCTGAGGCCGAGGCAAAGGCAAACTGGTTCGACAATCAAATGACCATTTTTAATAGGAAAGACAGACACGACACCAGCCGGGGGAGAGGCATCCAAAGACAGCGACACCGACACCGACAGATCCAGAGCCACCCACGCGATCTGTGCTGATGCTGCAGATGCCACAATTACTTTCTAAATGCCAAGAGTCAAAATCAGCGGGCGAACATTTGAATTTGCACCAAATTAGGCGCCAATCTCCACTCGGCTCAGCTCAGATCTGCTGAGTGGACAGCCCCAAGAATTTCATGGGCGTTTTTCTAATTTCTAGAGCTGCAAAAATTCCAGCCACGGAATGTAATGTGGAAAACGCCTTTTCCGGTGGTGGCAATCGGGGGAACTGTCAACGCCGGACAAGGCCGGTGCCCACCCAGGTTGCTGCTGGTGGCTCATTGGCTCATTGGCTGATTGGCTTCATGGGCAACTTGCCAGCGTCCAGTTGACAAACGTTGACAGCGGCGACAATGTAGCCAACTGCAAGCTGCATTTGACATTGTGCAACTGGCCACGACTGGAACACTGGAACAGTGGACAAGGGAGATGGGGGCCGGCTGCGGGCGAACTTGATTTCTTATTTGAATATGTATTTATTTCAGCGGCTGAGCGTCGCCAGCGCCATCGATCGTGACAATCGCCAACGCAAGTGCAAAACTCTTCACTTTATGTGTCGAACGATCTGGTGGATCTTGGGATCGTGTGATCTGTGTGTGGTGCATTTCCAGACCACTTGCCGCTTGCCACTTGCCACTTCTGCTCCTCTGTGGCCTATCAGAGGTGATTAAAATTGACGTTTGCAGATGTGGTGACGCTTACATGGTGCTACCCTCTCGCGCCCCTCTCCCCTCAACACTTTCTTTTGCTAAACGTTTTCATCATTTATGAATTGATCAATTTGTTGTTGCCGCTGCCCTGCAACCAAACACAACAACATCAGCGACCAACAGCCGCATCGTTTGCTTTGTTTGTTGTGGCCATTAGCGTCACTTGATGGAGCCACTATACAACTATCCAACTATCCCAGCTACCGACTCCCCGACTATTGAGTCGTGCCCGGTCTGACTTAATTTATTTCAAAACTGTTGCAACTGCACATAGAGGCAGCTTCAAACCACCTCACTGGACGCACTGCAAATGATTTACTCAACTAATTTATGCACTTCTCAAACGTTTCAAATTAGCTCAGTTCTTCTCAAAGAGAGCACGGGGAGTATTGTATAACGATCACATGGGAAGTCCAAGACTTAACATTGTAATTTGACAATTAAGTCTAATTTGTGTATCCGACAAAAAGCATCATCCATCCTCTAATAAATGATTAAATCGACACCAGAGAATGCTAAGAGATGAATATTCAATTGTGGTGATCAGTATGACAGGTGAAATATAAAAATTCTATCCATACAACCTTAAGGTTGTGAGATAAATACAAGAGATGATAAACTTTAGCTTCAGCTGATTTTAGCTGAACAGTTGTGGGAGATATAGATATTGCTCATTTGCGGAGAAAGCGGTTGGGGTGGCGAAAATTTTTTAATGCAGATTCGTCAAGGATTTTCAAATTAGTATGTATACCAAATGCGGGTGGTGTGGCAACTTTGACACTTTATAAACTGAGGGTATACACCAACATGTGTACCAAGTTTAGTTGCTCTAGTTTTAAGAGTGTGGAAGAAAATTGCGTTCATACGGAAAGACAGAGAGACGGGCATTGCAAAAACCCAACATACTCCAATATAGTAAAAAAAACACCATTAATAGAAGTTTTTTCATATTTTTAAGGGTCTTTCGAAAACTTTGCTTCTGCAAATAAAAATTTTAAAACAAAAGTTCAATCAAATTTTTTAAGAATGTTATTATTGATTATAAAAACTTTAATAATCAATTAAATTTAAATTAATTAGTGTGCAGGTAAACTTTATTTAAAATTTTTTGTTATTCTCTCTTGATATATTGCAATTGAAACAATTTTAGTACTGACAATTACGGTCTACGAATATATTTGGAAATATTACTCCTGGGTACAGGTTGTGGTCATGTATACTCGTCTAGAACATTCTTTCTTGAATATACATATGTTAAGTCAATAGCAACACATACTACAAATATGTACATATTTATGTACATACATAAGACTATTTAAGTGAGAAAATTTGCATATTCTCAAGACAACTACGAGTAGCTTCTTGTACTACCGCCAAAGTATCAAATGGGCTATGTTCTCATACTAGGTCACAAGTACACAACGCAAAAGTTCAAAGTGGAACCCCAGTAACCTTCTGGTAATATCCTTAGCACGCATTTGTCATTGAACCTGACACATTTATGGATACGCGCGATGCAGGCGCGGCCATTAATCAAAAGGCGCGGATCGTATGGGAGCCCGTGATGGCAAAAGATTCCACTGACTGCAACTGGGACAGCTTTGGACCTAACCCAGAGACAGAGCAGCATCTGAAGTTGACCAACTGGCTCAACTGTTTAGGCTTGACCTGACGCGAGTGGCTGTAAACTGGGCAAACTATTTGAACGGCAATTAGTGTGCAGCTGCTAATTTAGGACAGCCCAGACTTGAACCCATGAGTAGTAGTATCTGTGCCGTTGGCCCTGGAATGTGGCGACGTCCAACAAGAACTCTGTGTCCATTCGAGGTGGATCTGACGGAACACACACACATAATGAATGCGAAACCAATGCTGAAGCCCATTGAAAGGCACAGATTTAATGCACATCGGTGTCTAGTCTGGGCAGGAAGGTTCTGAGACTTGCCTTTCCACTGCGCCTGTACTCAGACTGCCCCGCCCCCTGCCCGAATATTTGTGCATTTTTGTATTAATTTTCAACCACGTTGACCGCAACGGAGCTGTGACCCGCCTCGCCTCGTCCCGGGCGGGTCGGGTCGTATGGGCCGCCCAGTTTCAATTGAAAAACCGCAAGGCTGCAGGCGGCCCTTTGTCCTGGCTCTGCCCGTGCTGCACCGGAAGCTACAGTCGTGTCCATGTCCTGTGCTTGGCTTTTATTTAACATGACGCAACAAGAAACAACGACACAAATGTCCTGTCAACATCTTTTGATCGTCTGCTACCTCAGCCACCTTTCAGTACTGGCCGCTTTCACCTCGCCCTGAATGCCTTTTAGCCTCCGGCTACCCGACAACTGGGACGAGATTTACGATGACTTGCCACATTTTGTTGTTTATTGTCGCCTTTTGCATGTCTTTGACATTGGGCTTGGCACTTGTGACGTCACTGACAAAATGATTGACTTCCTAAAGTAAAGGGAAGCAACATTTTTTATTGTCAAATCTATCATGACAGTCAAAGTAGTCTTTAAGTCAGATTTTGTCAATTCAAAAAAAGATCGGCTATCTTCGGCGTGCCGAATCAAATGCACTTCCAGCAATGTTTATTATGCAAAAGCTACATTTTCAACAAATTTTTTTGGTGCCAGCTATATGTTTTAATGGTCTGATCTGCCCAGACAAATACAAATATGTACTACCTGCAGCAAAAAAAAGCATACCACGATAGCTATAAGACAGATAGACTAGTTTGCATAGAATCAGGCAGAAAGCCGGTGGACATCGCTATATCGACTCGACTCTTGATGTTGATCAAGAATATACATATATACTTTTTGGGTCAGAGGATACTCCGTATGAGTATACAAATCTTGAAGATATATATTTTTCTCAATTGTATGGAATGAAGTAGCGGTGGGAGCGATCTCGACACTTCATAAACTGAGGATATATACCAACCTTGGTTGCCGAAGGGTGTCGAAAATATTGCGTGAATACAGACACACAGACCGACAGTCATTGCACTTCTTCATTCTTACAACATTTGTTGCAACCGGAGTATACCAATCCAACACCAACAAAAGAATCTACTGATTATTCTTTGAACTCTGCTGAATTAAAACAGTAGAAAACTTCTGATGAATTCTAATCATTCTGAAACAGAGTGGAGAAGGAAATGGTTACGAACTGGAAAATGTGATATTCCTTTTAATTACTTCCTAAAATAATTGTTGACATCATATCCGTTGCACAGTCGTATAAAAGCTAATGTCGCTCATTTGATTTTCTGGCTGATATTGAACGGTTCACTAAAATGAGTAAAATTGGGAATTGTGACATTCTTTATATAGCTTCCTGAATAAAATGTTTAAGTCATATCCGTTGAATACTTAAGCCAAAAAATATGATGCCAATCACACATTCCTGGCCTTTATAAAAGTATCGTGCAATCGTAAATTTCTCTGGCTTTCTCGGAACAATTCATGAAATCACAATGCGAAAATATTCAGTAATTAGTGCGTTCATATCAGTAAAATATCGCCAAGGCATAGTATAAGTGGAATTGCTTTAATTGAAAAGTCAAACATTCGTATAAGTATAAACAAAGGCCGAACACAAATATTTGAACATTCGCATAATCTCCTGTCACCTTCGCATACCAACGGAACCCAATACTTATCAGATTTTGGTAGAGACCTTTTTCGGGTATTGGCCTACACAGAAACCTTGCTATCGAAGACTGATCTCTTCAAGAGGTGGCTCTTGAGATAGTTGCCCCGTTTAATTTAAGCAAAAAATCTCACACAGCTCTAAATCTGATTGCCTTCAGTAGCTGTTCAGTTAAGGTTTCTAACTAAGTACTTAATGCCTTTTATTTGGCAAAGAAAACACACAAAGATAAACAGAACCAACCGTGACCTACTACAAGTCACCACCAGAATACACCAGGCTCACGTAATCGCGAAAATAAATGTTTTCGTGGAGCAAATTTGGCGTATGGCGCAATTGGCCGAGCGCGGCCTGTTTGTTATGGACTATGATCGAATCTAGGGGGCTTTATCAGCAAAGCCACCGGCCAACAGGCCAACAGTCTGTGGCCTAATCTAAGCCCCGGCGGCAGACACAAACAAGCTGTAAATGTGGGAAATTACAATTACGTTCGTACAAGAAAAATTTTCGTTACAAAAAACAATCAGTGTTAATTAATCCCTGATCAAGTATCGCTAAAAATTATACCTTCTGCTGAACGTTGTGATACGTTTTCGGGTCAGCCTATTCCTAAACTATAGTCGAGTAACTTGACTACAAAACTCCCTGTACCCAGGTCAAAAATTCCTCTTCGTAAACTTACACATACACACACACATACACAAGGACGCACACACACGAGCCACAGCGCAAGCGAGGCATTTTAAATGGTGGCTGTGCTTCTTTATAGAGTCGGAGATGACTCCTTCTGCCCGTTACATACATTTGCACAGATTTAGTACACCCTTCTTACCCATTTTATGGGTACAGGGAGGAAAAACAATTTTGATTGATTGGAGTTTTTACACCCTGTCGGGTCTAATGGGTAAAAGGGGCTACTAAAACTGTGCAAGTATAATATACATATGTAATAGGCAATAAGTAACATTAGCCGAGTCGATCTGGCACTTTTCGTCTGTCTGTTCGTCCAGCTGAACGCGTCGATCTTAGAGAATACAAGATCTCGGCACCTTAAAGGCTGTTGCCAATTCTCACCAAACTCTTGAAGCTAAAACAACGAAACTTGGTACACTTGTTGTCCATAATTTATAAAGTGTATGTTTTTAAATAATTGTGTGATAAGTATCGTCATAACAGGACTTTTGACAAAAACAGCCGATGGTAGCAGTATCAGTTCAAAGTAAGATCTTTTTATATAAAATACTACATACATATGTATATTAAATCTGGTATATCAGTCAAATTCAACAGGGAGTAACTTATGCCGTTGCCCAAATCGGTAATCACGAAACCGTTACTTATTTTTCAACGGGTAGGATGATTCATTAAATAAATTCCAGAGCTTTCCTAACTGTCGTTAATTTCATTGCGACTCTTTTTCTTTATTTTAGTCTTTCTGCTTAAAACATTCCTTTGTGCCAATCTTACATTCTTTCGCTGCCATTTCTTTTTCCCTCACAGTCTTTTATTACCAGCCAATAACATTTATTACACAATTGTTTAGCACGTTTCGTACGCCTGACTTTCAACTATGCCTTCTTGGCCATAAATGAGCTAGTGATATCATGTCCGATATTAAAAGTCATTAAACTCATGCGTTTTTCAAACAAAAATTAGAAAGTCTTCATATTAGCAGCTCTAACTTTATGGTACTCTCAATAAGTTCAGAATCAGCATTATGTCATTCAGTTAAATTACTTTCCACTCAAGGTGGGATGATTTTTATATGGCTTCTAGTTCCAATTTGGGCCATTTTGTCAGCTGGCACTGAAATTCCTAGTGACCATAACAGATTGAGCCTATAAGCCCACCGATAACTAACGAGCCACAATTACAATTCAAAGGTCCAAAATTTTTCCATCGTGCACGTTTAATTCCTTAGCCATTAGTCATCGACTTTACTGACCAGGCCAAAACTAAGAGGCCCTTATCAGCAGCTATTTTGCGTGCTTGGCTATGCTCATGACATCAGTTTCTATAACCCATGGCCATCGATAAGACGCAATTTGCCTATCGTAAATACCAAAGACTGACTATCAGAGACCCTTTATGGCCATTATATGATCTACCATTGCCGGGGGGCTTGCTGGTTGCTGTTGCTGATTAGAAGGCCGCTGCAGTGCGCATTCGAAGCTGAATTCGCTGAACATCGTCTCAAGAACCGACAAGCCTTCTCGTTGGTTTCCATCGTGATTATCATAATTATTCGGAAAGCATGCTGTAAATACTTTCAAGGTGTACTTAACTTTATCGCCAGGAAAGTCGCTTAGTTATTCACCGGCTTCCTCCGCTGCTCGATTTGTTTTTGTAGTACTAGGTCAAGGTTATGCGAGTATCGCCCCATTTAATTTTATCGCATATCCGTCAAAAGCACTTGTCAACATGACTGGACTCTTTTTTCTCTTGTAGGTTCACGGAAATGTGGTCAAATTAGAAAGGTTTCACAAAATTCAGCTGATTTTCAAACTATTTTATTTGATATCTTGAAAATCACAAATACTTTTATAATATTGTGTTCAAATGTTACCAATCAAGCTTCCAAATCAGTGGATAATCATATTCGCAACCTCTAGTCCATTCCAAATGCCCAAGCTGTGGCTCATTTGGTCTCCGAGATTGAGGTGTTCATCCGGATGGACAGATATAACAGGCACACGATGGACATCGACTCTCTTTATTCCGATCTATACTTCCATTTATAAAAGAGGTTGCACTGAAGATGATCCTAATCAACGCACAGCCCAATTGGTGACAGTTAACACTCTTATATTTACACAATTGTTTGCCTTTATGACGAAAGTACACACTAAGACACGATTTTGTACAATTCCACCCACAAGTGTGGAAAATAGCGGAAACTTTTGTATGAAACTTGGCAAAAGACTTTTCTCTTTAAACTAATTTTCAAAGCTGTTTACGTTAAATATTTATTACTCCCTGTACCCATAAAATGGGTAAAAGGGGGTATTGGATTTGTGCAAAAGTATGTAACAGGCAGAAGGAGACATCTCCGACCCTATAAAGTATATATATTCTTGATCAGTATCAAAAGAGATTTCGATTTGGCCATGTCCGTCTGTCTGTCCGTCTGTCCGTCCGTCCGTCTGTCCGTCTGTCTGTCCGTATGTATGAACGCAAGGATCTCAGAAACTATAAGAGCTAGAGACACCAAATTTGGAATGTAGGTTCGTGTATAGCGGGAGCAGGTCAAGTTTGTTTCATATTTCAGATATCTCCCCCGTTCCCCCGCTATTCGATAAAAACCGTTTTCAGTTACAATTTTCAAGATATAGCTTTAAGATTTGGCATGTCCAGTACTTTAGTCCCTCTTAATCTACTGTCCAAATTTCAAGTCGATCGGATAATAAACACGGAAGTTATTCACGAAAGAAGATTCAGTAATGCAGCGAGAGGGGGAAGAAGAAGCACAGTCACAACTTAAAATGCCTGGCTTGCGCTGTGGCTCGTGCGTGTGCGTATCTGTGTATGTATGTGTAAGTTAACGAAGATGCGATCGGAAATTTTTGACCTGGGTACAGGGAGTTTCGTGGTCGGGTATACTCGACTATAGCATTCTTACTTGTTACTCCCTGTACCCATAAAATGGGTAAAAAGGGGGTATTGGATTTGTGCAAAAGTATGTAACAGGCAGAAGGAGACATCTCCGACCCTATAAAGTATATATATTCTTGATCAGTATCAAAAGAGATTTCGATTTGGCCATGTCCGTCTGTCTGTCCGTCTGTCCGTCTGTCTGTCCGTATGTATGAACGCAAGGATCTCAGCAACTATAAGAGCTAGAGACACCAAATTTGGAATGTAGGTTCGTGTATAGCGGGAGCAGGTCAAGTTTATTTTAGATTTGAGATATCTCCCCCCGTTCCCCCGCTATTCGATAAAAACCGTTTTACAGTTACAATTTTCAAGATATAGCTTTAAGATTTGGCATGTCCAGTACTTTAGTCCCTCTTAATCTACTGTCCAAATTTCAAGTCGATCGGATAATAAACACCTAAGTTATTCACGAAAGAAGATTCAGTGCTGCAGCAAGGGGAAGAAGAAGCACAGTCACACCTTAAAATGCCTGGCTTGCGCTGTGGCTCGTGCGTGTATGTGCGTCTGTGTATGTATGTGTAAGTTAACGAAGATGCGATCGGAAATTTTTGACCTGGGTACAGGGAGTTTCGTAGTCGGGTATACTCGACTATAGCATTCTTACTTGTTTATATTTGGAAAATGGTCAAAAAATTGGTGAACATTTTTACTCCCTGTACCCAAAGAATGGGTAAAAAGGGGGTATTAAATCTATTCAAATGTATGTAACAGGCGGATGGACCCTAAAAGTATATATATTCTTGATCAGTATCAAAATGAAAATTCGATTTGGCCATATCTTTGTGTGTGTGTATGTGTAAGTGTACGAAGATGTGTTTGGAAGTTTTAGACCTGGGTACAGGGAGTCTCGTGTCTTGTGTTCACGGGCAGTAAATTTTGATTATGGTCAAATGTGTACAAATATTTTTTAAGCCATTTTCAGTCATTTTATGAAGGTTGCTCAACGGTTTAAGGAAATTCACCTTTCTTACTTATGTCAAAGGTTGTAAAAAGTTTTTCGCTCTAAAATTAGGTAGTATCTATCGCAGAACAAGCACTATAATAATTAAAAGCTATATTCTATTTTTAAGAAGCTTTCTTAATCCAATTGGAATTGTTTTGATAAGCTACCTTATGCGTAATTTCACTTGGTACGCAACACTTCCGTTATTGCGCATTGGAATCTGTCTTATCTAACATTCCAATTGGCCATGACCATAACCATGCGGTTCCGAGAAAAATTATTAGCCAAGTTATCAACATACGCATTTGTGAACCAGGAAATACGTGAGTTTGTCCAACCCATAGGAATCATTAGAGTTTTTTGTGCAAATTGTAAACTGTAAATTGTTGCATTATCTGATCATTTACAGAAATTGTATTGTGCTAGCTTCCAAGAATTGATAATACCTATTACAATTGGTAATTATGGCTCATATAACTCGAGTGGAAACCGGTTTAAGCCAGCTTTTCCCTATTTTCTTATCAGTTGTGTAATAAGTGTTAACGATTAATGGGTATTATGAGAATGTAATGAAATATACAATATTTCCGCTTCCACTTCAATCCTTTAATGTTCCGGTTTTTCGTATTATCGTTAACCAAGTGAATTGAATCCTATATCAATGTCAAGTGAAATCAATCTTAGGTCAAATGCACGCGAATTCAATTCGCAAAAACATGATAAGAGTAAAGATGAGGGTTGTCTTAGGGGAACTTTACTTGGCAATTAATAATACAACAAAAAGATAATGGACAAGAATATAAAGAAAACTATAACGTGGAATAAAGTAGATTATCTTAATCGAATAAAATAGATGAATAAACATAATTTAGATTATAATTAAATACAATATAATTTTTATTTCATTTAATTTAGTAACATATCCTAGCGATACAAGCTTAAAACTTTTACATTACTGCGCTAGTCACGAATATAATATAAAATTAATCTTAATATTAAATAGCTTATATTTATTAAGATTTTTGAGACATAATATATGACTTGGATTTACTATAGATGATAAACAATTTTATAAAGAGAATCTTCTTTGCATTGGGGAGCATGTAAGTGAGATAAACTTCTCATAGCATTGCCACTCGCCTATTATTATTTGGAAGCAGTTTTAATAACACTTTACAAAACTAGAAATCGTTGGCTTTTATTTCCCCAATGCCGGTGATCTAAAGAGTCGTATTCCGGTCAATACGATTTTCCCCTTGAATCCGAGTAGGTTATCAGGAGCATATTATCATCAAATGCGCTTTTACGGGGTAGACATTAATCAGGGAAACATTTAACACTCCCAGCAAATCAATCAGGATCCACTTTTAGGCTACTCCGCAGCGACCTTGGCCTCGGCGCTATGTAATTACCCACAATTAGAGCAATCAGAGATGAGCCTGAGCCACACAATCGAGCGGGGATTGGCCTAGATCATGCTGTCAACAGCGCTGTCAGAGACGTATGCGGAGTCGGAGGGCGATTGATTGACATATAGAAACGGAAGTGGCAGGCAGCTGTTAATTGGCCAAGTCTATAAAAACGCAGTCAATGAATTGGGTTAGGACGGGGCATATAAATCACTCTTAACGCAAAATTACAATGGGCTTTGATTTTGACCGCAAAGGGAACGGGCATGGCAGAGCAGGGCAGGACAGGGCAGGGCATATTGTGGGCACTGCGAAAACTATCTACGTTTGTATCTTAAAGATACACATTCGCTTGGCACACGACGCACAGTCGCAAGGACATCAATGAAATTAAGTTTCTGAGCATTATATTTGTACCAAGAAAAATTACATAGCTATTAGGCCGGCCCTGACCCCTGCCCGCCTACCCCTTGCTGCACCCGCACCAGTTGCCTCATATTTACCTGGAAAATTATAATGTTGCAGCAGCAGCGACTGTTGCAAATGCAGCCTCAATTATGCACGGCCTGGCACATAAATTGTCAATTCGTTGAACCTCGTCCTGTCCCACTCCTACCTGGTATCGGATACGGTTTCGGTTTCGGTATTACCTCTTGGGCTTGGTCCTCGTGCTGGTGCTGGTGTCGCTATCAATGCCGCTCATCTGTGTGAGCATGCCGCACTACCAGCCCGACTTCCAGATCCCACAACCTCGAACCTGCAACTTGCAACCCAGAGTCCGGATCGAGTTGCGCACGCTGCGTGCACTCGTTTTTCGCAACAGTTTTTTATCATTGCCGTGCCACGGACATGGGGCATGGATATGGCACTGACTACTGCGTCATGGTGGCGATAGGCTTGTCCCTTTTGACTGAAGTGTTTTATCTGGCACTTAGTTCTTTACTGGTAATTGGCCACGCTGATAAGTGTTTAGGGTTAGTCTTAGCCGGTACTCAGTTGTTGGGTGGTATTCACTGATAGAGTTCCAAGTACTGCTCACAGGCTGCCTAATTTGCACAATGTTCTCTCCAGTCAAAACAGCAGTCGATGGCAAAAAGGAGATCCGGGTGACGTTTGTGGCTATGAACCTGACTCAATAACTGCCAGTATGTACGTAAACAATCTATTAACAATTATAGAACAAAATCATGTATGCCATTATTAAATTAATCACAACATAAGAACATGTGTATTGCAACTCAGATCAGATTAAGTAAAGTATACAGGAAGAATATGTATAAGTCGGATGATAAGGTGCTGTGTTTATAATTAGGTTTAAGGAAATTGTAGCATCTAACATGTTACTTTGAATTACGTGAAGCCGAAATGTGTCTTTAAAAAATCTTACACTTCCGTATCATTTATACAAAAAAGATTTTGCTTAACATATTTCCAATTGCTTATACCTGATTTATTCTTCGTTGAAAGAGTTCCCCTCGAAAACCTGGTAACCAAATATAACTGCTTATATGAATGTATGTGTTAGACATAAGCAATATCATCGTACCTGTGACTGCATCGCCGTGGCTGACCAATATCGTGACACATTGGAACTGTATATCGCGAGTAGAAGTAACAGTCACAATCTTAATATTAATTATCGATGTTGCATTAATATCGATCTTAGCAACAAAGACCATATTTCCTTATTACTAAGAAAACTATGGAAAGGTAGAAGCGAACATTGGTAACATTTTAAGTAAACAATCTCCCTGTACCCAGCTCTAAAACTCCCAAGACATCTTCGTCCACAAAGACGCACACACACAAGCGACAGCGCAAGCGAAGCATTTTAAGTTGTGGTTGTGCTGCTTCTGACATTTGATGTCTTTAGCTCTTATAGTTTCTGAGATCATACGCGTTCATACAGACCGACAGACGGACGGACAGACAGACGGACATGGTCAAATCGAAATTTCTTTTGATACTGATCAAGACTATATATGATACTGATCAAGAATATATATGTATATACTTTATATGTATATGCTTTTACCCCCTTTTACCCATTTAATGGGTACTGGGAGTAAAAATGTTATGTTGGTTTAGGAGAACATCAAAAACTCGAAATGTTCTGCACCGATTGAGCTCAAATTTTGACAAAATATACAGTTCGCTTCAAAGATTGTGTTAATCTAAAAACAGATTGTTTTTACATGTACGTACAACAGAATGCTGAATAAAGTAATGAGACAAAAAATTACATCAATAATTTCAAACATACAGTACACATTTAAACAGAAGAATATAGTAAAATCAGTTTAGATTGTGACCAACGGGCCCGGGACTTTAGAAGATTTACCCCCACGGGCGGAAGACTTTTGTATGAAACTTGAAAAATCTACTCCCATCCGTAATCACGAACTAGAAATGAGCTTATGGTGAAATGTGTGAGATAAGGTTTTCTTGGATTGGTTTCTGAGTTCATCATACCCAATTCAAAAATTCATAAGGCATGAGACATTGCGACTTTGTGCAGAAAAGACTCAACTGCTACTATATTGAAATGGTAATATATAAAAATATTTGATATTTGAAAATAACAGTCACAGTTGTCACTGTGTCTGCAAAATAAGAATTTCGGCCATCTCTAGCACGTATGTATATAGAAGCATTTTTGGTTGATCGCATAACATTACGGTTTAGAATTTTACTATGCCTAGTACATGAGTCCACACATTAACAACTTTCGGGCCATTACTCAAACGCCATAAACGCTCATTAGAAACGCCTTTGAGTCTGTGTAAAACTTATATCATTAAAATCTTGTCAAGACACCAAAGCCCATGAGTTTGACACGCCGCAGACAACAAGCAGACAAGAACTACTTACAACACATGAAAAACCACAAAAACGCATTTGGTAAATTTACATATTTAAGTAGCAGACGAGGAAAATTCCTTTATGATTGTTGTCAAAGAACTTTAACTACTTTCTAACTGGACTGACAACGAAGTCGGAACTCAAACTAAAAACCCAGCAGTGGGTCGTGGGTGAGTCTGACTGACTGACTGACTGACTGAGAGACTGAGAGACCTACTCACTGCACTGACTAAGAAATGTCCAAAGATCATAATGAAAATGCAGTTATGTTAATTTTTGTATATTTTACAGCAAATTATATTTCCAGAAGTAATTTATGACTACATATTTCAGACAGTTTATGGCAGCAAATATTCACATGACGCAG
This sequence comes from Hirtodrosophila confusa, assembly GCA_035043065.1. NCBI lineage: Eukaryota > Metazoa > Arthropoda > Insecta > Diptera > Drosophilidae > Hirtodrosophila > Hirtodrosophila confusa. The sequence goes on from JAWNNI010000170.1 coordinate 1,239,955, forward strand.
AGTGAGTGACTGTTGGACGCGGACACCTAGTCCCAGACCCAGACCCCATCCCAGAGACAGTCCCAAGCCCATACCCAGCCCCAAACTCAGACCCAATCCCCAGTTTCCGATGCCAACTGAGTGACTGACTGACAGGCGACACAAAATTTGGACAGTTTGCCAGTTCCGTAGCCACCCGTCGGGAATAGGGACTAGGACAACGGCTTGACCATTCAATCGTCATATTTTATTTATAAATCAATAAAATAAATAATAAATAATGTTACAAGCGAAGGCAGCTTCTAGGTATTTCCATTGTTCATGCAAAGTAGTTTCGGCATACAAAATAATATTAAAATATTCTTTACTTATTCAAATGTGCCCCTGACATTATACATACAATATGTCGATTGACTGCCATGAAGTCATCAGCGTCAACAACGGCGTCATCCACATCAATTTGATATGCCCAGTGCCCAATCTCAATCATTCGAACTGGAACTGGCTCTGGCTCTGCCTCTGACTCTGACTCTGGGCTTGAGTTGTCGGCATACAATAAACGTGAGATCGATCGAATCTGAGAATCTGAGAAGTGACATATAAATGAGTGCGACAGACGGGGAGATTTAGGCGACTATTGTCCAAAGGCGTCAATATTATAGAATCTTGACACCTGTGGCGCCTCAAATGTGGAAGCTTTTTAGTGAGCTTGTTAGTGCCGCATAGAACTACGAGGGCCAATGATGGGAAATCGGCTTTTAAAAAGCATGTGTTTCTTCTTTGAATATACTAGCACTAAGTTTGAGTTTACAATGAGATTAACTTTTTGGATGTAGTTAGTCTTCCCAAGTACGGAAGTAAACTGTGAATAATGTTGAATGGTTGGATTTTTTTACAGCATGTATGCATAGAATCGTTAAGTGGGTACTAAAACTGTGCAAGTGTATGTAACAGTCAAAAGAGGGCGTTTCTATAAACTGTATACTTTTTTGATCCGATACAATACCCAATCCGCCTGTCTGTCTGGCTGCAAACCAGTCAGTCTTAAAGCTATCCTAACAAAAATTGGCACTTTTTGTTATACGCAGTGAATACGTCGGAACCGGACGGATCGGATCGATATGGTATATAATTGACATAGTATCAATCAGAAAATTCAATTGTGTGAACAATTCTTTTCTAAACTCGTCTATACTAAGTTTCGTTATAATTTATATCAACATATCACATATGTATATATTTTCAGCGTGAAGAGAACTCTTTGTCTTATCTTCTTTTTTAATATTTTCCAAATATTACTTATGTAACATTTATTATGATACCTCCCATTTTCAAAAACTTCAAACCGTACAATATAGAAATTCGAAGTAAACTTGTGTATAGCCGAAGACAAAGCAGCCAGTGCACTTGATATACGTTAGCCATAGTTTTAACTAACCTAATCTATTATTAAATTCAATATTTAATACCTAAAATATTAGTTTGAATATATGTATTAATCATAAAGTATTGAGTTGTAAAGACTACTTCTACATAGCTTGCATTAGTTTTTTATGTCTTAATCAATTTCAAGTGGTACAAATAATGTTTTCAAGTTCCCATGACGATATTCAATACATTTTATTAACACATGCGAAACACAAGAGCAACAAACTGGATTTGTTTTTGGCAAACCAGACGCTCATAACTCAACTATTTTTGGGATTTTTAAACATTTTGTGTGGTCTGATCTTGACTGATAATTCCCAGCAAGTTGGCGAGTCTGGGATAGCTAACGGTTAACCATGTAGCGTATAATTCAAACGGAAAGCTTTTTACTTTATCGTATTAGGGAAATAAATCAAAACGCCTCACACTCGCCGAAGCCAACCAACCCAACGAGAGTCCAATCAAAAACGCATCAAAATCAAAAGGCCGCCAAATAAACAACAACAATTTGTCAATGTGGCAACAACAATCAGCGCCATTTAATTAGATGCCATTGATTAGAAGAAGGGAGCCACAGACACAGGGAGCGGGCATCCGCTGGATGCATTTCTTCTTGAAACCACTTGAAAACTTGTCGAGCTTGACAAATTTGACAGGCTTGATTGAAAATGAAAAGCGCCCAGCGGTGAAAAATATTCGACAATGGAAAGAAAGGCCCCGAACCCAAAGAATATCTACATAGTTGAGCTGGGCCGAGTTCAGTCTTCAGTCTTATAAAGAGCAAAGCTCTTGGACAATGCGCTTCAGTCGGGGTTTTGAAAGTCCCAAAGACGTTAACGACAAAGGCAACTGTCAAGTGGCTTGGCACTTTCGAAATGGCTTCAGTTTTTCCGGAGGTTGGCGATGGGTCACTTGCAAGAGGTGAGAATTTATGTAGATTTTTGTCTGCCTCCACCTCCACCTCCATCTCCACCTCGTCCCTGTCACGGCAATTTGTCAAATTGTTTAGTCTTTAGCCGCAAAGCGATTGACAGGCCGCCTAACTAGCCAACTGGCCATCGGCTGCCGTTTGGCCCACAACTTCGACTTGGCTTTTTGCTGTTTTACACAACTCCGGGGAGGAACAGGGGCATGGGCCGGCGGCTACTTGTGGGCAGTACGCGGCACCTACAGCTACCGACATCGATACTGCACACCAGCAACTGTTGCTGCTGCTGCACTCTGGAGCAGCTAATGATATTGTGTGAATATTTTTGTTTTGCTGCATTTTTGACTGTGACGTGGCTGCCACGTAAACAACCCGCTAAATTGTTGGTCATTGCGGCACTTCTCGCCAGGTGTTGGCAGATATTTCAAATATTTCCAGCTCAGATCAGCTTATACCAGATAGAAAAAGGTGTTGCTGCAGCAACTGAGCTTCTGGTATTACACATTCTTGTACTCTTTGTAGTGGGCCAAATAATTTTAGTTTATTAGTGTATGTGAGTGTGAATATGCATATGTTATCGAGGATGTGTTTGCGGATTTGAGAACTGAATTCAGGAGTCCACTCGTTACAATTACTGTCCACTTGTTACAATTACTTTTGGAAAATGAGAACGAGTATGTCCGTATGAACGCAAGATTTTCAACATCCTTGAAGCTTGAGTAACCAAACTTGCTACACATGTTGGTGTTTACCCTCGCAGTGTCAAGATAAGCTCAACACATTATATAATTCATCACGGCAATTAGAAAATGGGTGAAAAAGACTGATATTCAATTTTTGTTGGTTTTTCGTGGGATTGAAAAATGGATGTCAACTGAGCCACTGCTGATCAAGTGTACTGCCAGAGCTAAATGAAAGAAGGTTTATCTACGCGGGCGACGCGTCGCCTGGCAAGACCAGCTAGTTCTACAACAAATATAAAAGTAGATTGACAAAAAATAAAATTTTTTGCTTCGTATTTTGACTTACCATCATTTGTCTTAATACACCATTTTAAATGCTTTGACCCATTTGGAAAATATGTTGGGCCTCAACAAAGAATTAGGCATAACATCAGAAAACTGCACTCGAGTGCAGCTCGAGCTGGAGTGGTAGTAGAAAGTGCAGAAACTAAGCTGTTGACGAGGCAAATAGTTAGGATTGTTTACACAAGGCAGTTAGTAGGTTGCTGGGTACGAGTTCTCGAGAGGTAGGTGCAAGAAATCCGCTAGAAGAACGCACAGTGCGGAAGGTCAGCCAGTGGTTAATTATTGATGTGTGGAACGACGGACGAAGACGAAGTCGAAGCCGCTGCCTGAGTGAAGCTGATAGTCGGTACGGGCGGGGACGGCAGGGAAGTTGACCTCGCAAACACCCGCACAATATGTTTTTGGTGTCATTAACAGTCGGAGCTGGCCTGCCAGCTGGCATTCCATCATTTTGGTTTTAGTGTGTGCATGGTCATAAAAAATCCAGTGCAACAAGTTGCCAAAGACCATTGAGATACGAAAACGTACTTACAGATACATTCTAACTGTTTACGGCTTATGGCTGTGCGACGCGGAGTGGCGCGGCGCGGCGTTGGGCGTGTCGCATTGACAAATCATCTTGACACCTCCGGCAAGGCAAACAGTTTGGCACTGGATGTCATAAAAATGGGTTACGGACATGATTTGCAATGCAATAAACTTAATTGAGTGCGCGTCAGTTTTTAATTTTAAACCGTCAACGGAATTGGGATTGGAACTGAGACCGGCACTGGGACTGGGACTGGGCCTGGAACCGGTTCCGTAATTGCAAATGCCCAAAACATGCTCGTATTGAAAAAAAATTAAGATACATAGTAGAAGAAATAAATAATTTGAAGACCGCTTCGATTCTAAGGCGCGAAGTCGTAAAGTATCTTTTGATGCCGTCATGGGTTAAGATACGCAGTTTTCGGTCATTTTTAATGATGCTATTAAACTCACAGGTATTTGTTTTCTTGCTCATAAGGTAGAATACAGATTTAAGTTGCGATTTAATTGTTGCATTATAAAATCTCATTTTTATATTCGGCGCCGTTTAAACGGCGCCAAACGCTTCATAATCGACGATCGCAGACTTGTTCGGTCATCATTAATTTGGAATTCGCGGGCTGCTATAAATATTTCTTATAGTGGCTATAAATCGACGGTCGCAATGGTGAGCCTCACACTAAATGCGACTGATGTGACGCAGATTTGGCAAATTGACATCTAGGTGGGTTGTGGTTGGTGGTTGGTGGGTTGTGGGTTGTGGTTGGTGGTCGGTGGTTTGTGGTTGCTGGTGGTGCGAACTAGTGTTAACTTGTCAACTTGCTTGCTTGTCAGTGGTTTCTAATCACAGTGACGATATCAGTAAAGAAGCTAAAATTGGCTTTGAGTTATTTACATATTTATATTTAGGACACTTATTTGTGCATGTTCAGTTAATATATTTGTATACTCTGTTTCTAAAAAAAATTTTGGAAAAAAGAGTATATTGGATTTGTGAAATTTCTGTCTGTCCGTCAATTTGGTTGCTAGAGCAACCAAACTTAGTACACATGTTGGTATAAGCCCTCAATTTATAAAGTGTCAAGGTCCCCCCACACCCTGACTTACCTATAACTTCCACCTTTTTAAATGCTATAGTCACCAAATTTGACACACAGACTACTGCTTACCTCCTTGATGAATCTGCATCAAAAAATATTTGCGACCCCACCCCCACCCCTTCCATGCAAATAAAGAAAATCTATATCTCCACACCTGTTAAGGTAGATTATACTGGACTTGAAATAGACTATTCTTCTGTTGGGTGAGTCCGACTGCGACGTTTTTAATTGTTTTGAATAATACTTACTGTACTTACTTACTTACTTACTGTACAATACTGTTTGTCCTGTATGACTGAATTCACAGACCACACCATGACTGTACTTGTACTATGAATAGGACTGTTCTCTAAAACTTTATTGTTATTATCCGATGAGCTTCAAACTTAGTATTAAAGATATAAGCAAATTTTTTTGACACACCGATGCGAATAATTCATAATAATGTATGCAAGGGCCACAGTTCAGCTTTTACCTGATCAGGTACTGTGTGAATAACTCTTTGCTCATAAAGATATCTCGACCAAATTCACCTATTTTGAATTTTATTATGTGTTGTATTATACAACTTGTATGTGATTATTAAATTTGATCAGAATCGGACCACAATACCTCATGACTTGCATAAAATAATTAGTTGCATAAAAACAAGAAACGTCGGCTATATTCGGAGTGCCGAAGCTACATAGTATATACCCTAGCAGGAATTAAATTTAATACAAACTTAATTTTTGTCTGACTGCTCAAATGGGAGCCATATGGTACGATTTTGATCAAATTGTAGGAAACTATTTGAAATACAATAAAACTCTCACTTAGTTTGGATGTAATATTTGTTTAAGCAAAAAGTTTGATATAGTGATATAGTGTTCCGATTTTGACCAAATTTGGCCAGGTTATATAAGTAAGGTAAGTATGGTAAGGATACCTTCATAAACAAAAAAGTTGTTCATACAAAAACAAAGTTGTCGACCGATCATTCCCATGGCAGCAATATGTTAAAGTGGCCCGATCCGGCCGGTACTGCCTGCAGCAAAAAAAAGGGTCTGTGTCAAGTTTCATTACGATAGCTTGAAAACTGAGAGGCTAGTTCGCATAGAAACAGACGGACAGACGGACATAGCTATATCGACTCGGCTATTCATGCTGATTCAGAATATATATACTTTGTTGGGTCGCAAATATCTCCTTCAGTCCATTACACATTTCGAGACAAAATTATAATACCCTGCTAAGGTATAAAAATGTTATATTGGTTTAGGCAAACGTCAAAAACTCGAAAATTTCTGCACCGATCGATCATACAATATACAAAACATCTATGTTACGCGTCAATAACATACTGACTCATTGGTGATCAACGGGCCAAGGACCGGGACGAAATACTGTTGTATAAAACTTTTATGAAACAGTGTTACCCGATTTTGAAAAATCTGCTCCCACCCTTCACCACGAACGGGAAATGGGCTTAAGGTCAAATATTTGAGAGAATGATTTTGTTATATCGGTTTCTGAGTTGTTCATACCCTAACAAAAACTCATAAGGCACGGGAGGGGAAATCGTGGTAAGCTATTTTTATACTCTGTTCCCAAAGAGAACAAGTAAGAATGCTATAGTCGACTATACCCGACTACGAAACTCCCTGTACCCAGGTCTAAAACATTCAATCACATCTACGTCCACTTACACATACACACACACATACACAAAGACGCACGCTCACAGGCGGCAAAAGCGACAGCGCAAGCGAGGCATTTTAATTGGTGGCTGTGCTTCTTCTTCCCCCTCTCATTGAATCTTCTTTCGTGAATAACTTCCGTGTTTATTATCCGATCGACTTGAAATTTGGACAGTAGATTAAGAGAGACTAAAGTATTGTACATGCCAAATCTAAAAGCTGTATCTTTGAAATTGTTACTGTAAAACGTTTTTATTTAATTGCGGGGGAACGGGAAGAGATATCTGAAATTGGAAACAAACTTGATCTGCGTATGCTATACAGGTACCAACATTTAAAATTTGGTGTCTCTAGCTCTTATAGTTGCTGAGATCGACGCGTTCATACAGACGGACAGACAGACGGACATGGCCAAATCGAAATCTCTTTTGATACTGATCAAGAATATATGCTTTATAGGGTCGGAGATGTCTCCTTCTGCCTGTTACATACATTTGCACAGATTTAGTACCCCCTTTTTACCCATTTTATGGGTACAGGGAGTAAAAACCATATTTACTCATCTCCTCTATTTAAACATCTCCGACCCTATAAAGTATATATATTCTGATCAGTATCAAAAGAGATTTCGATTTGGCCATGTCCGTCTGTCCGTCTGTATGAACGCGTCGATCTCAGCAACTATAAGAGCTAGAGACACCAAATTTGAAATGTAGGTACCTGTATAGCATACGCAGATCAAGTTTGTTTCATATTTTAGATATCTCCCCCCGTTCCCCCGCAAACCGATAAAAACCGTTTTACAGGAACAATTTTCAAGATATAGCTTTTAGATTTGGCATGTACAATACTTAACTAATTTATGAAGTATCAAGATCGCACTCCGATTCTCTTTCTTTCTCTGATCTACAAAGCTATTGTGGCTCTCTCAGTTCACATGTTATTGAAAAGCTTCACTTTGATACACTCTTCGGCTGAAATTGTTTTGCTCTTTTAGATTTAAGTTGACGGCTTCGTAAGGCCACAAGCAACATCATCTCAAAGCACTTTCCTATGCAAATTTATTTAATTTACAACAATTAAATTAAGCCGCATCTAATGCGCCGTAATGTCTGCTGTCGACATACAAACTGCAAATCCCGACGTAAGCTGCACTTGAAAAATGGGTAAAAATCAACACGAAGCGATCTGAGAAATGTGCGACTATACAGGCTTACCTGTAAATACACGTACATAGATCCGAATACAAAGCAGCGGCTGAATTTGAGTTTGAGTCTGAGTCTCAGTCTGTGAGGTGAACTGCGGAATTTCCGTCATTTAAGCAGCGGCTTAAAATGTTTCTTCATTAGAATAACTGTCATAAAAATAAACGCATAAAAATTTCAAAATACTCGCCATAAGCGGATCTAATCATTTTCCCATAAAGAGCCCACTGCTGCTCAAGCAAAATCTGCTTAAATTTCACCTGACACGCTAATTTGGCTAATAAACATTCCCAAAAATATTATTATAATAATAATAATAGCACGCCGCAACCACAAAATTCAGCCGAACCCATCAAATGTGTGAGACCAAGGCGCCATTGAGACACGGATTGGATTAGTACGGCCAAGCTACGAAAAAGTCAACAAACACAATCAGAACCGATAATAAAACAAGTAAGAATGCTATAGTCGAGTATACCCGACTACGAAACTCCCTGTACCCAGGTCTAAAACATCCAATCACATCTAAGTCCACTTACCCATACACACACACATACACAAAGACGCACGCACACAGGCGGCAAAAGTGGCTGTGCTTCTTCTTCCCCCTCTCGCTGCATCACTGAATCTTCTTTCGTGAATAACTTCCGTGTTTATTATCTGATCGACTTGAAATTTGGACAGTATATTAAGAGAGACTAAAGTATTGTACATGCCAAATCCTAAAGCTATATCTTGAAAATTGTTACTGTAAAACGGTTTTAATCGATTTGCGGGGGAACGGGGGGAGATATCTGAAATATGAAACAAACTTGATCTGCGTATGCTATACAGGAACCTATATTTCAAATTTGGTGTCTCTAGCTCTTGTAGTTGCTGAGATCGACGCGTTCATACGGACAGACGGACAGACGGACAGACGGACAGACGGACAGACAGACGGACATGGCCAAATCGAAATCTCTTTTGATACTGATCAAGAATATATATACTTTATAGGGTCGGAGATGTCTCCTTCTGTCTGTTACATACATTTGCACAGATGTAATACCCCCTTTTACCCATTTTATGGGTACAGGAGTAAAAAATTAAATATATATTTATACAAGAAAGTAATAAAAGAATACTTTTGATTCCCACTTATAAGAAACGAGTAAGAATGATATAAGTAGTCGAGTATACCCAACTATGAGACACCTCTTGGTACTTGGTGCATGCGCATCAACCAGTTCAGCGGCTATGCCAGCAAGCAGAGCAGCTCAGGTAGCGGACGACTCGCTCGGCAGTACAGAACTAATATAGTGAATAATTTCGGTGCTTATTATCCGATCCGCTTGAAAAACGCAACTTAAATCAAGAGTGAACCTAGAATCGGACGTGTCTAATCAAGGCCATATCTACAAATTGCTGGTTGTAAATCGTTTTTTATCGATTTCCCAAAGATGATAGATCTAGAACTTGTAATCTATATACATATAAAACACTTTGCACAGCCTCAAACTTTCACAATAGTTTCCATCTATGTCGAAAGTGCACACTAAGAAGGGATTTTGAAAAATTCCACCCACAAGCGTGGAAAATTGCGGAAAACAGTTGTATGAAACTTTTTGCTTTCCAACCAATTATTTAATTATTTATTTTTCAAGATCTATACGAAAAATAATTTGGCACATATTTCACCGGCTTCCACTCCATGGGCGGAAAATTGTGGTTTTAAAGTTGTATGGGAGAAAGTAAAATTTTAGTCCGATCGGGTTCAAACTCATTTTCAAAGCCTACACATTAAATATTCCGGTACGAGTCCCACCGATTTTGAAAAATTTACTTGCACGGTTTGAGTTCAAACTCATTTTTAAGGCTCTACATAAAAACATAATAGGCTCAAAGATTTTGAAAAATCTAACCCCGCGGGCGGGAAAATCATGGTGCGCTTTTTCTGTGTATGTCTTAAGATTGACCAAAGTAGTCAAACTCAACATGATGCATTTTAATCGAAATATTTCTCCGGGCAGCGCTGGGTTTTACCAGCTAGTATCATATAAAAGATTTTACTATATACGAAGAAAGAGGTTGGTAAAAATTTAGGATTTTTGCCTCCGTATACTAAAGAAGCAAATATGAAAAATAAAATCAATTTTCTAAACGTGACGATCGGATCAATATCAAATGAACGGGGTATCTACAAGTTAGGTTAATGTGATTAGTTTTAAAAAGAAATCAAACGAGATATGCATTGTAGTATATGGCGCCTATCGGAGCAGCATTGTCATGCAAATCTTATGGGGGTTTCTGTAAAGGCATTGCTGACTTAAAATAACTATGAGGGAAGGGTAAGTATATATATATATATATAGGATATATTAAATATATGTGTATCTAATCATTGTGTTTTGGATTGAGATTTGTTGGCTTATTTTTATTATAAAGATTAAGTTTATATCTTGATTTACTCGTCAAGTAAGTCTTCTAGAACACTAGTTTTATAGTACACGTTAGATAATTTCCTAAAATTCTTTACTGGTAGAGCATCGCGATGCCAGCGCTCTTCAAAGTTGTCCCCGGTAAAATGACAACTGATTTGTGTATTTCAATTTATTGCTTAACATATTTATTTTTTGTTAAACAAATTTTAAATTATTACTTTTGGCGCATAATAAAATTTCATTAGCAACGACGCCGACGGCGTTGGCGTTTGAGGCACACGCAGACGGCGCCAGGTTTTCGGTTATGCCCCTCCGTCGACGCCTTGTGTTGGCCTTTGTTTTGGCCAGATCTGTCACCGAGCTGTAAGCGGCGAGCGGAGCTTGATAAATCTCAATAACAACGGCATATTTTGATTTTCATATTGATGCCTGGCAATAGCCACTCGTCGCACTTGCGCTCAATTTGCATATGTCGCCTCAAAAATGCCTTAGCATTCACACTTTTGTTTTTTTTCCTGCGTTGGGTAATTAAATTTAGACAAGCCATAAATCTTGTATACTTTGCATATATTATTTTATGAAATACATATTTATTTATGATTTATACACTGTCAGCATTCCAGCACATCCACGTATCAAGAGTTTCCCTTAAAGCCTCACAAAAATTGCCTGACCGCCCACGCTTTTTTGTTACAATCCGAGCTTGTAGCATTTTTATTTACAATCTTTTCGGATTGAGGTCATAGACAGAGATTAACACATTGTAACAATATTGTAGATTCTTATCAATTGTTACATGATTTTCGAATTATGCCTTTGGTATGCGCATTTTGAATGTTTTGATCCGTGGGCTTGAATCGAACTTTCCGATGATGATATTTCCGGTATGTAAGAAGGCCCTTAAGATCTTTTGGTATGATCTCTGAAAAAAAGATGATTTAATGCGCCTTATACGTAATCAGAACTCAAATATTATTCACCGAGTTAATATGTTGGCAGATTTTAAATTGTTGGAACCAAGATAATCGTCACCCTTTACAAATCAACATATGATATTTGGTGACCTTGAATATATATGCTTTAAAGGAATATGCCTTCTTCTGCTTGCTTAGGAAAAAGTTTCAGAATATTTTGAAGTGAAGATTTTCAACTTTATGAATTTAAGGTAAGTCCGTAGATGCTACTAAATGGAGTTCATCCTTGTGAGTCCAAAGCACTAAGCATATACCTATAAGACATCTCCGCCTCCGTTTTAAATGCGCATATATTGCCATTTTGGTAGGAGAAAGTATAATATCAAAAAGTCCCCACGGATTGCACTAGTATAAATAGCATCGACTTGTTCTCTCATAAGAAAGGTACAGCAGCTATTATACCCATAGGATACAAACGACCATCCTCAGGCCATATAATATTGTTTAAGACTCCCTTTCTATACTACAGGTATGATGTTAATTCAAGACACATGCTAAGGACGAATACGATATCGTTTCCAGATTGTCTGACCCATATAGGTCTATAGGTTCTAAAAACATCCGAGTTACAAGCATAATTGGAAAGGCATATTGCAATTCTTCATTATCATTGAATGGCAATCGATAGTCCTTGGGTAGGTATAGACTACGAATAGAGTCCCATACGTATATCGCGTGTACTGTACACATACATAAGTACAGTACCCCAGGGCCCCTATCACTCACTATTCTAAATTAATACGTCAGGTTTGTATTGTACTATATGTGTTTCATATTTATTTTGAATTCGTATCGTTTCATCGTCATTCGCAAATTGCTCATTATAATTACTATTATGGTTATTGGGCTGCAGCGCCGCATTATTATCATGGCGATTATTGTTAACAACATTAATATTTGCATTATAATTATTAGGTTGTTGTTGCTGTTGCTGCTGCTGCTGCTGCTGCTGGGACTGCTGCAATTCCAGGCCGGGAAAGTAGTTCTTTAAAGGATCTTCCTCCTGCCTCTCCTCTCTGTTGTTGTTGCTATGGCCATCGTCGATTATATTAATATCGTCAATATGATTGCGATTTGGGACAACAACAGTTACTGTTGGTACAGCTCCGCTGTGGCTTGGGCTGTGTGTGTTATCAATTCGATCGTTTTTTAACTGCTTAAGATTATTGTCAATGTTCTCATTGAAACTGAAGTTGAACGACTGGAGGGCAACTCTCCTCGTGCTGCTGCTATGGCTATGGCTATGGCTATGGCTATGTCTATTGCTATGGCTATGGCTATGGCTATGGCTATGGCTATGGCTATGGCTATGGCTATGGCTACTGCTATGGCTATTTGGACTATCGAACTTAGTGCTAGAGTCTAAACTACTAGAATCAGTCGTGCTACTTTTAGTATTCATATTATAATGCTCGTTACTGTACAAGTAGTTGTAGTTTTTTGGCAAGGCAGGTATTGCATTATTAACATTAGGGCTATTACTATTTAAATTTAAGTTTAGTTTTAGTTTTAGATTTAGAGTTTGTTTTAGCTTTAAGTTTACGTTTAAGTTACTATTAACATAGGCTTTTGAGTATTCATTTTGTTGCTGTTGCTGCTCCCCCTGCACATCCTGCTGCTGCTGCTGAAGCTGTTGCTGCTGTTGCTGCGACGGCGTCTCCACCAGCTGCATGTCCATGTCAGCCCCACCACCGGCGCCACTTGTTGCCGCGCGTTTTCGGCGTCCGCGCTTGCGTCGACTTGCCGCCAACATGGCGAACAAATTGAGCGCCGAGGGCGCCAAGGAAGCGGTTGCCGTCAGCGCCGTGGACGCTGCCGTTGCCGTAAAGGAGGACGAGGAGGAGGACGAGGCAGTGGGCAATTGCTCGGCAGAATGTTGCTGCTGTTGCTCCTCCTGTTCCTGCTGCTGCTGCTGACGGCGTCGCTGCAGGCGTCTGCGGAGTCGCCGTTCCAACAGCGTCGCGTTGTTGTGATGGTGACGCACTTCCAGATTCTTGGGCTTCGGCTGTTGCATGGCGCCAGCGGCGTTGGAATGTTGCTGCTGTCGCTTTCGCAGTCCCTGCTGGAGGTGCTCCTGCTTCTGGCGCTGGCGATGTTCCAGGCGTTCCAGGCGTTCCCTCTGCTTCTTATTGCGCTTCATGATGTTTTGCTCACGCTGCGCATCGTTAAGCGAATTGTTGTTGGATTGGTTGTAGGACTTAAGGCTATTGTTGTTGTTGTTGTTATTGTGGGTAGAAGAACTATCGCTATTAATACTTGTTGTTGTTGTTGCTGTTGCTGCCGACTGCTGGCGACGCAGCGGCTTTCCACGTGCGCGCTTTTTCACCGACACTGGGCTCGGCGTTGTTGTGGTTGTTGTTGTTGTTGTAGTTGTTGTAGTGGTGGTGCTGCTAGTTGTTGTTGTAGAACTTGTGGTAGTTGTCGCTTTGGTCATCTGACTTTTCAAATTGGCCATATTAGTGTGAAAGTGTTCGGCCTTCTCACGGTAGAAGAGAAAGCGGTCATGGCGCACATGTGCCTTCTTCAAGTCCCTGGGCCCAATGGGTCTAAAGTTCCGCTTGATCCCGACACGCAGCACCGGATTGTAGGCATTGGCGTACTGGTAATAGCCTCGATCCATTGACTCTCTGAAGTGGCAATCGTTTGTGACGTTTCTCTGAAGGAGGCGAAGAGAAAGAGTTGGGAGAGAGAGAGAGAGAGACGGAGATATAGAGTAATTGCTTATAGAAGTTCGATTCTTAAGACGCTAACCAGTATGAAGCATTGAATATTTAAGCGCAATTGTAAAACAGGTTTTTTATTTTCAGTAAATTTACGTGCATTTATCAAGACTTTACTTCAAAAGATTATTTCTTCCACAATTCCCCAGAACTTTACTGGGCTCTGCTTGTAGGCAGGCATACGATATCAAAGATATCGATAAGTGTTTAATTATGAAATATAAATGCCCCTCTCTGCTCACCTTTCCAACAAGTTTGCCTTGGGCAAAGCACAAATAGTAGTCCACACTCTTGGCATATATGGTGATTTTGAAATCCTTGGCGAGAAAGTCGCCAACACTGTCCATTGTGAAGGATTCTGTAACGGGTTATCAACAAAACAAAATCAAATTTAATTAATTATAAGCAAACAAAGTTCTGTTAGTTAGGTAAATATTTAATGGTAGTGGAACCGGGCTGGGCGGAGGGAACGGGCGCACACTTCAGCGCCCAGATAACCCAATTAATTGAAAGGTTTTCGATAAAGTTATGATAGGTTTGATTAGCAGGCGGGCACGACAACCGTTGAAACAAGAATCAAACACTTAATGAAATTAACTGCGCCCAGACTTTATAGCGGCTTTTTGTCTGCCCCTATGGGTTCGGGGATCGGGGCTCTGACTTCCGAGTTCTCTTCTACAATCAACAACATGCGTGCCAGCCAATTGCTGGGTTTTCCTTATCAAGCTGCGCCAATCATCCAAATCATCACAACCAAAACCAATGAGAATAACCAAGCTCCAGGTTTTCCCTCGGCCACAGTCGTTGAACCTTCTGGTTACACCTAATTGCCCATCTTTTGGCAGATGTTTAACCCTGAAAGCCGTCTGGGTCTACAAGCATCTTGCGATCTCTTCACGTGCCTATGGCATGCCCACGCTGTGAGGGGGCAGGGGGGTAGACCTTCGGTTCGGCAACGCCCCGAGGCAAATCGATCAAGTTAGCTAAGTCTGGCAAGTTTGGAACTTAAGCCAAAATATACCCTTCAACGAAAAACAACAGCATTCGCCACTAGCTACTTATAAGATAAGATAAAATACCAAGCTGACAAAGTATTCCATTTCAGTTATGAAGAAACCCTCCCCCTCCTCTCACCAACTTCATGTGTATCCAGTGCCCCCAATTTTCGACAGTGTATTCTGTATGCGCCCCGAACCTTGCGATGGTCAAGTGGTCGCGATCGCCGCCTGCCAGTGTGACCCTACTCATATCAGTGGCGCCCCGAACTAAGCGGGAAGCATGAGAAGTGGGCACACGGAAACCATGTGGTTAAATCCAAATCCTAAGTATTATTATTCATTCAATTATTATTATTGTAATTACTATTATTTTTACTCCCTGTACCCATAAAATGGGTAAAAAGGGGTATTGGATTTGTGCAAAAGTATGTAACAGGCAGAAGGAGACATCTCCGACCCTATAAAGTATATATATTCTTGATCAGTATCAAAAGAGATTTCGATTTGGCCATGTCCGTCTGTCTGTCCGTCTGTCCGTCTGTCTGTCCGTATGTATGAACGCAAGGATCTCAGCAACTATAAGAGCTAGAGACACCAAATTTGGAATGTAGGTTCGTGTATAGCGGGAGCAGGTCAAGTTTATTTTAGATTTGAGATATCTCCCCCGTTCCCCCGCTATTCGATAAAAACCGTTTTACAGTTACAATTTTCAAGATATAGCTATACTTTAGTCCCTCTTAATCTACTGTCCAAATTTCAAGTCGATCGGATAATAAACACCTAAGTTATTCACGAAAGAAGATTCAGTGCTGCAGCAAGGGGAAGAAGAAGCACAGTCACAACTTAAAATGCCTGGCTTGCGCTGTGGCTCGTGCGTGTGCGTATCTGTGTATGTATGTGTAAGTTAACGAAGATGCGATCGGAAATATTTGACCTGGGTACAGGGAGTTTCGTAGCCGGGTATACTCGACTATAGCATTCTTACTTGTTTATTATTTGTAATATTATTATTATTGTTGATATTATCATTTAAATTATTATTTTTTTTATATTTATTGTTATTTTTTTCTTATTATTTTATTATTATTATAATTATTATTATTGTTGTTATTATTTTAATTATTATAGAAATTAATAAGATTAATATTCTTGTTATGCAAACTATTATCATTGTTGTTTTTATTATTATTATTATTAATATTATTGTTATTAAGAAATTGGTTTTTTTTATTGTTATTAATAATATATTAATGATATTAATATTCTTGGTATTAATATTATTATTTTTATTATTATTACTGTTAATACCATTTCATTTATATTATTATAACTACTAATCTTATTATCATTATTATCATTAATATTATTAATATTTTTGTTATAATTTTTATTATTATTTTGATTGCTATGGAGAATAATTTACTGCAATCAAGAAGATTAAATGGATTGAATACAGTAATTCTCAGGGTTATTATATTTCGTGTGAAGGGGCCTACCTCTATTAATAGACATGGCGGTTTATCCTGCCAGAATCTTCCTTGAAATGGCTTCGCGCTGACAAAATATACCCTTTTATACTTATTTACCTAAAGGGTATCCCACAATTCACGCAAGTAATTTTGATTGAATACAGAGAAATTCAAAGGTTTAGTTTTGTTTTCGGTTCAGTGTGGGGCTAGGGAATAACTTATCGGGTAGTTTTATCTGTATCCATCTATAGTAGATGATCTTCTTAGTTTCTGGCTCTCTTACGCACTACTTAAACATATCGAACGTTGGTTGGATCTGTCGACTTGGGCTTGGAACAGAGCACAGTTATCTTCTCACGCTTATTGCTTGTGACTGCTGTCAGTTTGGCGTAGAGATCAACCCACTTGTGGATCGGTGGGCGCTCCTGAACTTCACCCACTGAGCCAGCGAGCGGCAAGAAGACAGATGAGAAACGAGGCTCGGAAAACCGCATGAACTCAAATAAATTGAAAGACGACTGAGCGAAACCACAATCGCGTGGAACTGGCGCCCATGGCGGGGCATAACATCAATCAAATATTAAATTACCAATAATTTAATTAAGCCCACAATATGCACAGACAGCACCAGAGTTCAAAATAAATGCCAATTCAATTTAAATACCATTTGCCCAGCGCGCGCCAACAATGAAAATTGATGAGCCCCGAACCGCCGAAAGCAGCCATAACTTATGGATGTATACATATGTATATAGATAGACGTATCTACTAGATACTCATACTCGTACTTACGTGCCATATATGATATGTCCTCTGCCGTTACCCTTCCGTGCGCATTGATGTGCAGCGCCCGATTGTTGTGGCTCTTGAGCGTTAAAATGTATTCGTCGGTTTTCTTTGCACATGTTGTAGTTACAAGAGCAAGCATTACCTGCAACAGAGCAGACAGAACAGAATACAGAATACAGAATACAGAATACAAAATACAAAATACAAAATATTAAATACGGAGACATGAGCCCAGCCAGCTAATCCTGTTCGGGCCTTTGGCCATAAATTTCCATTAATACGATGAGCTTTTTATTATGAGACCGAGACCTGAAACTGAACCTGAACATGAGCCTGAGCCTGAACCGACCAGATGTGACACAAATGCCGACGTGTTGTCCGAAAACTTTTATGGTCAAAGTTGAGCCCCTGCGGGT
Source organism: Hirtodrosophila confusa (assembly GCA_035043065.1). Taxonomy (NCBI): domain Eukaryota; kingdom Metazoa; phylum Arthropoda; class Insecta; order Diptera; family Drosophilidae; genus Hirtodrosophila; species Hirtodrosophila confusa. The sequence goes on from JAWNNI010000170.1 coordinate 1,257,619, forward strand.
CGCCCCACTGGCCACCATCGGCCATAAAAGCGTCCCGGGTTGTGTGCCTGTGTTATGGCAGCTCTGGAAATGGCTTTTGAATGGAATATAAGCTAATCCTGAACATTGTAGCGACAACTCTGCAGAGGGTCGCAGCTGCAAGAGCGCCGCACAATTGGAAACTAATCAAAATAGGTAGCCAAAGCTGTATTACTAATTTGTATTCTGCTTTAACCAATGATTTTTAAATAAAAACTACATATTTCAAAACAAAGTAAGATGGAGAAAAATCTGCGTAACCTGAGAAAAGGCCTTTTACAATATTTTCAACACATTACTCTTGCCTCAATACGAATTTTAAATCACTTTTGTGTACTTTTTAAGGTTCCATATTAAAGGAAGTTTGTTCACCAATCTATCTTTCTATGCAGTGTGTTTTATTTATTTATTGTAATACTTTTGAATTTCCTCAAGTGTATCTGGAATATTATTAGACCAACTTCAGATCAATTGAAGTTGCTTATCGCAACCAAAAACAATCAATCAATCAATTGAGCATTTCAACACCCTTCCCAAACGAATCTACAAAACTTTCAGCTGTTGTTACCAAGTCTGGTAACCACCACGTGTCTAGGCCATGTTGACTATCAGCGACACGTTTTCAGTTAGCCAACTTGCCAGCATTTGCATATACAATATATATATATATATATATATTTATATGTAAGTATATATTTTGGGGGGGTGCACAATTGTTGATATCGCAAATTGATATTGCAAAAATGCGCAGTCAGCAAAACAAGGCGTGCATAATACTATATATAAGTTACCACGTCTATAACTAGGTACACATTTGGGCTTTATCGCTGGGGTCTATAGCTTGCCACACGGCACTACAGACACAGGGAGTTCAGTCGCAAGTATCAGGCAAAGTAATCGGAGCCCCAGCTATTTTGGTAAGTGTCTAATAATATATATCTAAGCCAGGGCTTACATGGTCTTAGCCGTAATGATGAACAACAAATTAATGTGCGAATGCGCAAGCCAAAACAAATTGACCCAAGTCTAGTAAAACCAGATACCCCAGAACCCCTTTCGGACCGGCAAGTGCCACTTGCGAGACTTGACTCGAAATTCCTTAACTTTTCATCTGCTTGTCAGCATTTCATCATTCTGAAGTTGACACAAAATCAAACAGCAATAAACAAAGTGTCAGTTTATTTCATATTTCTCATACTGCTCCCCCTCCCCTTCCCCCTCACCTACCACACTCCCTTGCAACTGTTGTGGGGGGCCTTCTGTTTGTACTACTCGTAAAAGTTGTTCGTTTTCAGTTTCGAGTTTTCAGTTTTTGATGGGCTGCGTAAATGACGTGCGACCTTTTTCATAGTTCAATGACGTTTGGCGTGTGTGTTTGTGTTTGTGTTTGTGTGTGTGTGTAATAATAATAATTATTATTTTCTTATTTTTATTACTATGTTGCTCAGCTCAAGTGGCTGTGCAACAGAGCCAGACCCTGAGCCAGTGCCCCAACCAGATCCGAAGAGGGAGCCACTCCAATGTACACACCACAAGCTGACCGCCTCAGATATCGTACTCCGAGCAGAAATCGAATTCCGTCCCCACTCCAATGTGATTACACACTCGATCTTGTTATAATAATCAAACGGAAAGAAATACTACACGCATATTGATATTTTTTATGATAATTATTTCGAGTGCTGAAAACAATGACAACGACAACAACAAACACAGCAGAAACTGTCGAGGCACTTTTTGAATCGAATAAGCTTGTAGAAGCTACAGATGTGATACTATTTGGCTGGCTCGAGCTACAATTCTACAGATACATATAATAACTGTTAAGAGACTAATAAATTACAAAATTATCTGGCATTAATGAAATATTCATCAATGTTAAAGTCATAAAAATGCAAAATCGCACACACATTTTACACCTAACCGTATCGTAAATCAATCAATGCAATCGGATCTTCAATAAAATAATGTGAACACGCCCATTATTAACTCGAATCTACGATAAGTGTTCCCGTACTTTTGCCAGTCATCTGCAGGTACTCGGCATTTAATTAAATTACAAGTACTATTACAACTGACTACAGAATCATAACCAGTGCGACCAGACTATGCGTTACCCTGTAAACTGCGCAAATACTAGTGTGTTGAAATTAGCTCTTACTACCCGACTTATCACTTCCATTTCCAAAAGTGCGAGTGCCATAATTGTAGATAGCTTTCCTTGGCATTTCTTGGGGTAGTTCAACTTACCATCAGTATAAAAATAATCCTGGCATTGATCAGCATGAACTGTAGTAACCTGCAAGTAGGGAAACGACAGATGATAATCATTTTTATTTCATATACTACTATATCGACTTACGATATCTACTATAAATAAAGCGTTATACACAAAAATTAACATAAATCATACAGATTATTAATGATTATTATTTATTTTATTGATTTGTTTTGTTTTGTATATTGGATATTGTTTTTGTTTTTTTGATTCGAGTACAACTTCCGTCTGTGTCAGACTCTGGGATGGGAATGGGAAGCTGAAAACAGCAATTAAGTCATTTTATTGCTGATCGTGAGCTCTTTAAACAAAAGCGTAAATATTATTGAAATCCAACAAGATGAACTGCTACCTTTGAGATGGCCGAAAGAGCGGCTCATTCAATGAGACTATGAGTAGTATTCATGAGTAGTATTCATGAGTATACGTACTACTACAAGAGAAGCTTTTGCTCTGGCTCAATGTCACACACAATAAGCGGCCACTTAGAATTGCCTATGGAAAAAGCCAAGAAGACGTTTCTATTTTGTTTTTGTCGTGCCTATCGATCGCATCATATACACTACATACTACCACGCTTATATATACCTTGCATATATATTTTTAGTGCATATATTCAGTTTCCATCGACTGACGCTGACTAATCCACTTTGCCAGAGGCCCAGGCAAAGGTCATTGATTTCAGCTTAGAGAGCTGAACTACTCGAGCTAGCGACCAGCTAAGGAACCACAGCTTGAAGGGTAGTTTCTTGAGACGAAGGTCTCTTGTTGCGTTCCATTCTTTGCTCTGCTGTTCTGTTCAGTTCAGTTCAGTTCAGTTCTGTTCTTTCTTTTTCTTCTGCTTTTGAAAAGTGAAAATCGCGCACAAGCCACAAAAGCAACAAAAGCTACTCAAAGTGCACCAGAAATCAATACAAAAGACCATCGAAAACCCAAGAGAGGCAGCCAGCCCAAGTCCCGGGACCAGAGGCCAGTGCCATGTGCAAATTACAGGGCCCAATTCCCAAACCGTTTTGCCCTCACAGTAGGCAGTCCCCCAAAAACTCGCATATGGAAAGGAATCAAGAATCAAATGCCTCTTGGCCTCTACGTGTGACTCTGTGCGATTTTTATCATTTTTCAATTTCACAGCAGACAATAAAAACGTTCATTTCAAATATCCAATGCGAATGGAATCGAATCAAATCGAATCGAATCGCATGAGTTTCAAACGTTTTCGCAATTCATTGATGGGGCGGGTGTTCTGGTTCCTAGTCTGGAACGGCGAATACGATGATTCTGCTTTGCCAAGCAATTAAATGAGCTCCGTATTTGTTGTTTTTTATACATTCTGCTTGTTTTTTGTTTTTACATTTTTGTTTTTGCGTATTAGTTTAATTTATGATTAGCTTACATTCGACATAATATTATTTTAGGGATCTTGAGTTTCAACGAATCTTTCAATGAATTGCAATTATTAAAATTCCAACTAACCCAAGCGCTTAAGTTTGAGCTCAAGGTGTCTTATCCCAGGACTGCTCTAAGAAACCAGACATCAAGTGATCCAATCTCAATTTCAGCAAAATGTTTAACTAATCAGCCCTAGCACCACATTTCTCGGCGAATTGAAAACGAGATGGAACCCTATAGGCCAGTTTCTAATGCACAAAAGCCCAGTTAATGCTGGCATGAGACCCTTAGCTAAACCACACTTTTCATATGTTGTTGTATTCTACGAGTATTCTATTCATCTTCATTTCAATTTGTTGATGTTGTTGTTGTTGTTGTTCTTGTTGACTGTCTCTATGCCACATTTCTCATGTAGGGGTATAGTATGTAATTTGATATTACTTCTATGGCCGTCTGTCTGTGCTTTACTTTTGTTTCCCTTACAATGCGGCTCATAATTACCTTTTTGGTATGCAGACAGAAGCACAACCGGCAGACGCCCAATTGAACTTGAGTAAAGTTTTTAGAACGTTTCGTCTTCGGTCTTCAGTTAGCGTCTGGGATTCTGATTCTGATTGTGTCTGACGCAATAGGCGACGCTCCCTACGCCATGTGCTTTGCATATTGAGCAGTTTTTCTTTTCTACTTTTTTTGGCATTTGAATTACTTGGCTGGTACTATTACATACGTATTTTCAGCTATTTTATAAGTTTTTACTCTTATTGAGGAATGTCGTTTGAGCCAAGAACGTGCTTGCATTGTCTGAGTGGCGGACTGGACCACCCTGCAATAGTTTTGCCACCAGCTGTGCATTAAAGTGCACAAGGGAAAGTTTTAAGAGTGTTTAAGTTGAACAGCTTTCACACCAACGCGAAACACACATACCTTGAAGCCTTACAGTTTGTATGGGCCTCTTGCAGAGCTTTCAAAAGTTCACTAATACAGGCACACCGCATTCGAAAGGCAGCTGGTTTGAGCGGTTCAAGCTGACACTGAGATTAGAATCAGATGCCCGGCATGCAGAGTTACGAGTATATCTAAGAGTGTTTTTTTGGCAATTGGACATACTTAACCGGCCTACGTCACAGCCAATCTAATCGCAGACACGTTTTTTGCCGTCCGTAATTAGATCGCAAATTTGACTATACTCGTATTTATTTGAATGCAAATCAAAGTGGCAGAACAAACAAAACACACAAACGCATGAAAACCAAATGATCGACTTGCCAGATTAAATGCTAAACGAAACTGACTGAAAACTTGTCAACCGCAGCTCATTCAAAATCAGATATAAATTAAATACATTTTATTAGTGATTCTTGCAAACTTGTTTGGAATTTATGTTATTCACTTTTAGGTGATTTTGCCAACACGTGTCGCACGTTTTCAACTGGATGTGGACCCCTTAATACGACATAGTCACAGGTACTTAAGCCAAATCACATTGCATGCTACCTAGTCATGTCGGGAATGTGGCGTTGATTAGATTAAGCCCCAATAAATTGGCCCAAAGTGGCGGGTCAAGATTCGCGATAAGCCCAAAGCCCAAAGACTTCAAATGAAAGCGGTAAGGCGCACTCGTTTTTACGCATTTCGAGGACTCCTGGCCAAAAGCAATCCTTTCACTTAAGTGCCTGCTGATTGCAACCACGTGTGCCGCCAATATTTGATCTGATTTCTGTTTCAGCTGCCTCATCAATCATGTAATCGGTTAATAACAATTACAGCTGCAACCCCTCTCTCTCGCCACCCCGCCACGTGTGCACTGTGGCCAAGTGTGAAATTTCCTGCTGTCAATTGTGCGTATGACGATGATGACGACGATGGTCACCCTAATGGGCTTCTTTCAGTTCGCAGTTCTATTTGCGCTGCTGCACTTAATGCAATTTTCGTTTACTTTTGTTTTAGGGGTTGCTTCAGAACTTTGCGTTATTTAATACCCTTGCATCATCCACCTTGCGCTTTTTTCCACAGCTCCGAGCTCCGAGCTCCGACCCTAAGCCAACCCCCAACCCACGGTCGTACCCTCTCCGCATCCTGTCCCTGCTTCAGACCCTGTTCCTGTTTCTGACCCGCTCCTGTGCCGGCTGCAATTGCAACTCTTGCCTGGCTGTGCACTTTGTGTGTTGTTGTTAATGTTGTCGTTGTCGTTGTCGTTGTTCCTGGTTGTTGCTTGTTCTGGCCTGTTGTTGTTGCTTGTTGTTGCTGGTTAGGGGCGTGTGCGCTTTAATGAAGTTCCAAGGGAGCTGCGCCGGGCTTGCTGACTTTGACAGTTGCCAGTTTTGGTTTGGTTTGTTTTGTTCTTTGTTCTTGCATGGGACAGGCGTGTGCGTTATACGAAAATATTTATATCATTTTTATGAGACTTTTACGACTATCAAAAACCCACAGGAATGCACTTGAGCTTAAAACAATAAATAACTTCCTTTAGAGCAAACTAATATACAATATACAAGAGCATAAATCTGCCGATTTCTCTAAAATTTATTTTACCATCTCAAAACTTGATTCAATGTTCTTGCATTCATATACAAAAACAATTGATACCATTATTGGCTTACTATATTCCTTGCTCATATCCATTTTAATCCACCTACAAATCTTAGCATACTTTTGCATGCTTCGGTAACTAAACGGAACTAGGGTTCCCATACATCCCTGGTTGGGCTATGGCACTTGAACTTGTAGGAAGAGCAGCTACGCCCCAAATATGAACACTTCCAGTAAGCCATAGAACAACAGCAACCGTCACAAGTTCAGTGTACTCCAGCGATAAGCCCGTGTTGTTGCTGGCCCGAGTATCTGCGAGTATCTATCTGCATATCTATATATATATATATATACATTTGTGAGTACAAATGTAATACGATGGGAGGGGAGCGCAAATAATTTGACATGCACGCGCTTAGAGAGGGGGAAGATGGGGATATCAGGTCCAAGATTGAGTTGAGACACGGCTCCCAAGCCAGTGTCGTGCCGTTACACAAATCTGGGCTCATTAGCAGAACCCCCGTCTGGAATGTATCTGGTAGTTTGTAACTCGTCTGTTGCTGCATAATTCTCAAATAGGCGTGAAAAGAGAACATGGCGAGGGGTGTGTAGGGGTTGTATCTAATGCGAATTTCGTATGGGTAGCGGGAATTTGGAGTGGGACAGCTGCCGGGCTGATAAGCCGCTTTTACTGGCCTCGAACTGGGTGCGGGGCTGGGTCTGAACCTGGGCCTGGGCCCGGGTCTAGGTCTGGGTCTGGGTCTGGGCTGATAAGCCAAACAGTTAGAGGCTACTTAAGTGGCAGCGTCCAAGTCCAAATACATTTTGTTTTGCTAGGTAAGCGCAACTTTCCCAAAGTGTCAATATTGGCCAGACAGAGCTGCAGCCAGTCGGGGGCGACTGAGAGGGGGACGAGGCCTAAATGAAGACGAAGACAAGTCCAAGGCAAACACACACTGCGAGTGCATTGAATGGGCCACAAGCAACCTGTCGATTCAAATTCGAATGTCATCGAATGCTCTGCGAACTGCGCAGGTAACTCGAATGAGAGACCCAGCTGGAAGTAATATACTTCTTCTCAGCTGAGAAAGGTAGTAGGTACCTCAGCTCGACTAACACTAGACCGGAAATCTTTCATGGTAATACTATATTTAGACCTCGGGTTCGACCTCATTCTGACTGCTCGCTTAAAGTGTGCTCTTAACTGGAATCATTTGATATCAGTTAAGAAGCTGCTGGTATTATTTAATTGAGTGCCCACTTCTCACTCATATTATAAAGAATGGCCCCAGCTGCAGCTCGTAACTTTCTAATTTTCACCCGAAAATTTTCCCATTCATTTGTTAGCGTTGATTTTGCAATTGGTCGCTTGGCTCGATCTTGTGATCAGCTCAGTTAAGCTCAGCTTCAGCTTAACTGTGTCTGTGTGTGTGTGTGTGAGTGTGTATGTGAGTGTGTGTAAAGTGGGTGTGTTTGTTGTTTTACACAACAGAAGAGACAACAACACAACACATCGCTGCACATTGTGGGTCAGGTGCAACGACGATCAACGCTTGGCCCTGTGCAGAGCAGAGCAGACCAGGGCAGGGGAGGGCAGAAAGGGCGCGGTTGTCGAGGAGGGGGGGGTTAGGGGCAGGGGTGGTGTGCTAGCCCTCGACTTGGTAATTTGTAATGCAAATATTTGCATAAATTGAACAATTTTACAGCCACGTATTCGACTTTGGCGTGATTTATCTGCCACTGCAACTGCCTCTCGCTCTCGCTCTAGCCCGACTCTCCAGCTGATTCGTCATCTCTCTCGCACAGCTAAAGTATTTCAATTGTTTTATAATACAAATCAAAAAAAAAAGAAAGCGAACCAGAAGAAGAAGAAGAAGCAGCCACGACCACCCATTGCGCTAAAAAACGTAGTAAAATGTCGTAGTACATTTTAAGCCCTAGCCAGGCGATAAGCGTATAAGGTATACGCCTATAGTATACCTATAATATACTATATAGTAGCAGATATACGAGAGTAGTATGTGGGGCTGATGGTGTGGGAAACAAAAGTTTAGTTGCCAGTTGCAAAAACAAAATAAACAACAAACACTTGAGGGCCGTGACTTTATTTCTTGATGAAGAAATAATGAAATATAGCGACAACAACAACAACAACAACAAAAACTGTTGATTTCGAGCGTTTTTTGGCGCTTTGTTATTATTATTTTATTTATACATATTGTTAGTATACATGTGTGTGGATGTGTAGTACGCATAGCATGTCTATAAGGTGGCAGTATAAAGCGTATATTTTGAATGTGTTTGCCGATAAGATAAAACTGCGCGTCGAACTTATTGTCTTGCCCCGACTTGTTGTTGTCTGGGCTCGGGAGCAGGAATTATATACTATACTCGAATAGCGTTTTGTTTAAACTGCAAGCCCCTCCACGTTTGGGGGAAAAAACCACTAGGGTTTACTGTGGATCAGTCAAACTGCGACTGGCACACGCAAAACGCCACACGGCAATCTTTTGGGACTGCAATTAACATTGAGCCCAACTGGCGCTCCAATAAACACATAAACCGATAAACAAATCAACTAGAATCCAATAGGCACACAGAAATTAACAATATTTAGTTTAAATTAAAGAGGGCGCGACATTAGCACCAGGCAAACAACATTTGATATGTTGTTTGGCTTTGATGCCACTCCAAAAATCTGGCCAAAATCGCACATTGAGTAAATAAACTACATGCCAAGTGAGCAATAGTTGAGAAATGCGCTAAATGCTGTCGGCAATCACCGGAAAAAATGGCGAAAATAATAGCTCAGTTATTTATAAACATTAGAAACTATAAACAATTGCATGCTGCGACTTTTGGGCGCGTTTTAAAACGCGCACGCGGCTCTCATGCGTTATTTCTAAAATGCTGAGCTCGAGGCAAAGGCAGAGCTCTCTGCGGGTAGCTGAGTCACAGTCAGAGTCATACAAATATATACACATGCGACATATATACATATGTGTACATAGTATATATGATCCATATGTGAAGCATCGGCGATCTCATATCATCACGAAACGTGACTTTTGAGGTCACTTTACTGCCGACGAATCCAGGAATCGAGTGACGATTGCAACACGTCAAAGCTATACACAAACCCCGCTTCCCACCCGCTCCACTCCCCGCAACCCACTTCCCACTCCCTCCCACTATAACTGGGCTCATACTACCCATAACACGCGCCTTCTTTTTGCCTTTTTAACCCGTATATAAACAACAAAAAAACGCTTCGTAGTTTTCACTCGCAAATCATGCCACATGCCCCCGCGCGCTGCTTGCCCCTCTCATTGTTAGCAGCTTTTGCCACCCGCGCGTAACCTAATTATAAAACTTGAAGTGACGTTTTTTAATATTTATTATATTTTCAACCAGCGCCGCCAACGATTTTTGTCGCTTTTTGCTTATTAAAACCGTCCGCTATATTTTGAAGTAAGTTGTGTTTTGTTGGTGGATCGGTGGATCGGGGGATGGGTGGATCGGTGGAAAGTTGGCGACAGGTAGTACTAGTTGTACTTTGAACTCCTCAAACTTGGAGCATGACACGTTTAACTGTAATTGTGGAAATCAAATCAAAATGTTTCCCTATAATGGGTTATTCAATGATGATCATCAGCCGAAAGATGAACTTTTGGGAGATATCATGGTAAATAAATATTATATTAATTTTCAAAGATAAGATTAAATGAAGTGGAGCCAACGTTAAGCTTATGCTGTTTGGGGAATGTCACATTGTTCCAAAGATTTTGGACAGGTTTTAAAAATATACGTTTATTCTAAAAATGTAGTATAAAATCGATTTATATAGATTACATTTAAGAAATACAAAAATACCTCCTAAACTTTTTATCAACACCAACCATACACATGCAACCTTGTCCAGTTAACGATTGTATTATCATTCCTCATTGGCATTATGAAATCTAATTTGTCGAATTAGTTGCTGACGCGGAAACTCTAGCACTAAATGCCACAGCCCTCAGCTTCTGGTCAGTCATCACATCATTCACTGACACATTGACAAATTGACGATGACCCAGTGTTCGAAGGAGCCAAGTCATAAGTATATTTACGATGTTTTGGTGCCTTTGCCGGAGATTTTGCGAAACGCGTATCGGATCATAAATTTCAATAAACGAATCAGAGCTGTTAAGAATCCCATGTGACTAGCAATCCAAAGCGTAAAAACATGTGCAAGTATTCAAAGCTGTAGAGCGATTGTACAAGAATAAAATCCCTACATCTAGTACTTAGTTAGAAGACTGCTTAGTATGGAATTTGTAAGTCGCTTTATAACGGCAATTAACATAGTTTCATTAGTTGATTATTTATTATATCACTTCTGAAATTCTAGCAATTACTATCAATTTTTGAATCAATAATTAAAAATGTGCAAATAATAAAAAAAAAAAAGCTAATCTTTTGGCAAAAGTTCAACAAATTCTAATCTGTGTTATTTTACAGGCACACATCTTATCAATAGAATCGTAGAAAATGCTTACAATAATTGGTAAGAATATAACTTTACGTTAGAATTATATGATATCTTCAGACGCCATATAAATAGTTGTGATACGAGTATAACTCGATTTATTCAATCCAATTTGTATTGTTTCTGTGACTCTTTACTATTTCTGGCCAGTCCTGAAGTCGCAATGTCTCACTCAAGAATTCGCCACCACAGTTTAGCGTTGATCTACATTGAGTTGCCATAAAAGACACGCTTATCAAGGCCCCAGGAACTGAACCAGTTGGGAATTGTCTCATTTTACAACAGTTTTGTGCCGTGTTCGGCTTTTATCTCTGTGCATTTCCGTTTAATTAATAAAAGAAATAAACTCAAAACTCAAATCAAATATTGTCTATTTTTACGAAACGCTCTCTTATCAAGAGCCACTCCCCCACCCCTCTCATATAAGAATGGGGCGTGGTAGCGCTTGTTGTGTTTGACTTTTGAAATTTCGTGTGGAATTTGTCGCCTTCATTTCTGATTTTGGTTTTATTTTTGGGCTTATGGTGATTGTGGGATGTGGGTTATGAGCTGGGTGCATTCTCAGGCGGTTCCAGGAGTACTCCAAACTCTCTAATGCGGCGCATTTGCTTGCATGTCTTAAGCTGATTAATCGACGCGTTTTCGTGCCGTTTTTTACCGCCAGGGGTTGGCGGCTGTTGCTTTGCTGTTGCTGCAGTTGATTTATAACTCAGGTAAATGTCCTGAGATCAGGACACGCCATAAGCACAAGCACGTTGACGACCCTTTGCTTCAAAGTTTTTATTTTAAAAAGGGGTTGTGCACACACACACACACACACACACACACACACACACACACACACAGAACTAGAGAGTAAGAACAAGAGGGAGGGAGCGTGGTAGGATTTATCCTGGAATTTTGCATGTGTTGGTGCCATAACAAGTTATAAATAGCAATTATTGCCACGTTTGCTGGCCGGCTTGGGCCAGTTTGTTTCGTTTTGGTTCTCTCTGGCTCGGCATTTCCACATTTCTGGTTTGAAACATATAATTGTGCTTTTTATGTGTGTTTAAAAAATTGTTTTTTAAGTGAAATTACTTTGGCATGATAAACGGGCGGTAATAATGTCTGTGTGCTTGTGCCACGAAACGGATATATTTCCTTATAAATACGGATAGGGACTCCTCACAGGTCATGGTACCCGCGTGCTTTCTGATGCTTTTCTGTTTTCTCTGTTTCGGTTTGACATACGAAATAGGAATGGGATATGGTTTGGGTTTGGGTTTGGGTTTGGGCTTGGAATGGCGTTTCTTTTTTTGTTGCTTTCTTATACACGTGGTTTGCATCCGGGCATCGGGACTAAGTTCTCGCAGAATAGAACATCCTTAACAAAATTTTGTAATTTTCAGATTGAACTATTGAATGTAACTTGCAAATATAACCAAATAATACTGTTTTTGAGTGTTCAAGCTTGTAGTAATCAAATTTAGATTACATTAAAAAGGAGCAGAAATTGGATACATATTCCAAGTTCATTCCGAAAAAATAGTACTATTTCTCTTCTTTTTTTTTGTGTTGTAGCCAGACTGATCTGGATCTTCAGATCTCAACTGGGTAGATTTCTTCCTATTCATATTATAATAAAAAAAAGTTGCATACTATTTCTCAAAATCTCTCAAAATTTTGGATTCTATTTTTTATACGAATTTTTTTCTATGAATAGATTTCATTTAATTTGAATTAATTGTAATTTAAATTTCTCCGAAAACTTTTACACAATAAAGATATTTTATTTATCAATATACATTTAGCCACAAATCGTTTTTTATCGCAATTTATTTCTGTCATTCCGCAAATTTATTGACTATAAGGTATTAATACTCCACAGTTTTATTAGCCTTAGTCTTAGTTATTTTTTCCTGGAAATAATTGTGAGCCACATTCAAATGTTGGACCAATTCGCTTATAAGTTCCCCTAAGACCTATAAATGTGACTGAATTCCGAATAGTTTGAACGCGATCGTAATCGCTGCAATTGTGTAATTGTCAGTACTCACATTGTATATTTCTGGCCGCATTGTAGCCCCCAAATTTAAGGGTATAAATTATATTCCAACATGGGTTTGTGCGTGATGCCGTCTGGAGTCGAACATTGAAGTGGATGTCGAAAGTTGTGGCAAACGGCGACGTATCAGAAATCCAACAGGAAATCGGAGCTGATGTACGCGTATGTGTGCACTCTCATATATACTCGTGTTGTGGGTGTGTGAGTGTGCAGGAACATTTACATATATATTCCTAATTTGTTGCATGCAAATGTGCCGCGTAAACAAATTTCAACTGCACAGCAAAAAAATGCAACAAAAGCCAATTTACAATTTTGTTTGTTCTCTTAACTTTTTACAGCACTTTTTATGTTATTTACAATCATTTGTTGTTGTTGTTGTTGTTGGTTTTGGCTTTTGATATGTGTATTATTGATTGACAATGTGTAATTTTAGTAATAATTATATTTATAGATATTTTATGTGTGTATTGTGTATTTATTTGTAGTATATTTATGTGTGTATTGCACTTTGTCGGCGATTGCGGCGACAATTGTATTTTATTCGATTATTACTTTGCACAAAATCATTTATATTTCGTTGTTGTATTTTATATTTTTGCCTAATGATTTTTACTTTTGGCACTGGGGCACAATTTTGAAACTGGTTGTGATTATATTTCTCAAGTCGATTTTTAAAACAAAATCAGTTATTGAGCTAGCTTTAAATGCGATACTTGTATGCGTTTTCTCATGCACTTTTCACTTTCATTTTGTTGTTTTAAATCTCTTCAACTTTACTGGCATTTCAAAATTTGTAACTTTTGTGTTTCTTCAATTTCGAATATTTCTATTTAACGCATTTGTTGTGGATGCCGTTGCTGGCTTCGGGCTTGCTATCCGCTCTGTTCGCGGCAGCGATCTCAAACCGACGAAAGGTGCACACAAACTCAGATACAGATACAAATGTGCCGCCGCTGTAGCTGCCCAAATGCTGTTAACGCTGTCGGCGCTGTTAGCGCTCCAGCGACAGCGCTTTCACACCACTGTTAATGTTAACTCAAAATGGCAGCGCACATGTTGTGTGCTTGCTGGTGCGGTTCGATGTTCGATGTTGCAGGCCGTGTCTGACTGATAACAGACAGCGGACGTTCAATTTGTTGTGCTTGGACGGAACTCAGGAAACAAGGGAATAAATTAAAAAGTCTCGAATATATTGAAAACTAAGGAGGTATATATCGAAAATTATGATGAAAGTACAAGTTACAGTTGATGGGGTCGATTCCACTGCAAATGAAAATGAAAAAACTGCTAATCTTGCTATTGAGCTACTTTTCCGTCGACTTCTGTACCGCCACAGCCAAAAATCGAAAATAAATTGAGCAAGGTCCAGTTCGCAGCAATGCGGTTGATCGATTAGCCAGAGAATTGTGCTAGGCACTTTTATTGATCATAAGCTGTAAATCAAATATGTTGCCAACGACCCAAAATTCAGCGATTACATTAAGCAATATTCTGGCGTGAAAGCTTATCGCAGGGCTATACTAAAGTGATATCTAATCAAGTGCAGTCAGACATCGGCAATTACACAGGGGAATAAAGAGGATTCTCCGCTGCTCAAGGGGTTCCTCCCAGTCCCTGACTTTGAGGAAAGCCTTCAAAGTTCAGCCCAATTAGCCGGAAACAGCTGATAAGAGCTGCTCGTGTGGCTATCCCTGTCACCGCCAATCAGCTGCAGAGCAATCTGTCAAATAGACTCAGAGCCTCAATTATCTATATAAGCAAGGTAAAGTACCTCAAAAAATTGAATGTGGACTTTGCCCGTGTCTCAATTTCCAATTAACTTTGAGCAGATACTGGATACCTCAGCGTGTGAGTCCATGAACTGACGCCCTGATAGGCAAGCAAATCAGTTCAATTAAAAAGAAAAGATTCTGACATGAATGAAATATTTTGATAGCACCCCAAAATATTCGGTAGCTGTCGAAGCTTATCAAAACACTTCTCAGCTATTTTGTTTACGCAAAACTGTGTCAACTACCGATGATTCACAATCGACAGCAGCACATTGAAATGCAAATTTATGATGAAAATATTGAAAGTACTCTTGTACTCGAACTATTGCGCATATCCAATATTACTTCCACACTTCTGTTATCAAAGAGGAGAGAATGCTCTAAGTTAACCTTCTCTGCTAGAATATACCCTGTACCCAGTATGTAAACATTCAGACAAAAACAAGCAGTGTACTTATCGCTGATCTATTCCGATACTAAGGTACATGAGTACCAAAAGTGGGGGAGATTCCCGGATTGAGGCAATCGTACAGACGAGTAGAGAGGTGGGCTAGCTAGATGCTGATCTAGAATATTCACATACTGTTGCACAGTTTTATTGCATCCTTTTCAGCCATTTTCATTTCAACAGGGTATAAAGTGTGGACATTTAAAAACCAACTAGAACAGCGTCGACTGCGCGCTGTTCAGTTGTGCGCTTCATACAAGTTGCGGCTGTGAGGTTTAACAGCGTCTGTTAGGTCAAGCAGTGCAAACATACAGTGTAAAGCAGTGCAGGGCTTGCATGGGCGGCATTTCTAAGAATATTCAAAAGTAGATTGAAAATGAAACTTGTTTGGTTTGTTTACGAACCCAGTTGGTAATAACTGACTTATTTACAAATAGCTAAGTAGAACTCAAGGAAGTCATGTTTTAGAAAGAGTCACCAATTTCATAGGCATATATTTGGCTCCCCGACTTACCCGCGAGTAATGCATTAACCCATATCAGTTGTGGGTGTGTTTATGTGGCAGCTCGGGCCAAAGTAAATTAGGAGCTCGCTAATTGAGATTTATGCGCGGCTGTCCCGCCCGAAGCTCCACAATGCCCATGAAAGTACAACAAAGTTCACAAAGGAAGTGGCGAAAAATTAGCAACTGATAATGACAATGATAAATTAAACAGCACAGTACTAAAAAATTCAATTGATGCGCCTGAAAATTAAGTAAAAAAAACACTGTCAATGCTAATAGTGAGGGAAGTGAAATATTTCAAAATAAAAGTATTTTTAATACCTCTTCCCAATCCCGTTTTCATCAGTATATTATATGCAAATTACTTACATTTTCATGAAAGTAGTGAAATGAAATTGTTTTCCTAGTTTCCGTTGAAAAAGTTGCAAATGTTTAAATGCTTTCTTGTCCTTTCAGGCAATAACCTGAAGCCGCTAGGTAAGTATTTGGCTCAAATTCAAACAGTTACATGACTCGCCCACCCACACTCACAGTACACACTCGCCTAATTCAAGTGTCCCAAAACTTCCAACCGCAATTTTGGCCAACTATTCCTGCCTCACGCCTCAACTCTCCCGGTGCAAATTCCCCTTACCTATACCTAGGATTGCTATAAGATACTAAGATGGTTGTATAACAGTCTGTCTGGCGTCCTTTTGGCAAGCGCAGCAGGACATGGAACACGGACTCGCATCGAGCTGCTGGCGCCATGTCGCGTCCTGGGATGAAAAATTGAGATGCGTAAGATGCGAAAAGAGCCAAAGACAAAAACGTGTCAAATGCGAGTGGAATTGAATGCAGTGTGAAATATTCACGCAAACAATGAAGAAACCAGCTAAGCTATTTATGGGTTTGTGCCACCTTCGTGTGCCTCAGGTGTTGTGGCCAGGAGCGAAGCGGCTTGACAAGTTAATTTTTGAGTTTGTTTCTGTTTTTTTTTTGCCGAATTTCCTTGTACCACTTGGTGGGCCTTCTCAGTGCTAAGCATGTGATTTATGAGCAGCCTGTGTGTGTGTGTCCTTTGGCTCTAGCATGTCATATCTGATGCAAATGTGTCACACTCACGACAATCAGAGCAGAGCAAATGCCCCAAGACGAGGCCCAAGCCTGCCAAGGGCCAAAACTAAAACCCTGAGAAATATTTTAATTAAAATTCACTGCCCCCAAAAATTACCAAAACCGCTGCCTTGCAGACAGGCAGGCAGGCAGGATAAACCCAGTCGCAGTCGCAGACGTATCCATGGCTGATCTTAACTGATAAACGCGAAAACCAACAAAAGCGGTGCAAATAATAACAAGAGGCAGAGCTCAATGTGCTGCAGCGAACGGTGAATACCCTTGCAAATCAAAACAAAAGAAACAACGCAGTTTTCTCAAATATTTTCATGTTGATTAGTAAGCAACTTTTTAAAGCAGAGATCAAATATCCTGAATGAATTGTGAATACAGCAAATACAATACAAATCGGAAAAGATTATTGTGACTGGAACAACTTTATATTTTAAGAACTTAACTATTCTATGTTCCAAGAACTGTGCACACATATGAATCCATATGTACACTCGGTCATGTGTAGCAAGCTTGATGACAAAACCAATACGCCATTTATAAGAGTAGAGCAGCCAAAGGTAAGCCGAAGTATCGGTGGGCGTTGGTTAAAGGCGATCGAAATAAGCAAATGTGGAGGAGAGGAGTTGCTCGTTTCAAGGAACTGATCAGTTCGAGCACTGGAGCAATGGAGCAATGCTTTCAACGCCGATGGTGTCGCCGATCTGGAGGTCGGTGTCCACTTGCAGCCAGGCAGCCAGTTGCATGCCACAGAAAGCAGATGATCAATCGAAGGCTCTGCTCTGCTGTGGCCGAATTTACCGCTTCGCATATCATACGCATCTCTTTACTTTCGACTCGGTTTTGTTTGTTTTCGTGAGCAGCAAATTCAATTAAACAAACAATGCGCAATGAACACTCGTATTTGGGAACCCTTCCCGGGACTCGCCAGTCCCGAGTTGTTTTAATTACGGGCTGCCCCTATAAAATCGCATATTGGAAAGTTGTTGCCAACTGTTGGCCAGCACTTGGGCACATTTTATGGTAAATGGCTTTTACCCCAGCGCTTGTTAATGAAAATGTTCGCCCAGTTGACGCCGACAACCCTCCCATCGAGGTTCTATAATTTATGCGTCGTGGCCCATTGGGCATTTGTTATGGTTATGGCTGACAATGATGTGAAAGTGATCATGATCGCGATCAGGAACTTGATAATGGCTAGCAACTTCTGTTAACATTATAATGAGGATCAAGAACAAATTATAATATTCTTAAGGGTTGTCAGAAAAAGTAATCGTGTGTACTACTTGAAAGGGAGTTAAGAAGATCTGTTTGGCAACATGATATATTCGGTAATGATATTCCAGTATTCTACAATTGATTCAAGGTGTTACCATTACCATAACACCATTAGAAATATGTAAAAATATTAAGTAAATAAAAAGTAAATACCTAGCTGGATCGATGTCCCTGATGTTAAATTTAAGCACTTTTAGCATCAATCTCATTTCGAGAGTTTTTCATGTAAATTAACTCAACACGGTGGTAATATTGGTGGAAAGCCGTTGTATGCAACCTTTTAGTTTATCCTAATCAGCGTAAAACTCATTGTTAAGGATCTCTACAAAAAAATCATTTGACATATATTTCACCAATTCCGGAACAACCAACCGACGGAAAAATCTAGCGAATATGTTTTTCCTGCGGCTTTTGAATGGTACTAAACTGTATTTAATAAGCGTATTTATATAGATGAATAAATTGTAAAGGTTGCCCTTGATCTATTACACATATGTAGGTACTGACAACAATCACTGTTTACAAAATACGCCGACCGATTTGTTATTGTATTATTTATCGAACTCCGACACATGTGCAATCGATACGCATAGCAGCTGTATCCACAAATATAATCGGCCAATGCATGACAACGAAACAACATCCACCCGGACATTGAACAATATTCTATTATTTTCCAAATATTTCAACTAAATAAAAGCAATCTTGATGAAAATTTATATATGAAAATATTCAAATCAAAGTGAATTTGTATACGTATGTTATTGTTTTATCAGTGTATGGATTGCCTCCGCTCATCAATTAGCAACGTATTTAAAAACACATTAACCGCTTGGCCTTCGCCTTAACCCTTTGGGGCGCGTTAATTTGGAGCCTAAATATGGCAACAGACGGCGAATCAACTTGAAAGCGAACTCAGCCAGCTGCCAGAGGCGACTCAAACTTATTCGGATGATTCAGAATTCAATTATTGATCGCAAAATGCAGTTGTCTCAACACGGAACAGTCTCTGGCCCTCTACTGGGCTGAGTCGCGTATTAGACAAGTTTGTAGTACACGCGCCAGATGAGCAGAGTTGTTGGGTCTTTCCAAATATTTATAATAGCAATTTTTGCGCATTATTTTTGTCCAGGGTAAATAAAACCATCTTCGTTTGTCTTTACATTTAATTCTCACTTAATTAGCAAAATTGTCAAATTTAGCCAACGGTTTCTATTTTGGTTTTCATTGTTTTCGGCCATGTGTCAACAGAGCTGGTCAGTATACACGCACATTCCTCATATTGTCAGGCACACATTTTTGTAGATTTTATGTAAATTTTTGTATTATCTTCGGATTGCGGACTTTCGGTTTTTCAAACCTGACAATTGGCTGGGCTCACAGCTTGGGGCTCTGTTAATTTTTGTGCAAACATTGTGAGACTTACACGTGTTTACGACCAAACAATAACAATAATTATTATATTATATGTTATGATTCTGATTATTTTTTCATTTAGTGTCTATTAAACACAGATAGTTGGCAGCCAAGAGCTAGTGAGAATAGTATTTAGCTCAATGACAATGCATCAGTTAAGCATGGATGAACATGGTTGGGTAATATGCAAATCCCAATTATTTATTTGTACAATCCCTCAATGAACCAGTTTTAAAAATATATGATATTAAAGAAGCCATATAAATTTCCGGTAGTTAATTAGAGACATTTGTATGCTCTGTTCCCGAAGAGAAAAAGAGTACATTGTACCGTCCGTATAAACACACCCTTGAAGCTAGAGCAACCAAACTTGGTACCCACAATTTAGGGAAAACCTGAATCTTCCACAATTTTAAGGATATAGTCACCAAATTTGGCATACAGACTAATGTTGAGAGTCCTGATAGATTTGCATCAACAATTTGTTGCGACCCCCACCCTCTCCTCCACAAATCGGCATATGATATCCGCAAAACACGTTTTTCAAGGTACAGTTTCAAAGATAGAGTTACCTAATTTGGCATGCAGACTAATGCTGACTCCTGGACAAATCAGCATAAAAAATTTTGACCCCCCAACCTCCTCCACCGCAAATGAGCAAAATCTATTTCTTCCCACCTGTACAGATAGAGTCATAAAATTTGACATACTGACGGTTTTCTTCGCGTCTCTTCCCGAACCCACAAATATGCAAATTATACCGGACTGGGAACAGGTATCTGCTGTCGGATACGTCAGACTGCAACGTTCTTACTTGTTCTTATAGGCGCAAATGAAATAATATTCCAAAATTAAACGTCTAGTTTTATATTTTGGTAGTGCGCAAATATGGAATTAGTCTAACATATTCAGTTAAAGACCCTGCAAGTTCAGATATCGCTTCATCCACATGCCTGTACTAACCCTATCAGGCAAACAAGGTATGCCGTTCATAACTGTCATTTTTGCAGGTATCCCACAAGAAAAATACATTCAAAGCCCACATATGTCGATATCTTAATGCAGTCTGACAGCGTTTATTGTTAGATTAGCTTTTTGAAGTCGTTCGGCACGCCCTCGAGAGCAGTTCCATCAGTTTTGTTAGTCGCTTCATTACTAGCCATTAGGTGCTGCCAATAGTCCAAGCCGGGCATATAATTCAACAGGCATTTTAAATGTTTTTCGACTGTTGTAATTTGATGCGCAATAAATTTGCGTTTCCCACCAACTCATAGCGAAGTAATCGGCCAAAAAGCCGGGCACTCCAAACGTTTTCATTAGGCCACGAAACCGAGCCAAGACGCATAACACCCACCCAATGACTTCGCCTGTGGTGTTTGCACTCTTATAAGAAACGGGCTCATAATTTATTGAGCCAACAAGCTCAGCCTCGAGTTGTTATACTAGCTTTGAGTACAACATCTGCAGCTGCCCCCTCGAAGAAACCAAACCGAACCAAACCAAACCCAACCGAACCCAAGTCAATTCAAATTGTTGAATGAATCTTTTTGGATTTGCGATACAAATTTGCGGGCCCATGTGAAGTGCCGCACCAACAACTACAACAACAGCCACAGTAAGAAGAATATGAAGAAGAAGAGTAATAGCAATAGCAACAAGTTATAATTATAAAACATATAAATAAACATAATGCGATATTCAGCGCTCTCAGACCCGTCGAATTTCGCGCTGCCCTCCCTTCGATTTCTAGTCAAACCGTCCAGTTTATTGTTTGACTTGTCGGGTATTTTGCCCGCCGCAAAGTTTTATCCGGATGCAACGCACAGTGGTGCAAAATAGTTTTCATATTCACTTGACTTAGATGGTTGAGTTGAGTTTGAATGTATGAGTTGAATTACTCGTAGAAGAAGACAGAGTACCTCCAATATGCAGACAAGGGCAGAAAAGTTGTTCATACAAAACTCAGTTTTTGACCGATAGTTCATATGGTAGCTATATAATATAGTGTTACGATCTGGCCGATTCGGAATTAATGTACTGCCTGTTCGAAATTTCATCAAGAATGCTCCACAACAGACACAAATCGACTCGGCTATTAAAGCTGATCAAGAATGCATATACTTTGAGAAGTTGGAAACGTCTTCTTTGATGCGTTATACAAGTCTTGACAAAACGTAACAAGTATGAAAGCTCTAGACGAGTATACCCGGCGACGAGACTCCCAAGTATCCAAGTCTAAAATTTCCAAACTTATCTTAAGATGTATGAATTCGTAAATATTCGAAGATATTCCATTCGATTCGTTCTTCGTACACTCTGCTCGTACGCTCTGCTATGAAACTACGATAGCTTCTTGATTAAAAGTGTATTTCAAAGGCTTAGTTTCTAGGTCTGTTCAAATTACTTCCGGAGTTCCACAAGGAAGTCATCTTGGCCCCTTATTATTTACTCTGTTCATAAATGACCTTCCTTCTGTTGTAAATCACTCCCGGGTGCTGATGTATGCCGATGATGTTAAAATTTGTCTGTCATCTACTGATTTCATATCTGGTCAAAGGTTGCAAACTGATCTTAATAGTTTTCAAGCCTGGTGTCGGGTAAATTTATTAAATCTTAATTGTGGTAAGTGTAACGTAATGTCCTTTTACAGGCGAATGCCCTTTCTTAATAATTATATTCTTAATGGTAAGCCGCTTGCTCGAATTGAGTTGGTTGTTGAATTGGGTATCCTCTTAGATCCCAAGCTTAAGTTTGACAAGCATATCTTTTCCACCGCTAATCGTGCCTTTGGTGTCCTGGGTTTCATTAAGCGTTGGTCGAAGGAATTTAACGATCCCTACATTACTAAAACTCTTTATACTTCTCTTGTCCGACCTATTCTTGAATATGGTTCTTGTATTTGGTGTTTCCAATACAAGGTTCATCAGGATAGATTAGAGTCGGTACAAAAACAATTTCTGCTCTTTGCACTCCGGGGACTTAACTGGAATACTAATACTCGCTGGACTTTTATTAATAAATTTGCCTTCTCTTTCTGATCGTTGAACCATGCTGGGTGTAATTTTCTTACACAAACTAATTAATGGGGAAATTGATTCTTCTGAATTAATCAGCTAAATTAGTTTTGCAGTTCCGATCAGATGTTCTAGAAACTTTCTTCCACTTTCTCTTCAAGCTTGTAGTTCTAATTATGCTATTCATAACCCCTTTATGCTATAACTATAACAATCTTTTCCATCTAATAAGTAATGCTACTTCAATTTCTACACTTAAAACTTTACTCTTACGTTATTTATGTAATCCTTAGGAACTTTTGTATATCGTTATTGTTGTATTTGCATGCCCGCGATCATTCGCTACCGTACGTTATGCGGCGTGCCCCTCGGTCGGTTGGGCGGAAGGTGGGTTGCATTTATGCTTGGGTCCGCGCGTTAACAAGCCCGTGCTTGGTGTCGTTGGGCCACTTGTATGTACTGTTCGTTAGTACATCAACGTCCAGAAAAACTTAACAAAAATCAAAGCCATATCTTTTAAATTATTCTTAAAAAAATCGATTTTATCGAATTTTGGTTGTGTTGATGATCAAGAATATATATACTTTATAGGATCAGCAATGTCTCCTTCTACATCCTGTTACCCATTTTACAGGGAGTAAAAATAGAAGATATAGGTTTTTGCCAAAATGCGGGGGCAGGGAAGATCAAGAGATCAAGAGTGTCAAGTTTTCATGTCTGCCTTCTATTTTTAAAATTGGCATAATAAATAGTTCTTATCGATTTTCGGGGTGCGGTGGGAATGTTTTAAATCAACTACTTAAGCTCCTACTCGCATTTTAACGGAATATATGCAAGGACACGGAAAAAATTAGCAGTTACAACAGAAACTTTTCATCACAAGAGCAGTTAGAATTTGTATAAGATTTAGATGAAAAATATGCAAAAGAATAATTTTTTAATTTAGTTATTATATTGGTTATATTTCTAAGCCCACTGTGCAGTATATCTGTACCTATGTATGTATGTATATGTGTGTGGGCTTGCTAATAATTTGTTTTAATATTTGAATGTTCACATTCGACTAATATGCAATAATTACTTACCTCCGCTGTTCACCCCTTAATCACCCAATTTCTTAAACGGCACAGTTCAGAGAGTTCTCCGATTTGCATTCTCAACTTAATTAGATAAAATTTGCTGATTTGCATGGGAAATTCACAAAGCAATTTTGCAACTTTCAGTAGTATTCGCAACCTTTTGCAGCTTAAGTAATTAACACCAGAAACAGATGTACGACGTTAGAAGCTCGAAGGGAGAAAAGGAAATTCATATTCATATTCATATTCCCAAGGAACAGAATAGAAATGATCGAATGACTGACTGAAATGTGAAAGACTAGAAAACTGGAAACATTTAGCTTAGTTTAATTATACGAACTCTTTCTGATATATGTATAATTGGTTTCTACAACTGCAAGCATGATCTCCTAACAAGACTTTTGCACTCGTCGATGGCTTTGGGTATTGCACCTTTGCCAAGCTCAACCCGTCAAGGCTAATCAACTCAACAGCAACTTTAAGAAACGAGCCTATAGAAACCAATAACGAACTGAATGCCAAAATCGGAACCCATATGAATAGTATGAATGGCTCTTGGCCGCCCGCTTCATCCGCAGTCATATGAATGAGTGCAGACTCGAGCTAAGGGGCAATCAAGTGAGAAAATTAAAATTACATGCCGTGGTTCAGGATCCTGGCTACGCTGATGCTGTGGTGCTGCTGCAGTGGCTACATTTAAAGGTTCATAACTTCCAAGTCAATTACGCGGCGCATACGCAAAATCTCATCCACGTTTGGCCTGTTGGACTGTCGGATGCCAACTGAGTATATTAGAAGCAGGCTTAACTACAATCATGTGGAGATATCTACGAAAATATACCCTGTATTTGAGGACATACACACCGATCTCCTCTGCTGAACTGAACACCCGCTTAGTTAACTCTATGCTCCATATACCCTTTGTTCCCCTTTGGGGCATAGGGTGTCAGAATTGCACGCTCGAGCGTAAGAGCTCTCTGGCTTTGAGCTCTGGAGTTCTGATTCCTTGGTCTGCCTCCACAGCTGGCTGTCTGTCATAACTCACGAGTGCAGCCTCCGCAGCCAGAAGAACCGCTGCTCAGGCGCAGGTGAACTAGGCAGAGAAAAGTCAGAAGCAGACTCGAGTGGTCCCCGAGGAACTACTGTGGGAACCGTACCGATCTGCAGCTCTCCAGCGAATTAATTTGTGACGCGCGCTGCAGTGCTGCATTGTTGCAGTCTGATTCCGAGTGCTCGTTCCACACTGCCCCAGCCTCAAGGCAATTTACTCGCACGCAGTGGCTGACTGGCCGACCCCAGAATGCAGACTCAAGACTAAAGACTCCAGGGCATAGAGCCCAGACTCCAGACTTCAGAGCCGAACTCCAGTCTTGGCTCTGACTGTGGCCACCTCGTGACTGCGCTGTCGTGTGGCAAGTGGCTGCTTGGCTTCTTGGCTGCTGTTGCTGCCTCTTCTGGAGGCAACTCTTGGCGGCTTTGGCGCTGGTGTCAAACGTTTTGTAATCTGTCACGTCGCATCGTTTTAATATTTTTGCGCTCATGGCCGGCTACGAGGAAATGCAGCCGCTTGCGTGTAAAAATAGGCGTAACCCTTTGGTATTTACGATCGTTTGCCAGGCTGATCCTCTCCTCTGCTCCCACACGCTTCTTGGCTGCTTTGTTTGGTTTTCAGCAGCCGCAGGCCTCCTTGACTCTTGGCAGCAGGTTCATGTACATGGCGCTGCACTGCCCCGTCTTCTGGGGCCTCTTTTATTATCTAAATCATTATTAGTTTGACCTTCAGCCCGAGGTGTTTTGGGGCGGCTTGTAAGCTTGTTCGAGTGCTTTTCTTATCTTATTAATTATGCGCTGCTTGTGTGCTCCAAATGTGAGTGGAAATTTCGACTACTGTGCGTATGAGTCACTCAAAAGAATAGAGAATGCTGTATGGAAGTACTTAGGGTGTTAAATATTTGGTTAATGGTAAACATAAGTTGGATTGCAGTAAATCGATTACAAATGGAAAACAGTTTTATAACTCAGAGGTGATAAACAGACTTCACATAAGTTGTTTATTCCTTTGAAGATAACACGTTTATAATACTTGATTGTCCGAGTACCCCTGATTACATCATATCACATATAAACGATTATAAAGCCTTCCATCTGGGAAAGTTTAAGCGACGAACTTATTACTGCTCAATTAACCAAAAATTAAACGCTATAAAAACAGGACTCACCATGAATTTTACCAGCCTGCTCCAAATAAAGACATATAGAAAGTGTCCCATATCTCGACTACCGTTGGGAAACCATTCACTGAAATCCAACACGACTTCAGCAGGCTTACCCTTTAAAGTGATGCGATAATTTGAAAGCAAGAATAGGTATTTCTGAGCTGTCGACAATTACACCTACTGTAAACTTCACGTCTGTGCTGACATACTGCATGAGTGCTTCTGTGTATATATAGTACATTCCGTTAGAGGACTTGATGCTAATTGCTATTATTACTCTAAAGTTTGTTAACCCATGTCAATGCCCCAATTACAGCGATTTCAAGATCTGCAGTGCACTGACCCACTAAACTCAATAGCAATGAGACGGGGACGGAAATGGACCCTGACTCATCACAGAAATCTCCACGCTGTATTCACAAACATTCCCATATTTTCGGTGTCTCTTGTCTGTCCGCGGCCCCTAAAAATTCTGCGCGCCTATTAGCGGGCAATTCGTTAACCCTACTCAAGACGCATAAACAGGCAGTCGGCAACAGTGTTGCCAACTTGTTAGAAGCAAAAAAAGCTGTCTTTGGTGGGAACAATGCCGAAAAAAAGCTGAAATGTCAAGCAAAAAAGCTGAAATTTCAAGCAAAAAATCTGAATAAAAAGCTGATGATTTTCCGTCATATTTATTATTAACATTCCTTGTTAAATGTTCAATAATTTCGTATAAAATTAAAATTCGCACAACTTAATAGAGGTGGCGATCGCACTCTGTACATACGAGTAAGTGTTTATGTTAAGTTCGATAAATCATTGCCATCTATCGATGTTATGGGTACAAAATTTAAAATTTTTACTCCCTGTACCCATAAAATGGGTAAAAAGGGGGTATTGGATTTGTGCAAAAGTATGTAACAGGCAGAAGGAGACATCTCCGACCCTATAAAGTATATATATTCTTGATCAGTATCAAAAGAGATTTCGATTTGGCCATGTCCGTCTGTCTGTCCGTCTGTCCGTCTGTCCGTCTGTCTGTCCGTATGTATGAACGCAAGGATCTCAGCAACTATAAGAGCTAGAGACACCAAATTTGGAATGTAGGTTCGTGTATAGCGGGAGCAGGTCAAGTTTATTTTAGATTTGAGATATCTCCCCCGTTCCCCCGCTATTCGATAAAAACCGTTTTACAGTTACAATTTTCAAGATATAGCTTTAAGATTTGGCATGTCCAGTACTTTAGTCCCTCTTAATCTACTGTCCAAATTTCAAGTCGATCGGATAATAAACACCTAAGTTATTCACGAAAGAAGATTCAGTGCTGCAGCAAGGGAAGAAGAAGCACAGTCACACCTTAAAATGCCTGGCTTGCGCTGTGGCTCGTGCGTGTATGTGCGTCTGTGTATGTATGTGTAAGTTAACGAAGATGCGATCGGAAATTTTTGACCTGGGTACAGGGAGTTTCGTAGTCGGGTATACTCGACTATAGCATTCTTACTTGTTTTTTTATATTTTTTGTAAAAAAGCGGAAAAAATCAAAATATTTCGTAGAAGACCAGAATTCCCGCTGCCCGATGTTTTTATAATTTTCCCGCAATTGGACTTTGAAAATAGCCAGAATTGACGGAAAACATCTGAATTGGCAACAGTGGAACAGTAGTTGAGTATTACAGTGCCTGACAACCGTTAATCAGGCGCCACAAATCAGACGGCAGATACAGCGAGAGCGGCAGTGGCAGCGTCAACGGTTAATTGTTTATCAGCGGCGCAGAGCGATTAACTTCCCCCCTTCTGCTAAATATGGCAGCCCCACTCCCAATCCATATAGCTTTGAATGTGCTGCGCTCTGTGATTGGTCGGATGGTATCAATGGCCAGAGAGAGAAAGAGAGAGACAGCAATTTAAGTGTTTGCGTCTATTTTTAGTTTCAATCGCCGCCGTTCAGAAAAAATGGCGCCACAGTGCATAAGCACATGGCATCGACGTTCATTTCTTTATAACTATCTACAGTTAAAGGTCGAAATAAAATTTCCAATGGGCAGAACAAAACTCGAAAATATTGACACGATCAAAGCTGACATATGAGAACTTTGTATCATGATGGGGGGGTTGGTGCAAGCTATTGGTGTTATTGTTGGCATTGTACTTTTGCATTGGCATGAAAATTATTAAGCTAAATATAAATACGAGACAGATTTGCTGGCCCTACTATAGAACAGGATGCGTAGGTGGGCGGCTGGCGAGTGAGTGTTAATTGCTAGAGAGTTAATCAGGTGGAATGGAATATTTATGAGTTGAGCAAAGAATTAGGTGCTCATCAATAAATATACTTACTCGTATACTCGTAAGTCTTAAATACACATATAATATGTACATATGTATAGAAAACTATATCTGTGATAATTGACTCGTTTTTGATTCGATTCTATTTCAATTGACCAAGTCTGGAGGAATTAACTGAATAAGAAAATAGGAAAAATCCTAAATTTCTATAAGAGGTAGTTATACTCTATGCTGCGTCGTTTAGATTTCATAGCTGAAAATCGACTAGAACTCAAGCTAAATAAAACCAGATCGGATCGAATTTTATGCCCTGTTATATGAATCGTGACTTGAATATATACTTTACATTTAAAACAAACAAGTTTTATCAGTTTGAAGGGCTGCGACCCTCAAAATTAAAACCGTCTTTGATATAAAAACAATAACAGCCCTCAATTGCACACGAATGCAGATATTATATCTTGTCTTAGCTTTTTGCAGTGCACCCTTATAACTTAATGTAAACTAAGAAATATCTCTTCCAGATGGCGCCTTTAGTGCGTCTATTCCTAGTACTGCTGCTGTTCAATCGAAACAACAATCCTGATGCTGAACAGCTAGCCGGGATTATCGACGAGCTCAATGTACGCCTTGAAATTACCACAAACATCATCTTCAATCCACAGCTGGAAAAGTTAGACTATCTCCGCCAAATAACACCAATTAGCCAGCTAATCGTTACCTCCATGAATGAGTCCGCCTTTAATGGGACAGACCTGATGCAGCTTATCGGTGAGAAAGTTCTGTTTGTGCTTATCGTTACCGAACCTCCCTATGGGCTACTGCAGAAGCTCCATCTGAAATTCCAGGAGGCTGACTTTTTCACGGTGGTCAATCAGACTAAACTGGAGGACTGTTGGACGCAGTTTATCCGGCAGGCCTGGGATCTGGGCTACATCAAGCTGCTGTTTCTGCACACAGCCCACAATGGAGTTCTGTACGAAAAACATATTTTCCCCAAAGTAGAACTTTTGCCCACTAATGTACGGAGCTACGTCTCCACACGTGGTCGCTTGAGAAATATGCATGGTTTCAAGGTACGCGTTGCGGCATACTCAAATCCGCCACGTAGCCTTTTGTACAAGGATGAGGAGGGCAAGCAAATCTACGGGGGCTATTACATGCGATTCATCCGTCATTTTTTGGCTACCCACAATGCTAAATTTGTGCCCGTCAACACGCCTAACTTTTCGCCGGGCCACTGCATCCAGGCTTTGGTTTCGAGGCGTGTGGACTTGTGCGGCGATGCACTGGCTGAGATATCGGGTGGTAAGTTCGTCGTGACGAAGAACATTCGTATGGCATATGCCAACGTCATGGTACCCAATGCAAAGCCGCTGAACTCCTATCGTTTTCTGATGGCACCGTTCCATACGACGGTCTGGATCTGCCTGATAGTGTATACAGCGTTCGTGGTTTGCTTCATGAGCTTCATCCACTGGCACCAGCAGCGTCGCTGGATCTTCAGCAAGTTTCTGCTGGAGGCCATCAGCTCGTTGCTGTTTTCTGGTTTCGCCTTGAAAGATCTGGGTGGACGCGAGCGATATATACTCTTTGGAGTGCTCTTTATAGCTGGCTTTATCTACTCCACGTTCTATTTGGGCTATCTGAAGAGCATATTGACCACGGAGGTGTTCGAGGAGCAGATCAACAGCATCGAACAGCTGGTGGCGGCCAACATCACCCTGATCATCGACGACTACGATCACATATTGAGCACCAAATACAATTTACCGGATGCACTCTGGCAGATCGTACAGGTGGTGCCCGATGAGACGTTGAAGCGGCATCGCAACAGCTTTGACCAACAATACGCCTACATACTCTTCAGCGACCGCATGGACCTGTACGACTATGCACAACAGTATCTGAAGCATCCGCGCATGCGCCGCATTCCCATCAACATTTTATTTCTGTTCGCCGGCTTTCCCATGCGCGAGGGCTACTTCTTAAAGCAGCATTTGAGCTCGGCCTGGGCCAATGCTTTCGAGAGCGGCCTCCTAAAGAAGCTAGCACTGGATGCCGACCACGAGACGATGACATCACGCGTGGGCAATCTACAGTTCCTCGCCACCGAGTACTACAAAGCGAAGCCTCTTGGTCTGGATTATTTCGTCATGCCGGCCATGGCCCTGGCCCTCGGATACGGTCTGGCCTTGTTCACCTTTGTCATCGAGTTGACGGCGTGGCGCATGGGGAGGGAGCGCAGGGAGCGGATTGATTGATGGATTGATGTAGTGCAATTGCATATTCTTGGCACTTTCTAGTTGTCGTGTGTAGTAGTTCTCGCAAATAAAGCAACAATCTTGTTACACAGAGAGAAACGCTCAACATTTGTTTTTAGCTTCGTGAGGTTCGGCCTTGAGACTTATAAGCATCCTCTCCAATCCTATGTATCCCTTTTCCACATATTAAGGGGGAATATTTGTAAATGCAGATTAACCGTTTACTTCCTCAGCATCCTATTAAGTCCTATCTGAATCACTATTTCCTTACTGTTGAGGTTGGGGTTTTAGCTACCTAAGCAACCTACAGAATCCTCATCTTTACACTGTATGGATAAACCTCCTAGCAAACTCATTTTTCCTTCCCACCTAGCTCAACGCACAGTTGAAAGATACATATTGAACACCGCCTAATATGCTTTACTTCTTCTACAGTTTATCTAACCATACAGCAGCTAAAGAAAACCAGCTTCAGCTCCACGACAATACTAAGAAAACCCAATTGTTTGAACTAGTCTTAATCATGTCTAAGCTTATTTTTCTACTCTGCCTGCTTACTACTATAGATTACATTCAATCAGACTCTAGCACCCATGAACTAAC
This sequence comes from Hirtodrosophila confusa, assembly GCA_035043065.1. NCBI lineage: Eukaryota > Metazoa > Arthropoda > Insecta > Diptera > Drosophilidae > Hirtodrosophila > Hirtodrosophila confusa. The sequence continues at coordinate 1,288,384 of JAWNNI010000170.1, forward strand.
AACAAGTATATTTGCTCTTAATAGAGGTCTGGAAAGTAAAACCAACATTATCTATACTGAAGCAACTCAACGCTTAGATGTCTATGGGCAGATAACTCATACTCTGAGCCAAATTCCTAGTGTACTGCTCAGCAGCAACTATGAAATATTATTTAGCATCAGCGTTAATCTTTCCGACCCCATTTTGGTTATTATACTCCAGCCCAACCTTGATAAGACACTACAGGTCTTCAAACAGTTGCCCATCAATATGCAAAGATCGGATTTTCTTTTTGTGGGCACTGGCAGTGCTACCAGTTGGTTGCGATTGCTCTCAGCCCTTTGGAAACTGGGCTACCCCAATGTGCTGATCTACAATAGCACCGAACTGGAGGACGCTACGAACTCGAGTTTGGTCAGTGGTGTCCTGTATACCAGCGCCCATTTCCCACATCAACGACTGAAGAGAAGCAGCATAGCTCAATATCTTTGGGCACGTCGACACTGGTTTGACAATCTGAGGGGATGGGAGGTGCGTGTGGCTGTATACAACAATCCGCCACGTAGTTTGGTCTATCCAGAGCAGCAGCTCTTTGATGGCTACGCACTTATGCTGCTACGTCTGTTTCTAGCCTATAGACGAGCCAAATTTGTACCTGTACTGACCCCCGATTATAAAGTTTACTCGCCCAACGATTGTCACACATTTCTAAAGCTTAATCAGTGCGATATATGTGGGGATCTGTTCGCCTACAGCAGCGATTTGAGCAGTGATTTTAGCTACACGGCCAGCTATATGTATCTTTATGCTAATATATTGATACCCACAGCGCAACCCAGGTCCAAAAACTACTATATTGTGGCACCCTTGCAGCTCAAGACCTGGCTACTAATGTTTACCTATGTAGCTGTAATTTGCAGCTTCGCCAGCTTTGTCTGCTGGTTACAACATGGACGTTGGGAAATTGGTAAGCTGCTGCTAGAAATTCTATGTAGTTTGCTTAGTGCGGGTTTTCAACTGCGCGAGGTTGTGGGCAGGCTGCACTACATTTTGTTTACCACAATTTTCCTAGCTAGTTTCATTTACTGCAACTATTACTTAGCTTTTCTGAAGACCATTTTATCTACGGGGTTGTATGGGCCACAGATAAACAGTTTTGAGGAGCTGGTGAGGCAGAACATAAGCTTCATCGTTGGGGACTATGACAAGACGGTCCTCAAAGCATACGATTTTCCCGACATTCTGTGGAACATAACGCGTGTTGTGCCGTACAATTTCATACTGGAGCATCGTCGCATCTTCGATACCAACTACGCCTATCTGGCACACAGTGATCGTGTGGTCCTGTTCAATTTTCAACAGCAATACATGGTCAAGCCACGTATGCGTCCACTACCCATCGATTTGATGCACTCGTTGCCTGGTTATCCGATGCGTCACTCTTGGCTGCTCAAGCATGAACTCAGCGAGACACTTTTGAACTGCTTTGCCAGCGGCCTAATACAAAAACTGGCATCTGACACAAACATGCAAACCATACATATAGGATATCTGCCCATAATACCATCGGAACAGTACGAGGCGCGACCTCTGACATTAGACTATTTTGCCGTACCACTAATAATGCTAATCGTGGGACACGCCATGGCTTCTATTTGCATTCTGGGAGAATTACTTTGGCGTTTCATGAAACAATCCTGGAGCAAAAGGCTTTCACAGCTGTCATGAAACAAAGGTAAGTTGCAATTATTCGCTGTACCCGGTACCCTGTAGTACCCCACAAAGAATGTATTTCTGATCAGCATCAATAGTCGAGTCACAGACTCACATGCTTGTTGCAGATGTTTCCGAAGATATTTCGACAATTTAGAGCTTTATTATATATTTCTTAGATATTGACTAAATTTATTAAAATCGACCGTAACATATATTGATGAATAAATATATATTTTTCGAGAAACATACATATAAAGTTACTTATTTTTTGAACGCGTATCTTATGATATTTCAACTAAACACAGCAATTATAAGTTTTATGTGTAGTTTGCTTTAATTTTATCCAGATCGGATCACTATATCAAATAGCTCTCATAGGAACAATCAGTCGAAAATTTAGCTTATGTATGATAAGCTTTTCTACAAGCTTTCCGAAGATAGCTGTTCTTTCTTGATACCCTTGAAAGGACCTTTGGGCTTTATCAATCATCAATGAGGGTTAGGTAAGGGCAGAGTTTAGCACAATCCCCTGTGTCACATCTGCGAGCTTCTCATGAGATTCCTAGTAATTTTCACACAAGTTTAGATAATTATTAACCAAGAATAATTTTTTAAGAAGAGGTTAAAACATTGCATTTCAACGACTTAACTGCAAAGGTATATCGAAAAATAAGATATCGAAATATCAAAACCACGAAAATATCGAAACCACGACAACCTTGCTCGGAATCAAAGTACTTAACAGGTCTGTATGTTTTTTCATCGAAAATTATTATCATCAGTGAACTTCAATCTCATTTAGCAAAACATAAATCTTATAGAATTAATTAGCTAGAAATGTTGGACGGATCAAAAGAAGTAATTGAGAATGGTATGCTCAACATTAGACATAAGCACTGAAACCCCCAAAGTCTTAGCATTATTCTGCATTAACCATTCCGTTCGCCCTGCATGAACGGTAAAAATAATACAAAACTCAAATGTAACCACACATCCATAAACAGGACATAAGAATTACCCAAAACACCCTCAGCCCAGGGCACTTTGACAGCCGACCAAAATAAATAGCACTTGAAATATTTCCAAAACATTTGCCAGCTAAGACCGTAACAACTTCGTTTCCTTAGGGGCAGAGCGCCTGCAAGTATGCAACGCAAATGATAACACAAAAACATGTGAAGGGTGGTGTTTGGGATTGAGCTGCTCCTTGCTGAGTAGCGCAAATATTTGCCGACAAAAGAAAGATAAAGCGACATCAAAAATTACTTACGACAGAAAGAAAGGGAGGTGCAATGGACCTCCAAGGGTTGAGGGCTGAAAGAAAGTGGCAGTGTGGGTGTTTGTTCAACATTTTGGCAATGGGCGTATCTTAGTTTTTGGGTTAGCGACACATTTTAAAGTTCATTGACTTTGGATTCTGGCACAAATCGTTTACCCTGTACCCAAAATATATCTATGAAGGGAATTGTATAAATATGCAGACGTATGTAACAGTTCGAGGGAGATTTATCTAACGCTTTAAAGTATATTTAACGTCCCTCAGTTCTGAAACAGTCAATTGCTCGATGTTACCAGTGTGAATTGAACTAAATATTTCGTAATTCTTACCCAAATAGTTAGAAGTAATGCGATTGAGAAAAAAGTGGGAGATGGGCAAGTGTTGAAATAGTTACTTGCTACTAACTCCACCCTGGTTCAAGGAATTGCAGAGGAGAACCAATAACATTCCTAGGACATGCCTATGTTAAGACAATCGGAGAGGTACGTTACTACTACGGTTCTAGCTCCACGCTAGTGAAGGATATGCATCGCTATCTACAGTCGAATTAATTTTGATTTCTGGCTATCTGTCCGAGCTCAATGTTCTCGCTGTATCATCACGATTTTCATGACGATGATATAATAAAAGAGCAGCCTCTTGAGAATCTATTGGTAATGGTAAAGGTCAGTGTTTGTATGTGTGTGTGGGTACTAACGTGTGCTGTGGTACTTCACAGATGGGTATTTTCGAGTCGAACACTGGGGAGTGCAGCATTCTTGCTTGGTCTGTGTGACGCTATGGCGCCGAGAAGTATGCAACACAAATGTGGCGACAATAAAGTTTATGCGCGGCGCCAGCCACAAAAAAAAAGACTCAAGTGCTCAATGCTATAGACATGGCAATGCATTTGTGTGGGCGGATAATCGCCTGGTGGCTGTGACAAATAATGTTAAGAGTTATCAACGTCATCAAGTGCGATAACTTTTGGCTCAACTGGCAGGCGACACAGTTTTCATGCATGCGGCAGGAATGACTGGGTAACGCCCACCCAGAAGGGTTTGCTTGGGATTGAGTCACGTGCGTGCCTGGCATCAATATCGTTTCAGATACACTCGTACATCGACTGTCGACTGTCGACGCGGCAAGAGATAAATAAAAATAAAAATCTCGCCCTTTCGGTCGCTTAATTGCTGATTCCGTGTTTTCAACGCGGCTTAAATCGATTTCGTGTGCAATTTAACTGCCCACGACTGTCACATGTGGCATGCCGCAGGATATGCAACTCGAGGCCAGCAGATTGCCATCGACTTTAAAGTAAACATTTGTTTTTATTTTTCAGCAGGGCGGCTTTTAATTAAGATCGTGTATGCCGATAAGTGCGCAAGTGTTTTGCGAATCGATTCGGTAGAAAGGGCGGATCAGAACTCAATATAAATTCTTGAATTTGTGCTTGACTGAGTTATAGTTTCAGCATTGTGCATGAACTCAAAACAGATGTTCAAGTACGCAGCTTTCATTGCCGTAAATTGGCCATTTGTGTCCTTGCTACAAATCTAAGAAAAATCAATGGTAGCTATAGGATATATGTAGAACTGCGATTGCAATTCACGGCCTTTACATTATTACTTTTTAATCTGAGTACTCTTCATAGATCCTACGTTTTTAATGTTAGTTTTAAAGCTCGAAGGTTTCAGTTTTCAATGTTAGTTATTTGGTTCCAATAACTTAAACACCTAATAATTCCTTTAGATATAGTTTTCGACTCATTTCGGTAGTTAATTTGAAAGTTATCTTAAAAGCCATTATTTTAAATCTCGTCAGCTATTGACCGAAGGCCTTTAAACAACCAACTAAAAGCCAAATGACAAATTTAATCCCTGCATCGCTTTTCCATTTATACAATAACAATGGGGGGATTATCCCGTGCACTCAACTGTGGCACATTGAATGCAACGTCTGACCGTTTATCAGGCAGACAGTACTCCCGACTTTGAGCCGTAGACTCGTACACATATCACATGCCACAGGCTGGACACATACCACACAAAGGGGCACGCCCCAAAGACAAGCCCATGCATTGATTCATGATTGACTGCACGGTTTGATAGCCCTGGTCACTGAATTGTTAACTTGCTCGTCCTTTAATTGAAGCTCCCAGCAAATGGCAGTTGTGACGAGTTTTAGTTTGTGTGGCATACACCGTTCTATAGCACGATTTAGGGCGCTAACCGGGAACCCGTTTCAGATTCCGAATGTTGTTTAAATGCTATTATTTAAATCAATGCTGTGGATCGCCTTTAAAGCTTGCCATATGAGGTGGAAATTTATGTGGCATGCCTAATTGTCGGCAGCGAACTTCAAAGTGGCCTGCAAAGTGGCTGCCCGGTTCGTGCCTGAATCTCTTTGCATCTTGGCCATGGAATGCAATTATCGCGCTCCAACTTATGCTAAGATAAATGACCGTCTCACAGCCAGTGAAAATTGGCCACACTTTCCAGACTCTGCGTTCTGGCCATAAAGAAAAAATATACAAGAGAAATATAAAAAGAGAACGCAGCTGACAATTGGCAATTTTTGGTTGATTTAGCAATTTATGGCTACACCGGGGCCGTGGGGTTGAGGTGTGTCATTGGGGCTGTGGCTGGCGGCATGACCAAAAGACCCATCTTGGGCTCCTATGGTCTTCTTATGAGCATGGTCTTTTAGATTTAAAGCCTACCTTTGGATGCATTATGTCAGAGGTAACCGCATTAAACAATTGATTGAACAAGATGGAGATTTATTGGTTAAGGTGACATCAAATGAATGAAATATTAACAATAGAGAGATATCTAGACTGGAAATACGAATCCCCAATTATAGAATAGATAATAATAAATTTGCATAGGGGCAAACCTCTTAAAACAGATATTATTGCTACTTAATATCCAATTTTTTTTTAATATTTTGAGTAACCGATAATTAATTATAATATCAAATATGCTATATTTTTCAGATAACCAATTAATTGATGGAATCTTTCTGATGGAATTTCAATTTAACAAGGAAATATCAAACTTTTAAAAATAAAATACATGAAATAATATCTGGATTTGTTTGGAATCTTAAGAATGAAAACTTATTGATGTTTTTATACATAAATATATAGATCGATATTCGAGTGATCACTAGACACAAGAATTCGATACAATTGTTTTACTTGCCTTAGTGATGAAATTAATAATTGAAATTATAAATTGTTTTTAAATTTAATTATAATTTTGAAATATGTCAAATATAGTGCAACCATAAGATTTAAACAATCTTTTTTTGGTATTATAAGTTGAGCATCCAGTAAGATATGTTGCAGCAACTCTATCGAACTTAAAAGCCCAGCATTGGAAAGTTTGTGCAATTATTTTGAAAAACCGGTGAGTATGTAACTCAATTTAAAGATAATTTTTTAAAATTATGAGCAAGTAACCCATACATATGTCTGCATCAGTTGTTCAGATGTTCCACTTAACTCAACTTTAATGTTAATCCCTTCATAGATTTTGCTTAGTCTCAATGCCAAATGCTTCGGCAATTCGCACAATTCCTTCCAAGCCAGTCCACCTTATGGCAGACATCTTTAGGTCAGTCAGTTGCTAAATTGCTAAATATAGCCGAACACCAAACCCAAACAAAATGCTACCCAATTAAGCGCAACAAACAACTTCACGCCGCATGCCACATGCCACACGAGGCGTTTATCGGGACAGTCCGATCAGATCCAACATTAACATCAACTCGATTGCATTGCCCCCGGTGTCTGCTGCCCTGTCGCAGTGTCTCTCCGCGTACCAGGGTCCATTGTAATGGCCAACGATTTGTCGCTGTCGAAGGACTTGTGGCCATAACAACAATTGGCGATCGTCCAGCGATAAGATCGCAGTCCGATAAACGCCGCACCAAGGCGAAACGGCGACAGCAGCCACATTTATGCTAATAAGTTGACATTTGACCACCATGACGAAATAATGAAACGATCAGGTGCCGTCAACATGACAGGGCACATGTGAGTACAATGGGCTTCAAAAACAACATAACGATCCGGTAAATAAAGTTTTGAAATTAAAATTTCATATACGATACATATACATACATATACATATATTCACGATACGAAGATAGTTGGCTAAAATTGGTGTAGCCAAATAACAACTTTATAATATTTCTAACCAGATGTACGCATATATAGGGTGTGTGCAATGTCCGTTTTATGGCTGTGGCTCGGTTGATTGTTTCTTATGTAGAGCTTTAGAAATAAGTTTGAAAGAAATCAGTTGATAAGAAATGAAGTTGAATTCACCAATTTTTCGATATAGTGGCAACACTGGTCGTGTACGGTTGTACTTTGCGTTGCTACATGAAATAAATAGCAATAAAAGTCTACAACTGTAGCAGTTTGGTTACATAGTAGTTACTATTAAGAGAAAAGTTGTGAAAATTCATAACTTTTGGTGCTCCGCTGACATTTTCCATCAAAATTTTCCATCCAAATCACCCTTGATTGTGGAGGTTGGCTAGCAGATTCAGCCCTGGTTTTAGGGGTCGGCAAACAACTCACTCTAACAATTGTGTGGTGATCGGACAATAAGACCTCGTATTGCTATATTGCTTCTACCGTCTAAATGGAATTAAAATATGAATTACGGCAGACTTCAATAGTCTGGCTAATGTAGCTACGGTCCCAAACATCCCCAGTTACTGAATGACACCCATATTAATTCTTCGTATCAGCTTAAATACGCTAAACGCGTCTAACTCTGACAAAAATAAACCCGACCAATTATAAAACTATACAACAACGCGTTCTGACTAAGATTCGATGGGCAATCATTGTTTTGAGCGATAAACTAATAAAATACTGAACATACCAGATTCCGTTTTTTTTTCGGTATTTTCAAATATTTTCAAATAATCAAATTAACAAGTGAGAACGTTGAAGTTGGACGTTCTCGACTGCAGAATTCTCTGTTTTTTCTCCGGTATAATTTGGTTATTTGTTGCATCGGAAAGAGACGTGAAAAAACATATAATACTATCTGTCTGTAAAATTTTATGACTCTACCTGTACAATGGTATAAAAGAGTTTACCGCATTTACTCTTAATGCTGTTCTTAGGAATCAATTTCAATTTCGTTTTGCAAATTTAGAACAAGATCGGAATTCGAAACAAACATTTCCCAGCAATATACTTAAGTTGCGGATTCTCCGAAATTAAAAGTAGATTGCAAATGAAAATTAACTTATCTATGCTGCTGGAACTTTTCCGTCTTACTTGTTTAGAAAACAGTTATTTTTATATTCGCCGGTAATGGAAACCGTAGCGACAATAGGTAAGTAGTAACCTAATTTCGACTGCTAGTTCGTTCTAACTTTCCACCCTACGTTTTAGATAAGGGTCCCGTACTTGGAATGCGTCACGTGCAGACGTTCTTCCTATTCTCATGCCTAGTATGCAACCAAATTGGAAGACAATGCATTAGCGTTACGATTGTGGCCATGAATAATGCTAGCTCAGCGAATCCCGACTTTAAGGAGTACAGTTGGACGGCTTTACAAAAATCATATGTGTTTGGGAGCTTTTTTTGGGGCTACATATTTATGGTGATACCCAGCGGCTTAATAATTCGCCGATTTGGCGTCAAGAAGATTCTCTTTGTGACGACATTCGCGACAGCTGTGACGAGTCTACTTACCCCTCTATTCGTGGAGTTAGGAGGCTGGCAGTTGCTGACCACATTGCGCATCACACAGGGCACCTTTCAGTGCTTCCTCCCGGCGAGCTTAAGTCAGCACTTGGCCAACTGGTCGCCGAAAAAAGAACGAAACCGTATGGGAGCCTTGACATTTGCTGGTGCCGATATTGGCAACTTTTTGGCGGTGGCTATTGGGTTTATTGCAAGTACCCAACTAGGCTGGCCGGGTATATACTACTTGACCACAGTCATCTGCTCTATTTGGTCGCTAATGTGGCTGATCTTTGGTGCCAACAATGCGGCGACCTCGCGCTTCACCAGCGCGGCGGAGGTGGCCTACATTAAGGACTCCACCATAGGCCCCAGGACAGTCAATGAGCGCCCACCACCTGTGCCCTGGTGCGCCATAATGAGCTCCATGCCTTTTTTAGCTATCATTATAGCACGCATGTCTCAAAACTGGCTTGTAGCCATCACATGGCAGCAAATACCATCCTATCTAAATGGCGTTATGGGTTTGGAAATCAAAGCGAACTCCATTATATCGGCAGTACCGTTTGTATTTATGTTCTTCAACTCGCTGTTGTGTATGGTTTTGGCGGACTGCATCTTTATGAAGGGTCTGCTATCCTTGCGGGCCTTGCGGCGCACCTACAACACTTTAGGCACTGCTCTACCGGCGTTGGGCTGTGTGGTCATCAGTTTTCTGAATCGGGGCGAGACAACTATTGCCTTCATTTGCCTCATTGTCATGATCGCTGGTAACGCACCAAACGTCATTGGCTCTTTGCTTAATGTGATTGACCTGTCAACGAACTATGCGGGCGTACTTATGTCAATTAATAGTTTTACTTGCAGTGTAACACTCACTTGCATGCCACTCTTGGTGGGGGTTATTGTGGAAGATACGGTGAGTAAGCTTGCTATAATATACACAAAACAAATGTTTTTGCCTGATTTCTTAAAGAAAAATCGTCAACAATGGCAAATTATTTTTGTGTTGACTGCTATTGTCGTAAGCATCGGTAATTTGTTCTATATTATATTCATGAGCGTTGAAGTGCAGCCCTGGAATGATGCAAACTACAAACAAAGAGATCCAGCTCCATAAATTAAAGTGAATTGGTTAAGACCCTTTGAACAACATTGTGAGAATCATACATATAATACTAACTATTTAAATTCGAAATAAACCTTATTTACAGAAATTTTAAATATTTTAAGCTTAATGCACTTGACGGATAATACCCAGTAATTATTTGCTGGGGGTGAGAGATTAGTCTGCTATTTGGGAATCTGCATTCCAAATTTGGTGTCTGAGATTCTTGCGTTTCTTACATACGGACAGGGCCAGATCGATCCGGCTATTGATCCTGATCAATAATATTTATTTATTTATTTTATTTATTAAAGTTAGGATTGCCTACAAAACCTAAACTAACTTATAGCTATAGCGCTTGCTACGTGGCCTTCGGCTATGTCTATTGTGTAGGTTGTATGCATTTTATTTACGTTTAAATATTTACCTTTGTAAATATTAATTTATTAATTTATTTGGTGTTTTATATTTTGTGGTACATGTTAGTTTTTATAAGAAAAGTAGGATATAAATACTTTATAGGCTCGGCGAAGACTTCTTTAGGTTTATGGTACCCTCTTTTACCCATTTTATGGGCACAGGGTGTAAAAACTGAAGAATAACTATCTAATCGCATTAACAATAACCACACACCATTCTTTTAGTGTAGGAAAGACCAAAACATTGATAACAATATACGGAGAAATCTTATGAATGGATACAGTCGCATTTGTTATCAATTCGCTAATGCAGCAAAATCAAATATATTCGCCATTAATTCGTTTAAAAATAATATACTAGCACAAATGGTCTACTCGAACTCATTATAACCTGTTAAAGAGTAGTATTATTATACCCCAGAGGGTATTATAATTTTGTCAAATCCCACAAAGTATGTATATTCTTGATCAGCATCAATAGCTGAGTCGATATAGCGATGTCCGTCTGTCTGTAAGTTTCTCAGTAAACTAGTCGCTCAGATTTGGAGCTATCGTAATGAAACTTAGCACAGATATTTATTTTTGCAGACTGTACTTACATATGTATGTACGTTATATACTATTGTCATTTTGCTGCCATAGGAACGATCGGTCGACAATAAGGTTTTATCTTTTTTTATAATAAAAATATTTATTTTCATTTTAATTTGCTTTTTGCTACCTTTACATTTTGACAGCTCGATCAAATTGTTATATAAAGGAAAACAAAAACTTAATCTACTTTAAAAAATATTAAAAAAAAAAATTATAGGGGAATGTTATTTAAGTATTTACATTATTCAAAATATTCTGCTGGGTAGATCACCGGGAAACGACCCGATTGGGCCTCGTCGACGACGACGACGTCTACTCGAAGAGCTGTTTGGCGGGCGAGGTAAGCATCTGGCAAATAAATTTGAGTGGCATCTGAGACGCTCCAGATACTTTTTAGAAATATCATTGATAGCGTCACTAATAGCAGGATATTTAGGGTCACGCTTCATATTTCTGGTCCTAATATACCATGGTGAATTGGAAAGCCTCCGCAAAATTTTGATTGTGCCACTCTAAATTTAGTCATGTGGGATTTGGCAGCTATCTCATATATTTGAATTCCGTATTTCCAAATTGGGGCTAGAATTACTTATATATCCTCACTTTATTGGCTAGCGAGAGTTTAGCCTAGGCAGTAGAGCCTGTTTGACCATGGTGGTGTGGCGGTTAAAGGTAAGCCAGCGATCCAGTATGAGGCCTAGATATTTATGATAGGCCTTATGCTCGAGGGTGTCCCCTTGCAGAGTCACTCCCGGGCAATTTGCTTTGCGATTGGCAAACGTGACATTGACGCAGTTAGAGCTATTTATGCCAATATTCCACCTATCGGCCCAGGCCGAGAACATAACGAGGTATTCCTGTAGCAGACTTGACGCAGGTGTTTTTAACGATAAGGTTTTTGTATGACAAACTTTTTTGTTTGTAATGATACCATGACAAAACTCACCAAATCACAGTTTCATCACAGTTTCTGTGTATAACTATATTATATAGCTGCCATAGGAACAATTGGTAAAATATTTAGTTGTGTGAATATTTATTTTGTACATGAAGAAATCCCATCAATTCGAATTATTTAACATACTGTTGCAAACAAGCTGACCAAATTGTACCAAAATCTGATCACATTATTATATAGCTGTCATAGGAACAATCTGACGAAAACTGAGTTTTTGTATAAGAAACATTGCTACAAAGGTATACCCCCCAGAATATATATAGTCGTTCTTTCTTGCTTCGTTTTTTTCGTCAATTCCTACGTCCACGAGATTATCAAAAGACTAATTTAAAAATTTGGATAGTCACCAAAATGCTCACACGATTACAAACAACTAGTAGCTTTTAATGTGATTATTTGCGGAGGCAATATCGCAGTCGGTATAATAAATTCAGTATTAAAATGGTTGTTTATTGAAGTACCGACTTTATGATGCCGTTCTAGACTATTATAAAATGCTCGGTCGTTCCGCTTAGCTGTGTAGTTCCATTTGTGCTGTCGTGGGGTTCACTTGATCAGCAGCAGAGCTAGCGAACATGAGCGATAAGGATAAACTTGTAAGTAATATGGAATATAAATCAATTATGCTTTCACTTACTTTATAAACATACTGCACAGATTTCCAACGAGGCAGACGAGGAACAATCAAGAGATAATGTTGGAAAGGATTTAAATTTAAAACCAGCCTGGTATTTCGGAAGTGGATTGTTACTCTTCTGGGCGTTGCTGTTTTTCGCAGTAGTTATACCTCTCTTTTACCGCCTCCCTACACCGCTTACTATCGAGGACGACAACAATGGAGAATTTATTGCGGAACGTGCTTATAACACTCTTAACAATCTGGTTAACATTGGACCGAAGGTGGTTGGTACTAAGGCCAATGAGATTGACACAGTGATTTTTTTGACCAATGAAATAGCACAGATAAAGAAAGACCTTCTGCAAGATTATTTTACTTTGGAGATTGACATACAGAAAACTTCAGGTGCTCACGTCTATAATTCTCTACTTGAAATGTACCAAGGAGTTCAAAATATTGTTGTGAAATTGTCGTCCAAGAAATCCACAAGCGATTCTTACCTTCTGGTTAACAGCCACTATGATTCGGAGCCAACTTCTCCGGGAGCAGGTGATGATGGTTTCATGGTTGCTACCATGTTGGAGGTTTTAAGAGTAATGGCTACGACAAAACAATCCTTCGCGCATCCCGTCGTCTTCTTGTTTAATGGGGATGAGGAAATGGGCATGCAAGCTTCTCATGGTTTTATTACACAACACAAATGGGCTCCGAATTGCAAGTATGTTTGTTTCGCAACAGCATTGTAAGTTCGTGGATTATATTCAAATTATTGGTGTATATTATTTGCAGAGCCGTCATCAACCTGGAAGGTGCTGGTAGTGGAGGCCGTGAGATTTTATTCCAGACTGGACCTTCGCATCCATGGCTTGCTAATGTAAGTAGGGCTAAGGAATTGCCAATACAGACACACTCTTTTAACGTAATAAATACTTCACAGTACTACAAACAGAGTGCCAAACACCCTTTCGCCACAGTACTTGCTGAGGAAATCTTCCAAGCTGGCCTTGTACCATCAGATACGGACTTTCGAATTTTTACACAATATGGCAACATCCCAGGTTCGAAATACAAATCAACCAAATAAAGCCTAAATAAACTTTACAATTCCACAGGTCTCGACCTTGCGCAGGTTATCAATGGTTATATATATCACACCAAGTATGACCGCATCGATGTGATCCCCCGCGGGTCTATCCAGAATACTGGTGATAATATCCTTAGTCTAGTACGGTCCTTGGCAAATGCAACCGAATTGCACGATACCCAGGTAAGATTCTAGAAAACAATTTTAGATATATCATTTCCCTAACATGCTGGTACTATTTCTGTCCAATGAAAAGGCATACGAGACAGGAAAAGCCGTATTTTTCGACTTTTTGGGTCTGTTTTTCATCACCTATTCAGACGCAACTGGCAAGACTTTGAACTACAGCGTTGCTGGAGCGGCACTCATCCTGATTTTTGTATCAATGTGGCGCATGTCCTCCGTTTCTTCTCTTCCCTTGTGCCACGTCGTGAAGCGCATTATAATCCTACTTATTCTGCAGATTGTAGCCCTTGTACTAGGCCTGGGATTACCTGTACTAGTCGCGTATGTCTTCGACAGCTTCGAACTATCGCTTACCTACTTCAGCTCCTCATCACTGCTCATCGGATTGTACATATGTCCATCACTTATTGGTCTCAGTCTCCCAATCACAATTTACTATCAAATGCATCAGAAAGTGAGTAAATATTCCGGTTGTTTTAACTCCCCACTAAAGGTTTTCTCTAAAAGGATAAATTACCATTCACCTACCACCTTCAACTTGCCTTGCATAGCTGGGCCCTAGTTCTGGCTCTTCTGGCCATTGGACTTACCGCTTATGGAGTGCGCTCCGTATATATTGTCACATTTTCGATTATTTTCTACACAATTTCACTGGCCGCAAATCTACTGACAACCTTCCACGATCGTGGATACAGCTGGACCGGGGTGGTAATGGTTGGCCAGGTGGCACCTTTCCTCTACAGTAGCTACCTCTTTTACGTTTTTATAGTGGTTTTGACACCTATGAATGGCCGCTCTGGCAGTGCTTCAAATCCTGATATAATAATTTCTGCCCTAGCAGCTCTGGGAACGGTGGTATCCTTCGGTTTCTTGGTGAGTTTACCTTAACTCCTTCCAATGGTCAAACAGAAACTAACAGTTTGCATTCTTAGATACCGCTTATCAATATGTTCCGTCGGCCCTATTTTGTGGTGCTTTCCCTAGTAACAATTTCTGCCGTTACCATGGTTCTCGCAAGTACCACTCAAATCGGGTTCCCCTATCGTCCCAAGACTAGCACTGAGAGAGTATCATATCAGGTAACTAGAAGGGCAATTGATCCAGCGACTTAACCTAATAACATCTTATGCTTTAGCACGTGCGAAGGATCTTTTACGAGTACGATGGAACCGTTAGCAAGGATGAATCTGGTTATTTGTTTAATTTGCAAGATAGACGTGAAGCTCAACCATTTAGTGGAGTTAATATGACAGGCTCTGTAGGCATGAGATCCGATTGCGCTAAGCACATGATGTGTGGTGTGCCGTTGTATGATGAGCGCTGGGTGACAAACCGATTGGAAGGAATTTGGTTGCCACGCGAGGAACCTATTGAACTACCATCATCAAGCAACCTGGAACTGTTGAGCAAAACCGTACTGGAAAATAACACGACTGTGCTCTTCAAATTCAAATTATCGGGACCACCCCACTTGAGTTTGTTTATTCAACCTTTGAAGATGATTTTGTAACTGTGACCAATTGGTCATTTTCACGCACCTATCTACAAGATCCTCCTGCCTATCCACTGTCATACCACATATTCATCACTTATGGCACTGAAGGCTCACCACTGGACTTTGATTTGGAACTTTCAGTAAGTCTTTTAGCGAAGCTGATAAAAATGTAATAGTATTTTAATCAAATTTCTTTTTCGTTAGAAACCCAACGGAGATTTTAATGTTCCACTATTCCAACTGGGAGTGTCGAAACATTATATTGGAGATAAAGGTGACGAACTCAGTGAAAAGTTCGCTTCTACATTCCCACCATATGCAATAATAGTCGATTGGCCTTCCTTATATCAAAGATATATTTTCTAAATTTAAAAAATCTACCATTAAACCATTTTTATGAAATTTACAACAGCTAAAGTGCCAAAGCTTAACGTAATTTGATATTACAAATCTGTGATTTATGTTTCTCATTGACGATGATCACTGAATACTATGAACGGGAATGTATCCTGGAAAAATAGAAGAAAAATTCTTTTTGAAAAAAAAAAAATTTAATAAAATAGCGACACGGTTTTTGAACAAATTAATTTAATTGAATATAGTGAAAATCAGGTTCAGCTACTGAAAATTAAATACTAATTTATGCTCATTGGCGTAATGCACGACGTTCCGTCGTTTGCTAGCCAATTTGTCTAACTCAATTGTCCAATCGTTACCTAAATTAATCAATACATAATTCAATAATCTTTGTGTACGGAAAAAAATATACGCAGCAAATATAAAACAAAACTATCGTGCTCGTGTATTATTTAAATAAGAATTTAAATTCCAAATTCTTGGAACTATTGCTGGCCAAATTAGCAAAAATGCTAATGAAAAAGCTCATTAGCTCAGCAATGGTAGTTCAAAGTCAACCCCTCTAAATGAATATTTGCTTATACTTGAAAACATTTACAGGTTGAATGTGAATCATCCTGCCTAAACACGACTGACTGATATTGGGAACGACACGTCCTCCTTGGATAAATCAGTCCTTTATCGGTAGTATATAATATTCAAAACTAGATAATATGAAATGAAGAGCGGCATGTGTCAAGTGAAATAATTTGTTAACAAATAATTAAACAATCAAATTTGTGGCTAGCGATAATCCTAAAGTGATGACTGATTACACAGCAGCAGACAAAAGTTCCGTATCGATATGGCTGTTCATATTAAGCCAGATTATAAAAACTTTATGGTCGGAGATTAAAGCCTGCTTATCTGTTTAATCATATGGCGTGCTTATTGTGTGTCACTATGACCGAACCTGTCTTTATAAGCGTGCCTCATATAAACATAGCTAGCTACAAAGGCCAACGAGGGAGTTTTATGAAGTTACTTTTCGCTGCTCGAATATTTGGATTACTTTCATAAGACCTTACGTTAACAACACTAGTTTACAACAACAACAAAACCAAGTGAGGAGGCTCTAGTCGAGTATAACCCCTATGAGAAAACCTGTACATCAACCTACATTAAGCAGTTCTCAAGCATAAAGTAAATAAATGGGTTTTCATCAAAAATATTTTAAATACTTTAGCAATGAGCACTAAATTATATACTATATATTAATTTATTAAACATTATTAAATCTTTATCAAATATTGAAATAATTTTTAAATATGCCTGAATATACTTTATTTTTGCTATGTTAGTTTAACTCGCATTTTTCCATAAAATTACTAAATTATCAATACTCTAAGCTTAAGAGATTCAATATTTATCTAATACTTTTTGTAATACGCTAGAAAAATAAAAAATAAATAAGAAAGGGAAAGGAAAATCTTCGATATTTTGAAAAAGCAATGCGAGACAATATTTTATAATCGGCCAATTTTTTTAAAAGTGATATCTAACCGATTGATCTGATAGTTGACAAGCTTATTATTCTTTACTTCTTAGTTTGGTTATTCACATTTATATAAAGCTACATTTTTGTCAAGCTGAAAGATATTAATTAAATTTGCTGCAATTGTGCTATTAAGCCCCCCTCGTATCGTTATCAAATTTAAACAGAAACATTGTCGCCATAAAGGAATATTTCTTTAAATATTTTTGACTGAAACCACAAATTTATGACTATTTTCGAATGTTATAAAAGATCGACGTTTTGGGGTAGTCGGGAAGTTCCATTGTTGAAAAGTGGTCAGGCATATCAGCAACCGTTTGCAGACATGATCAATATCTTATCAACTTTTGGACACATTCGCAGATTTAGGACGAGGCAGGTACTGTTCGTCTCAGTGGTAAGAGCTTATTCTGCCACCTGTCCACAGCCTTGACCCTCGAAGACCCTATCCGTACGAAATTAATTGCTAATTTAGGCAGCTTTGGATTGTCGGCTATCTGCATCAGCTCTTCTTCTGATGCTCATCGAATTGTATTTATGCCCCCTTTATTGTGGGTCTCAGTGTTTCCATCGCAATTTACTATCAAATGCAGCAATTGGATAGCCACTTTTAATTGGACCAACGTTCTGACTCATCGGACCATTCAACTTACCGCTCATTGAGCGTTATTTGCCAGTAGCACTCAAAACGCCTTCCCATATCGCCCCAGGAACTTCAATAAGTGAGTCACCTATGAGGCAACTAGAAAAGCAATTACTCGCATGTTCTAGAGTACGATGAAACGGGAAACAGCCTATGGCTATCGTTACCCCCCTTTGAATCTACAGCTCTCATCAACATTATCTCCTGCACGAATGCAAGAATTCATGTTGTCCTTTTCTGTCCTCAAGTGTTCTCATATTGTATGGCTTCCTATGCCACAAAACGGTTCTGGACCTACAAAGGGCTTGCCTGCTCGCATTCTAAAAGCTCATATGCTGCTTCGGCCCGGTTCCTTTAGCCTTGCAGCAATGTTTTTTATACAGAAACTAAAGTTTCGTCCGATATTTCCAGTCGCAGCTATAAAATAATGTAGTCCGATTTTGATCAATTTATAAAAACTGTATAATCTATATATATAAAATAGTTCGTGCTGACTGACTGGCTGACTGACAGACTGACACACTGACAGACTGACTGACTGACTGACTGATTGTCAATCATCGCACAGTCCAAACCGTAAGAGCATAAAATGGGTAAAAAGGGGGTAATAAATCTGTGCAAATGTATGTAACAGGCAGAAGGAGACAGCTCCGACCCTATAAAGTACATTTATTCTTGATCAGTATCATGAGATTTCGATTTGGCCATGTCCGTCTGTCCGTAAGAACGCGTCGATCTTAGCAAATATAAGAGCTAGAAATACCATACTTGGAATGTAGGTTCCTGTATACCATGCGTAGATCAAGTTTGTTTATAAATTAAGATATTTCCCCCGTTCCCCCGCAATTTGATAAAAACGTTTAAAAGCAACAATTTTTAAGATACAGCTATAATACTTGGGTCACTTTTAATCTACTGTTCAAATTTTAACTTGATTGGATAATAAGCAAGGAAGCAGCACGGGGGTGGAAGAAGCAGCACAGCCACCACTTAAAGTGCCTCGCTTGCGCTGTCACTTGTGCGTGTGCTTCTTTGTGTGTATGTATGTGTGTGTGTATGTTTAATTGTACGAAGATGCGATCGGAAATTTTTGACCTGGGTACAGGGAGTTTTGTAGTCGGGTATACTCGACTATAGCATTCTTAGGACCTGTTTAGACACACTGGCAGTAGGCCGAACATTCGATGCCGGAACCCTGGCACAGTGTTTACACACAGGCGAATATTCGACTAATTTTAGTCCGGCAGCACAAATCTCAGTCTAGTATCTGACAACATTTTCGTTGGGTGTTTAGACTGTTATGACAAGCCAGGTCGAACAATATTCGGTAGAATATATTTTGCTAAAAAATGAGTCGTCAATAACATGCTGCTGCTGCATTGGTCGTACTTAAAAAAAACAACATATTGAAAAAAAACAAGTAAGAATGCTATAGTCGAGTATACCCGACTACGAAACTCCCTGTACCCAGGTCTAAAACATCCAATCACATCTAAGTCCACTTACCCATACACACACATATACACAAAGACGCACGCACACAGGCGGCAAAAGTGGCTGTGCTTCTTCTTCCCCCTCTCGCTGCATTACTGAATCTTCTTTCGTGAATAACTTCCGTGTTTATTATCCGATCGACTTGAAATTTGGACAGTAGATTAAGAGAGACTAAAGTATTGTACATGCCAAATCTTAAAGCTATATCTTGAAAATTGTTACTGTAAAACGGTTTTAATCGATTTGCGGGGGAACGGGGAGATATCTGAAATATGAAACAAACTTGATCTGCGTATGCTATACAGGAACCTACATTTCAAATTTGGTGTCTCTAGCTCTTGTAGTTGCTGAGATCGACGCGTTCATACGGACAGACGGACAGACGGACAGACGGACAGACGGACAGACAGACGGACATGGCCAAATCGAAATCTCTTTTGATACTGATCAAGAATATATATACTTTATAGGGTCGGAGATGTCGCCTTCTGTCTGTTACATACATTTGCACAGATGTAATACCCCCTTTTTACCCATTTTATGGGTACAGGGAGTAAAAAGAATGTGGGCGCGCCCATGGATTGAGAAACGGGAGGAAGTTGGCTTCTTCAGCACTTTGCTACGCAATCTGTGGGCAGAAGACCCTCTAGCTTACCGCCATTTTATTCGCATGAACGCAAATGATTTTGATTTTTTGTTAGGCCGTGTGTCTCCGTTGATAACGAAGCAAACTACGCCAATGCGAATGCCAATAACTGCAGGTGAACGACTTGCAGTGACATTAAGACATTAACTATTCAAGCTTGGGTGTTCTATTTCGAATACCTAAGTGTACAATTTCCGGAATAATACCAGAAGTTTGTGACGCCATTTATCACTTTTTTTTGTGGAAAGCTATATTGCATCATTAAATAAGATTAATATATTATGAAATAAATTGAAACCAATAAAATATTTACCTATCCACTGCAGCAATTTGAGTATCTTCAGCAGATTTTATTTCATCCATTGCGTTGCACTAATTCTCACAAATGAACAATTGTCAAAAAGCTCTGGTCAACAGGAATGTCAGATAAAAATTTTTGTCGAAAAGCTGCCAGATGTATTTTTTTTGGTGTTTACACATGGGCGAATTAGTCCTGGCAGCCTCTGTCGAAAAGGTTGCCGGAATGTTCTGGCAGGCTATCTGGCAGGTGTTTACACATGTTTGGCAGCAAAATTGGTCGAATGTTCGGCCTACTGCCAGTGTGTCTAAACAGGCCTTTACTTGTATTGAATTTGAATTTGTAATTTCAATATGGATAGCTCTACAATTATATATATTATTAAAATTAAATTTATAAAATCACATTTGATAAAAAATTTACCTCTAAGTCTTTATAAAACGTTTTGTTTTTCAAGATATCCTAAACAAACTTACCAAACACACTTACCAATTCAATGTTTCATTATGATCAATACATGTTGACTATATTTAATGAAAATGAAATCATTTAGTTGTAATAGGAACGATCACTTTTTGTATGAAAAACTTTAGATTTTTTCTTATTTTTTGTATGTAAGGATATATTGATATTTATTTCATTGGCTAATGTAATAAGTTGTATCTCCAAATTCTCGAGTATATCCACTAGTTTCTGGTATCGCATAACCTAAAAGCCAACTTTTAATTACTCTAGCTACCCTTATTCTCCCATTTTGACCACTCAAATTCTCTGTATCCATCCACTGTGCCAGTGCAAACACACTCTCAGACATCCGGATACACATACATACATATGCATACGGACACACTGCCTTACATATATGCTAGTATGTAGCTTGACATTTGTTTGACACAGGAGCCGCTTGCCTCCAGCAGTGCACTAATTTCCAGGAATTTCACGCCAGTCTTCGCTTTATGCTTATCTCTCAGTATCTGGACATCAAAAGTGTATGCAAATTTTGAATGTGTGTATCTTCACACGATCTGGCGATCTGCCGCCTGTTAACTACTCTCGCAGTCGATCGGCACCCGCGGCCTTGTCCATGTTGAAAATGAATTTTAATTGTTGTTACCGGGCGTTCGTAGTGCCTAATGGACAATAATTTACAACAAATTGGCCAAGAAAATATTGCAATTTATTACGAACGAAAGTTTTGTAATTAGTACAAGACTAAGTAGGGCTAGGGCTAATAAATGTAGTTGGAAACGCACGTCAGGTTAATTTCTTTCACTAAAATAGTTGGAGGACTGTGATATGATATGAGGGCTATGACTCTGCCTGATTGCCAATCTTAGAACGATTTTTACGTTTTTGATTGAGCCATTGCTGTTGCTGATGCTCCCAACTAATTGAAGACTGTGTTTGAATCCGCCAATTGTCTTCCCTCCTTTCGAACTGCTCATTTTGGCGCCTATTTCCAGATTTACTTGTGTCATTTTGTTCACACTTATTGTCAGTCTTCTTTCTTAACCGTTTTTCGGAAACTGTTAGCTTCTGCAAGGATAGCGTGTAGTTCTCGCGTTCAATTTGGTGACCCCGAGAGTCGGCAAAGGCTGCAAGTCAAATTGATAATTAACCGCCGTTAAAGTCCGCCGATGATCTTACGCACTTTTTATGGCCAACGGAGGTGACATATTCATCTTGGTGATCATAAAGTAGCAGATGAGATATCCGGTGCGATTCACGCCATGTGTGCAGTGCACACCAATGAGTTTATCTGTAAAGTGAATTGAAGTTGAAGTTTTGTAATAATATTCATGTTAATGGCAATCAATATAGTCATTCAGTTTACAAAATAAATAACATGGTGAGGGCCATGGTTGCACTAAGTTATAACATTTTTTGGCTGGCTGCTTTAAACAGCGAAAGCATTCAACTGATGCTGCTGCTGCTTCTAGCATCGTCATGTCGCCACAAATTGCTACAAATTGCATTTCAAAGACAGCCACAGGAATGCGATCACATCGCCCACGCCAATTGGCCAAACCGGCTGGCTGTGCCAGTGGCTGTGCCTCAGACGTCTGCGGCTAAGAATGTGACTGTGACCGGGTTTGGGGGCAATTGGCATAAAAGCAGAAGCGGCGACCTGGGCTAAATCTAGAAAACAGCGCGCACTGCCAATATGCAGAACATTGGCTATAAATTTCGTGAAAAACACATGTCAGCGGTCGAGCAAGGCTCATACTTATGTATAAGGCAGAGCGGGGATAGCGCGGGGAGCAGAAGTCTTGTAAAGTGTGCGCTATGCGAGTGTGTGGCCGCGGCCAGTCGAACCGGCCAGTTGTACGTTATATTATGTCTACGTTTAAGCCAAGTTACAATAAGAGCATAACAACAACTTCAAGGTAACACCAAAAGTGCATCCTTGTGACAATGTGTGGCATAATGGGTGATGTGATCATACATTCAAAGATTTCAATATATCAGACCTCAACAGTCCCAACACCCAAATAATTGATACTAATGCTATCGGTCTAGTTTAACTAATTTTCCCACTAAAGATTAAATCCTTTTTTTTGTAAATATTTTTTTAAAGTATTTATAGTTCAAAGACAAAAACGTGTTACTTCAATTTATTTTGTCCCCTGAGAGTAGGGAGCTAAGACTGAACCTGACTAACCGATTGAGTGTGTGCACGCCCACAGCTGTGCCAGTTTAAGCATTTGTTGTTAAATGTTAAATATGTAGTTTCTCCGCTTTTGCCACATTTCTATTTCATTGCATGGTATGTTTATTGTGAGGTTGCTGCTGATAAGCATCTGGAGGCTACACTAGATGTAAGAGGTAGTGGATAGTGGAGGGCAACTTGCTTTTCATATTTCATTGCATATCTTAAGCTTTAATTGTGTTGCAAGATATGCATCTGCATAGTTAATGCAGGAAGAGCGTTCCCACGGCACAGGAATGAGCGCTGGCAGCACAGTATATGAGTGGGAGGCGTCTAAACAATTTTTGCACTTACCATTATCCGAATTAGCCTCCAGAAAATCTGTCACATATTCGCAAAATCTGAAAGAACAACAATAGCAACAGATCAGTGGCACATGCACCAACGATGTGTGGGTTATATTACCTTTCGGCATTGATATTGGTAGGCGTTTGCTTGCCAGGTATCATTAGCTTTTTATGTGTCACATTTTGATCTATGAAATACTGGAAACTATACGCTTAGACTACATAAAAAGTTAGTTAGTACAAGTGCATGCCTGCGGATCGTAGTAGCGATTGGTGTTGGTCAAGTCAATGATTAGACCTAAATTCGGCACAGACTTCAGCAACGATTGTGGCGCCAGACGCAGATTTTCATCGACTTTCTCATTGATATTCTGCAAAAGACAAAGCAAATATGGAACATATTCAAAGTATGATGAAATTGCTCAATTTATGCACTGGCCGCAGGCGGTACAATTAATAAGCTGCCAAGGAGCAACTCCTCAGCGCCTGTCTGTGCGGCGTTATTTAATTAAGCAAAACAATTTAATTTAATATTCATGCAGGGCGGCTGCGTGAGGTCCTGTTGCTGTGTGGAACACCATGTACCACTTGCCACTTTTATGCATAATTGCAATACACACAAAATTCGTCTGCTTGGCCCTTTTGTTATTTATTTTTAGAGGCTCCTCGGTTGGTGGTCCGCATGTCAACATCAATCAATTCCAGCTCTGTTCCTGGCAACCGGTTTTGGGTCGAGGGGGCAAATGCACTCACCTGACGCAACGGAACTTTGAATGCAATAAAACGAGTGCCAGCAATACGCCGACCAATAGGCCGATAATCAAGCCAGCTGAAAATAAACATCATAATAAAAACAACGCCACGCTACAGAAACAATGTGAAATGCAATTGCATTTAATCAGACATACGCACCGATCTGGTATTGCTTTGCTCATCCTTACATATATTGGTAAATATTGTTTTTTTTACTCAACTGGGTTTATTTGGTCTACTGAACAACAAATTTCTTACTATAATAAACTCCAGTATTATATATGTATGTATGCAGGTGAATACATTTTCTTGACCTACTAGAGTACTCTAAGAGTACAATTCGGGGTAATTCTATGTTTTAGGTCCCGTATAGAAAGAGGGCACGGAGAATATTGGTCTTAGGCTCAAAAAACGCGGGAAAAATCCAAGAACCGATTTCAGGTGGGGGAGCTTAACTTTATTGCACAATTAACTAAAAAAATAATAATTAAAGCACGTCCCATACAAGCGATTGCCGACCCGCTGTTGTAAACTAACAGAGCAGGGTTGCGTGCGCCGATAACTTTATGTTATTAACAGAACGCAGTGCTGGTAAATGATCATGTGCTGACAGAGTAGGGTTGATAAGTATCGTGAAATAATTGGCGCGAACATACTGTACTATAGTTTGAAAGAATATTTGGGCGCTAAGATTTGAATTTCATAGATTGAGTAAAACTAATTTTATTTAATGTCAAAAAATTCAAGTGAATTACTAAAATTACATTACGCTCTTTATCAATGTCAAAATAAGAAGATTACTACATTTCTGCCGAATACACATAGTATATTCATACATACATATGTATGTATGTACATATAATATAATAAAAATAAAAATTATATATATAAAAATAAGTACATATTTATATGACAATGGGACGGACCATTGTTCAAAATATGCCAAAAGTTGTAATATTCTTATGTATGTAAGTATGTATGTTCATTTACAAAAGTATGTACTTACATATGCACATACTACATGAACAAAAATCTCTAATGCAACAAGTATGTACATGTATACATACATACATATGTATGTATGTACGCACATATTGTGCGTGTTTGTAAGTACACACAAATGCTGTGCATATGCAGTTTCTACTTAAATATGTAATTCAAAGATAAAGCATCTGTTTTCGTAAGTATGTACCTATGTACATAATGTAAATACATTCATGTTTAGGAATACTTTACCATGTACATATTTATACATACATGTATGTATGTACATATGCACACGTTTATGCATATTCATTCCCATAAATTGTCAGAAAAATTAAGATTTACGTATGTACATATAAGTGCACACGCGTGTGCACATTCATTTCATATGTATGTATGTATGTATGTATGTATATGTTCGTAAATTACATTCAGCTTGTATAAAAAAACAAGTAAGAATGCTCTAGTCGAGTATACCCGATTACGAAACTCCCAGAACTCAGGCCTAAAATTTCCAAACACATCTTAAAATGTACGAATTTGTACACTTACACGCTGCAGTACTGAAATTACGAGTATATAGTTTCTTAATACACTTGTGTGTTAATTATCCGATAATTATGCAAGCTAAAAATCAAGGCAATATCTTTTAAATTATTCTAATGAATCACTTTCAACGATTTTCGGGATGTGATGGGGAATATTCAAGGTTTGAAATAAACTTACCTTACGCCCGGTATACACGAACCAACATACATTCCAAATTGAAAGCTGCAGACATCAGCTCTTATAGTTTCTGAGATCCTTGCCCACATAAGTACGGATGGAAATACAAACGGGCAGGCCCAAATAGACGCGACTATTGATACTGATTAAAAATATACGTATATAGTATTTTAGAAGGTCTGAGATTTCATCTTCAACCTGTATGGAATTACAAACTTAGTATTTAATCCATATTGTGCTTGACACAGTGGCCGGTTGCCAGATCACAGGATCGGTCGATCAACAGTGGTTTTGTTCATGTTTAAAATGAATTTTAATTGTTGTTACCGGGCGTTGGTACTGCCTAAACGACAATAATTTACAACAAATAGTCCAAGAGAATGTTGGAATTTATTACGACTAAATGTTTTGTAATTAGTACAAAATTAGGTAGAGCCACGAATAAATGCAGTTGGAAAGGCACTTCTACTTCCTATCACTAAAAAAAGTTGGAGTGGCTTTGATATGATTTGCATTCTTGATTGTTGTAGTTGCTGCCTCTTGTATGGTTGCTGTAGTGCTTTTCTCTGTTATTCCTACTGAAGTTGTAGTTGTTGTTTCCGCTGAAGTTGTAGTTGTTATGCCGGCTGTGGTTTTGATCCTGTGTTTGGTGATGCCTACTGTATGGGCGATGTTGAGGTTGCCAATTTCCTTCCTCCGTATAGGCGCGGTTGTATGAGTTGTTGTTAAAATGTCGTGAATAAGGTTTCTCCCTGTTCGTATTGTAAAAAGGACGCCCTGATTCCGCCTGATTGTAAACATCAGAACGATTGAATCGATTATGATTGCGCCATTGGTGTTCCTGCTGCTGCCCCTGGTTGTAAACCTCAGATCGACTGAATCGATTATGATTATGATTGTGCCATTGGGGTTGCTGCTGCTGCCAACTATTTGAAGACTGTGTTTGAATCTCCCAATTGTCGTCCCTCCTGCCGAACTGCTCATTTCGGCGCCTATTTCCATATTTAATCGTGTCATTTTGTTCACACCTACTGTCAGTCTTCTCTCTAGACCGTTTTTCGGAACCTGTTAGATTCTGCAAGGATAGCGTGTAGTTCTCGCGTTCAATTTGGTGACCCCGATAGTCAGCGAAGGCTGCAAGTCAAATGGATTATTAATCGCTGTTTAAATCCGCCGATGATCTTACGCACTCTTTATGGCCAACGGAGGTGACATATTCATCTTGGTGATCATAAAGTAGCAGATGAGATATCCGGTGCGATTCACGCCATGTGTGCAGTGCACACCAATCAGTTTATCTGTAAAAAGAATACAATTCAATTCATGAGGAGTTTTGTAGTTATTTATATTATACGTGTATATAATCTAAAATTTATATTATACAAAATCGGTGAGACACGAATCAAATTATTTAATGTGTAGAGCTTTAAAATGAGTTTGAATCAGATCGGACTAAAATTAGATTTTCGTCCATGCAACTTTGAGACCACCATTTTCCGCTGTGAAATGATTTTTTGTATAGATCTAGAAAAATGCGTTTGAGCAGATTGATTGGTAAACAAAAAAGTTTCATACAACAGTTTTCCGCGAATTTCCACGCTTGTGGGTGAATATTTCCAACACCCCGCCCTGGTATGCACTTTCATTATAGATGGAAACTACTGTGAAAAATTCGGTATCCTAGCTCTTACGGCTTGGGCTGTGCGACGATTGCCAGTCACCTGTTTTATATATTTAGATCAATAAATCAATTGTCATTTAGAATACTAAATAAATAACATTAGGGTCATGGCGGCTCTTCAGCTGGTTGCTTTAAGCAGGGAAAGCATTTAACTGATGCTGCTGATGCTACAAATTTCATTTCAAAGACAGCCACAGGAATGCGATCACATCGCCCACGCCAATTGGCCAAACCGGCTGGCTGTGGCAGTGGCTGTGCCTCAGACGTCTGCGGCTAAGAATGTGACTGTGACCGGGTTTGGGGGCACTTGGCATAAAAGCAGAAGCGGCGACCTGGGCTAAATCTAGAAAACAGCGCGCACTGCCAATATGCAGAACATTGGCTATAAATTTCGTGAAAAACACATGTCAGCGGTCGAGCAAGGCTCATACTTATGTATAAGGCAGAGCGGGGATAGCGCGGGGAGCAGAAGTCTTGTAAAGTATGCGCTATGCGAGTGTGTGGCCGCGGCCAGTCGAACCGGCCAGTTGTACGTTATATTATGTCTACGTTTAAGCCAAGTTACAATAACAACAACATAACAACAACTTCAAGGTAACACCAAAAGTGCATCCTTGTCGCAATGTGTTGCATAATGGGTGATGTGATCATACATTCAAAGATTTCAATATATCAGAAGAGCCCCAACACCCAAATAGTTTAACTAATTTTACTGATTTTATTTTCCCACTAAATATGCACGCAAAAGTTCTGTTTATTTGTATACCCTTGCAGAGGGTATTCAAATTTTGTCACGAAATGGGTAACGCATTAAAGAAGACGTTTCCGACGCAAAGTATATATATTCTTGAGCTGCATCAATAGCCGATTCGACATAGCGATGTTCATCTGACCATAAAGACAGACGGTCAGATGAACATCGCTATGTCAAATTAGTCTCAGTTTTAGAGCTATCAGGGTGAAGCTTTGTTGCAGGCAGTGACCACTAGAACATATAGCAGCTATAGGAATCATCGGTCGACAACTATCTTTTTGTATGAAAAACAAATTGAGTCTCTGTACAGATTATACAATGTGACCAAATTTGCTCAAAATCGGATCACTATATTATATAGCTGCCATAGGAATGATCGAATTTTCGTGTGAAAAACTTTTTCTTTGTACAATTGTGTTGCATCTGCACAGTTAAGCAGGAAGAGCGTTCCCACGGCACAGGAATGGACGCTGGCAGCACAGTATATGAGTGGAAGGCAAGTAAACAATTTTTGCACTTACCATTATCCGAATTAGCCTCCAGAAAATCTGTCGCATATTCGCAAAATCTGAAAGAACAACAATAGCAACAGCTTACTGACCCATGCAACGAAGACATTTATGTTAAATTACCTTTCGGCAAGGTGATTGGGAGGCGTCTGATGGCCAGGTATCATGAGCTTTTTATGTGTCACATTTTGATCCGTGAAAGCCTGGAATTTATAATAAGCTTAAAGGCCACATAGAAAATTAGTTAGTGCAAGTGCATGCCTGCGGATCGTAGTAGCGGTTGGTGTTAGTCAAGTCAATGATTAGACCTAAATTCGGCACAGACTTCAGCAACGATTGTGGCGCCAGACGCAGATCTTTATCGACTTTCTCATTGATATTCTGCAAAAGACAAAGCAAATATGGAACATATTCAAAGTATGATGAAATTGCTCAATTTATGCACTGGCCGCAGGCGGTACAATTAATAAGCTGCCAAGGAGCAACTCCTCAGCGCCTGTCTGTGCGGCGTTATTTAATTAAGCAAAACAATTTAATTTAATATTCATGCAGGGCGGCTGCGTGAGGTCCTGTTGCTGTGTGGAACACCATGTACCACTTGCCACTTTTATGCATAATTGCAATACACACAAAATTCGTCTGCTTGGCCCTTTTGTTATTTATTTTTAGAGGCTCCTCGGTTGGTGGTCCGCATGTCAACATCAATCAATTCCAGCTCTGTTCCTGGCAACCGGTTTTGGGTCGAGGGGGCAAATGCACTCACCTGACGCAACGGAACTTTGAATGCAATAAAACGAGTGCCAGCAATACGCCGACCAATAGGCCGATAATCAAGCCAGCTGAAAATAAACATCATAATAAAAACAAAGCCACGCTACAGAAACAATGTGAAATGCAATAGCTAAATGCTATCAGACTTACGCACCGATCTGGTATTGGTTTTGCCATCCTTGTGTTTATGCTGCAGTTGAGTAATTACTATTATTCACACTAATATTAAGTTGTAAAATCTTAATATTGTAAAAACCCCTAAAATTAAACAAAATTTGTAAATTTTCCGCGTGTATAAATAGCGTGCATACATACATACACTAACATATGTTCTTAGAGCGTTGCCACTATTCAGAATTGCCACTGTAATAATGTACTAAAAATTGCCACGAGGCAACAGCTGTGAAAACGACTTTTGGACTTTCTGCGATATTGTGGCCAAGCACTTTTTAGATCAATTAAACTTAATTGTTTATAAACGTTGTAATTTTAAACAGTTAAAACAATAATAATAACATGTTTGCCAGCAACACGCGTAATCTAGTGCGTAGCAGCTTTGTAAGTATTCAATTCAAATCGCATAAAGAAAATGGCGCACGATCACCAAAAATGTATTTATTAAATAACCAATTTGCCTGTTATTAAAAGATGCACCGCTGCAAAAGCACATTGGTGGTGGCGGAGCACAACAATGAAACACTTAATCCCCTCACCCTGAATACCATAACGGCAGCTAAGAAGATCGGCGGTGACGTCACAGTTCTCGTAGCAGGCACAAAATGTGGACCCGTAAGATTTGTTGTTGTTGTTGATGGTTTGCATAATCATTTGAGATTCATATTGGTTTAGGCATCGGAAGCCGTGTCCAAGGTTGAGGGCGTCACCAAGGTTTTGGTGGCTGAGAAAATGCCGCCTTCAAGGGCTTCACCGCCGAGTCACTGACACCGCTGGTGCTGGCTGCCCAGTCGCAGTTCAAGTTCACCCATATTTTGGCTGGTGCCTCGGCGTTTGGCAAGAATGTGTTGCCACGCGTGGCTGCCAAACTGGATGTGTCCCCCATATCCGAGATTACTGATGTCAAGTCAGAGGACACCTTTGTGCGTACCATTTATGCGGGCAATGCAATACTAACATTTAAGTCCAAGGATGCCGTCAAGGTTATTACAGTGCGTGGCACAAATTTCCCTCCAGCAGCCACGACTGGCGGCAGCGGTACCGTGGAACAGGCGCCGGCTGGTGACTACGCCAGCAGCTTGAGCGAATGGATCTCCCAGGAGCTCACCAAGTCGGATCGTCCTGAGCTTACTGGCGCCAAGGTCATTATCTCTGGCGGACGCGGTCTTAAATCAGGCGACAACTTCAAGCTGCTCTACGATCTGGCTGACAAGTTTGGCGCCGCTGTGGGCGCCTCTCGTGCCGCTGTCGACGCTGGTTTCGTGCCCAACGATTTGCAAATTGGACAAACAGGCAAAATTGTGGCTCCCGAGCTGTACATTGCCGTGGGCATTTCCGGTGCCATTCAGCACTTGGCCGGCATGAAGGACTCCAAAACGATTGTGGCTATCAACAAGGATCCCGAGGCACCCATTTTCCAGGTGGCCGATATTGGTCTAGTGGCCGATCTGTTCAAGGCAGTACCCGAGCTGACAGGCAAATTGTAATCAATGAGTCCTGCATTGTGGTTGTATAAAGTTGATTGGTTCTATCAAATTTAAGAATGAATTGTTGCATTTATTTGAATTTAGTCTATCTGGCATCTGTCCGCCTGTCGCTCGCTGGCTGCGCGCATTTGTAATATTTGCCGTTATGTAATAAAAACTAAGCTGTATGTCTGGCCATACTTTGCTGTTTGCTACGTCTACGGTCAAGGAATGAACGAATGCTCTTATCATTTTCAGAGATTGTGCACGGACTGTTTGCAACTACCCAGCAAACATTTTGCGTGTCCCAAGCAAAATATTAACCCTATGTCTATGTCACTTGCAATGTTACCCTACGAGGTAGCTATAGAAACTTATTTGATTAAACTGGCATTTGCGTCAATATGCATACGAAATTAAATATAGGAACATTTAAATCGGAAAAATGCGTTACTTTTCTTTCTCATGAATGATGATTAATAGATTAGTAAAATATAAGGTTCTTGTTACCATCAAATGTATTTAATTTGCTTAAAGCATATCTTCCAAATTTTGTGAATAGCTGTAAATTGTTAATACAATTCCAGAGATCGACGCGTTAAACAAAGACGGCTGCATTGATGCAACTGTCTTCGCTGATCAAGATTGGGAACAGGGTAGAAAAACTGATCACTATTCGAGGTGTAGATGTATATGATCCTAATAGATAATTAAACGGTTCCCTTGTGTAATTTTGTATTTACATTATACCTTAACACTATTTGTTTTGCTTATACTTAGTAGCTGTAGTAGGCGTACAAAACCCTATTCGTTTGATAAGAACCTTATCCGTATTTAACCAGTAAACTTCAGTATGTTGATAACTGGAGATGAGCCTAATAAATTCCAGCAACCTACATAAGAGAGTTTGGGAAAACTTTGTAGGAGGCTTTAAGCAAACCCCTTACAATACTAGAATAAGCGCCGGAAGCAGGAGCGCATGGAGCGCGGACATGAATTTAATATTAATTATAGGAAGCTATTAGTTAATTAAGTAAGGGCGAGAAGCCATAAGACTTTTGTTGCGCAAGGAGCGCCAGGTGTATTTAGTAATAAGCATTAAAATTTAAGCAGTTAACGAACGCGTTTGAATTCAAACACAACGATCCTCCGCTGCAGCTGGCACGCGCAGCTGACACAGTTCGCAATCCTGCCACCAGAGCGCGGCTTCAGCCAGAGCAAAGCTGCGAGGTGAAGAGCGAAAGCTCTGAGGTGGAGAGCGAAAGTTCGTGGTAGGGTTGAACTTTTCCGGCTCGCGCGTGGCCAAGCCGGGCAGAGTAGGGGACTTGGTGAACGACGATCAAAGTGAGTAGACGTGCATCGGGAGCACGTAGGGTAAAAGAGCGTGAGTAGAAGAGCCGTTAGGCGGCAGTGCAGCAGGGCACGCGTAGTTATAATAAAAAACTAACAGTAAGAAGCCGGAATAAAGATAATCAAAAACAACTAAACGGTTGTCTTTATTTCTGCGTAGAACATCTAATAACTAATACTAACGTATAGCGAGGTGTATCCCGCCGTCCGTGTGAGCAATCCCGGCATTTATAAAACTCACTAATACTAACCGTAGAGCGAGGTTTATCCCGCCGCCCGTGTGAGCAATCCCGGCATTTATAAAAACACACTAATACTAACGTATAGCGAGGTGTATCCCGCCGTCCGTGTGAGCAATCCCGGCATTGATAACACTAACCATTGTACAAAGCGAGGGTTAGCCTGCTGCCCGTGTGAGTAATCCCGGGCCTTAGTAGAGTAGTCGTTCGTAGACCGGTTGACCAGTAGAGCACCAGCGGTAGAATCCTGGTCAGCTCCTGGTCACATATCCCGTGCAGAGTTGTACGAGGCCGTAGTATTACCACATATATTCCCTCTAGAACCTTTCCCTTCCCTACGCCCAGCGTCCCAGTACATCTTACAAATTTTCTTGTAAGTGCTGGACCCATACAGACTGAGATCTGTACCCCGGCTGGAAAACTCCCTTACAAGTGGCGCCCGAGCAGGGACGCTGGAGGCGCTAAGGGGCGTGGCATAATTACGGCCTAAAAACCCGTCATTGTGCCCAAAAGATCGTTCTAGATGGTATATGTGTAATACAGGGTAGCCACTAGTCGGGCATACCCGGTCAGCCGCTAGTCGGGCATACCCAGGTCTATTGCTCAATACCCTGCGTTCGGTTTGTGCACAATTAATACATACAAAACGCGCGCATTGCTTGCGGAAAAAAAAGCAATGCACAGTGAAGAGACAAAAAGAGAACAGTTATAACGGGATCGAAAGTACGGTGCGCGCGCCCGGCAGGCAGCGAAAACGGATCGCCGCGAGCTCGCACATTCGTGTGTGAGTACATAAAAAGACTTCAGAAAAGTGCGCGCGCCGCGGTCGACGTCGGCGTCGACGAAAACAGTGGGACAAATTCTGTTTTCGTGCGGCCAAGCGACCGAATCGTGAGTGCGGCCAGAAAAGGCCGGGATTGTGGTTGTGTTGGTGGGCTGCAAGTGGCCGAAGGCCCTGGCCAGTATAAAAACAGAACAGTGAACAGTGAACAGTGGAATTGAACGTCAACACCGAGGAAAAAATGCGGTAAACTCTTTTATACCATTGTACAGGTAGAGTCATAAAATTTTACAGACAGATAGTATTATATGTTTTTTCACGTCTCTTTCCGATGCAACAAATAACCAAATTATACCGGAGAAAAAACAGAGAATTCTGCAGTCGAGAACGTCCAACTTCAACGTTCTCACTTGTTAATTTGATTATTTGAAAATATTTGAAAATACCGAAAAAAAAACGGAATCTGGTATGTTCAGTATTTTATTAGTTTATCGCTCAAAACAATGATTGCCCATCGAATCTTAGTCAGAACGCGTTGTTGTATAGTTTTATAATTGGTCGGGTTTATTTTTGTCAGAGTTAGACGCGTTTAGCGTATTTAAGCTGATACGAAGAATTAATATGGGTGTCATTCAGTAACTGGGGATGTTTGGGACCGTAGCTACATTAGCCAGACTATTGAAGTCTGCCGTAATTCATATTTTAATTCCATTTAGACGGTAGAAGCAATATAGCAATACGAGGTCTTATTGTCCGATCACCACACAATTGTTAGAGTGAGTTGTTTGCCGACCCCTAAAACCAGGGCTGAATCTGCTAGCCAACCTCCACAATCAAGGGTGATTTGGATGGAAAATTTTGATGGAAAATGTCAGCGGAGCACCAAAAGTTATGAATTTTCACAACTTTTCTCTTAATAGTAACTACTATGTAACCAAACTGCTACAGTTGTAGACTTTTATTGCTATTTATTTCATGTAGCAACGCAAAGTACAACCGTACACGACCAGTGTTGCCACTATATCGAAAAATTGGTGAATTCAACTTCATTTCTTATCAACTGATTTCTTTCAAACTTATTTCTAAAGCTCTACATAAGAAACAATCAACCGAGCCACAGCCATAAAACGGACATTGCACACACCCTATATATGCGTACATCTGGTTAGAAATATTATAAAGTTGTTATTTGGCTACACCAATTTTAGCCAACTATCTTCGTATCGTGAATATATGTATATGTATGTATATGTATCGTATATGAAATTTTAATTTCAAAACTTTATTTACCGGATCGTTATGTTGTTTTTGAAGCCCATTGTACTCACATGTGCCCTGTCATGTTGACGGCACCTGATCGTTTCATTATTTCGTCATGGTGGTCAAATGTCAACTTATTAGCATAAATGTGGCTGCTGTCGCCGTTTCGCCTTGGTGCGGCGTTTATCGGACTGCGATCTTATCGCTGGACGATCGCCAATTGTTGTTATGGCCACAAGTCCTTCGACAGCGACAAATCGTTGGCCATTACAATGGACCCTGGTACGCGGAGAGACACTGCGACAGGGCAGCAGACACCGGGGGCAATGCAATCGAGTTGATGTTAATGTTGGATCTGATCGGACTGTCCCGATAAACGCCTCGTGTGGCATGTGGCATGCGGCGTGAAGTTGTTTGTTGCGCAAACCCCCTTACAATACTAGAATAAGCGCCGGAAGCAGGAGCGCATGGAGCGCGGACATGAATTTAATATTAATTATAGGAAGCTATTAGTTAATTAAGTAAGGGCGAGAAGCCATAAGACTTTTGTTGCGCAAGGAGCGCCAGGTGTATTTAGTAATAAGCATTAAAATTTAAGCAGTTAACGAACGCGTTTGAATTCAAACACAACGATCCTCCGCTGCAGCTGGCACGCGCAGCTGACACAGTTCGCAATCCTGCCACCAGAGCGCGGCTTCAGCCAGAGCAAAGCTGCGAGGTGAAGAGCGAAAGCTCTGAGGTGGAGAGCGAAAGTTCGTGGTAGGGTTGAACTTTTCCGGCTCGCGCGTGGCCAAGCCGGGCAGAGTAGGGGACTTGGTGAACGACGATCAAAGTGAGTAGACGTGCATCGGGAGCACGTAGGGTAAAAGAGCGTGAGTAGAAGAGCCGTTAGGCGGCAGTGCAGCAGGGCACGCGTGTTATAATAAAAAACTAACAGTAAGAAGCCGGAATAAAGATAATCAAAAACAACTAAACGGTTGTCTTTATTTCTGCGTAGAACATCTAATAACTAATACTAACGTATAGCGAGGTGTATCCCGCCGTCCGTGTGAGCAATCCCGGCATTTATAAAACTCACTAATACTAACCGTAGAGCGAGGTTTATCCTGCCGCCCGTGTGAGCAATCCCGGCATTTATAAAAACACACTAATACTAACGTATAGCGAGGTGTATCCCGCCGTCCGTGTGAGCAATCCCGGCATTGATAACACTAACCATTGTACAAAGCGAGGGTTAGCCTGCTGCCCGTGTGAGTAATCCCGGGCCTTAGTAGAGTAGTCGTTCGTAGACCGGTTGACCAGTAGAGCACCAGCGGTAGAATCCTGGTCAGCTCCTGGTCCACATATCCCGTGCAGAGTTGTACGAGGCCGTAGTATTAGCACGTATATTCCCTCTAGAACCTTTCCCTTCCCTACGCCCAGCGTCCCAGTACATCTACAAATTTTTCTTGTAAGTGCTGGACCCATACAGACTGAGATCTGTACCCCGGCTGGAAAACTCCCTTACAAGTGGCGCCCGAGCAGGGACGCTGGAGGCGCTAAGGGGCGTGGCATAATTACGGCCTAAAAACCCGTCATTGTGCCCAAAAGATCGTTCTAGATGGTATATGTGTAATACAGGGTAGCCACTAGTCGGGCATACCCGGTCAGCCGCTAGTCGGGCATACCCAGGTCTATTGCTCAATACCCTGCACGTTCGGTTTGTGCACAATTAATACATACAAAACGCGCGCATTGCTTGCGGAAAAAAAAGCAATGCACAGTGAAGAGACAAAAAGAGAACAGTTATAACGGGATCGAAAGTACGGTGCGCGCGCCCGGCAGGCAGCGAAAACGGATCGCCGCGAGCTCGCACATTCGTGTGTGAGTACATAAAAAGACTTCAGAAAAGTGCGCGCGCCGCGGTCGACGTCGGCGTCGACGAAAACAGTGGGACAAATTCTGTTTTCGTGCGGCCAAGCGACCGAATCGTGAGTGCGGCCAGAAAAGGCCGGGATTGTGGTTGTGTTGGTGGGCTGCAAGTGGCCGAAGGCCCTGGCCAGTATAAAAACAGAACAGTGAACAGTGAACAGTGGAATTGAACGTCAACACCGAGGAAAAATTTTGTAAACAATTTTTTTTGTGTTGCATTTTTTTTTGGTTTTTTGTTTTATTTTTTTGTGAAATTTAAACAAGACAAATTGCCCCTTGATCAAAAAAAAAATATATGATGGAGTCAGGTGAGTGTCAAAACCCGGGGGTGGGCGTGCGCTGGATTCACCAGCGGCGCAAAGAAGAATTGGCGGCGATCGCCCAGGAGTTAGGGCTAGACCAAGAAGGCCGGTTGGACGAGCTGCGGAAGCGGCTCTGCACATTTGTGCAGAAGGGGGGACATGATACGCAGGTTTGGGCGCGACTGGCCGAGTTGGAGGCGCAGTACGCCAAAACTTTGGAGCCACGCTGTGGGGGCGGTCTGACCGGCGCAGTCAGCCAACCCCGAAGAACATCAGAGCCGGACTTGAGGAGTACGCATTTGTACGAGTATACCCCTGTTCCCGCCCTGAAATTAAATGTCCATGGTGCGCGGTGTGTGCCCGACATCCGGGTGGAGGGAGTCCGGGGAACGGTAGATATGGACACTGAGGCCGTGCCACCGCTCGCCGGTCCTCCTGGTAGTATCTACGTTCCCAGAACTTATCCCCAGCCAGATGCCAGGTGCTCTTTTTATGTTCCGGAACAGGTCCGGAAATGGGGAATGCGGTATGATGGCCTAGTAGACCCTCTCGAATTTTTGGAGACTTTTGAGGAACGGGCAGTGACTTACGGTATCGAGTTAGACCGTATGCCCCGGGTGATGGGCGAAGTTTTCGTTGGCAAGGCCGCCAGGTGGTTCATGACCAGCGGGTTGAGGGATGTTTCTTGGTCGACATTCAGGAGAGGATTTCTGGAATTCTTCCTCCCGCCTCGCTATTTTGAGCGATTAGAAGACGAAATTCGGGCCCGCCTGCAGCGTAGCGATGAGGAGTTTAAAGACTACGTGATAGACCTGAGGGCGCGTATGCACCACGCGAGGTATAACACGGCACAGGAGTTGCACCGTATATACGAGAACGCCGCGCCTGAATATCAATTGTATATACGCAGGCACGACTTCTCAACGTTGGCAGAGCTGACACAATTGGCCGTGGAGCTCGAGGGTGTCCGAAGGCGGAGTTTGGAATACCCGGCGAGGATGCCCAGTGGTCAGGCGGTACAGAGGGGAACACAAGTCGGGCCGAGTCCCGAGGCCCAGCTTAAGAGTAGGCATTTCAATCCTTTTCGATCCCCATCCGGTAGCCATCCGTCGGCTGCGGCCGGTGGTGAGATCCCCGCGCAGCCGGCATTAGGCTACGGAGAGGCGGCAAACCGGATGATGAGCCAGGGGGATGGAAGAGGGTTCGATCCGCGAAGGGCGTGCCACCGGTGTGGGCAAGAAGGTCACTTCGCCAGGGAATGTCCGAATAGGCGGGTAGAGTTTTGTCGGCAATGTGGAAAAAAGGGAATCACTACGCCCGACTGCTGCAGGCGATCGGAGGCGGAAAACGGGCAGCGGCGTCCCCTGGACAGGGATCAGGTCGACGCCGAAACGACTATCGCCCGAAAGTAAACCCCCCCTTACCGTAGAGGGTGGCCGGATCGTCGCTGCAGTGGGGATTGGGGGTCAGGTCAGGTCTGCCACGATCGACACTGGAGCGACACGCAGTTTCCTGAGTGAAGATTGCGTGCGCAAATGGGCGATTCGGGGAGAGGCACAGGATGTGCAGACTCGAATCCATCTAGCTGACGGATCGACTCTAGAGGTTAATAGGCTACTGAGGATGGATGTCAACATGGCCGGCAAGACGATCAGCATGCCAATGCTGATTATGCCCTCCATGCTGGACCACATCATCCTCGGCATGGATTTTCTTTGTGCCATGGGCACTACCATACGATGCGGCAACGCCGAATTGATCCTCGAGACGGTGGTAGTACCGGCCGCGGGGCTGGCAGTACCACCCAGCAACGAGGAGCCGACAGAGGGCATCCCGCTCATGGAGAGGGGAGCGCCTGCTTGGCAACCGGGTGGCGTGGTTGTAAAGGGTAGGACGGAAGCCGAGCGTTGTTCAAAGATTGAAGGGGCCGATTCCGGCCGGGAAGAGGCTGCCGCGGAACGGCAGAAGCGGTTCAGTCTGCGTCGCACCAGTTCGTCGATAGAGGATTGTCGGGAGATGGGCAAAA
Source organism: Hirtodrosophila confusa (assembly GCA_035043065.1). Classification (NCBI taxonomy): domain Eukaryota; kingdom Metazoa; phylum Arthropoda; class Insecta; order Diptera; family Drosophilidae; genus Hirtodrosophila; species Hirtodrosophila confusa. The sequence continues at coordinate 1,327,177 of JAWNNI010000170.1, forward strand.
GAGGGAAGCAGACTGAGTCCTGCACCGGTTCAGGGGTTGCCGACGGGAATCAGGGGGCCGTGAGTGGGGGTAAGAGCCAAGCCGACCCACAAGGTGAGGCATCCCGGCTCGAGTTGTCGGTCATCCAAGAGGAAAATAGCTGTGAGTCCCCCGTAGCGGAGGCAGAGTGGCCAGCGGATCTGGAACCAGAACTGCAGGAGTTCTTGGCATCAGAACTGGCACTCTTCGATAATCTGAAAGGAGTCTCACATATTGCCGAGCATAGGATAATAATGAAGGATAGCAAGCCCCTGAAACAGAGATATTATCCTAAGAACCCGGCTATGCAAAAGGTAATCGATGAGCAGGTGGAGGAGCTAATCCAGGCGGGTGCCATTGAGCCGTCGCGTAGCCCACACAGCGCCCCAATAGTCCTGGTCAAGAAAAAGACTGGGGAATGGCGCATGTGTATAGACTATCGGCAGCTCAATGCGCACTCTGTGCCGGATGCTTATCCAGTCCCTCGGATTAATCACATCCTCGAAAGATTGCGCCATGCTCGCTACATTTCCACATTAGATTTGAAGAGCGGGTATTGGCAAATCCCCATGGCGGCCGAAAGCAAGGAGTGCACGGCGTTTACTGTGCCAGGGAGGGGTTTATTCCAATGGCGGGTGATGCCATTTGGTCTCCACTCAGCTTGCGCGACGTTTCAGCGGGCGTTAGATTCGGTGATAGGGCCCGATATGGAGCCGCACGCGTTCGCGTATCTAGACGATATCGTGGTGATAGGAGCGACCCGAGAACAACATGTTGCCAATCTAAGGGAAGTTTTCCGCCGTTTGAGGGCCGCTAACTTGAAGGTAAACAGAAAGAAGTGCAGCTTCTTTCGGCAACGGCTGGTTTATCTCGGGCATGTGATTAGTGGGGAAGGTATTCGGACTGACCCTGACAAAGTGGAGGCGATCAGAAATCTAAAGGCCCCATCTTGTATTAAAGAGTTGCGCCAATGTCTCGGTATGGCTTCGTGGTACCGGCGATTTGTGCCCAATTTTGCGACCTTAGTCCAACCCATGACGGCGCTTCTGAGAAAAGGTAGGAAGTGGTCATGGGGGAAAGAACAGGAGGAGGCACTGGGCCAGTTGAAAGAGAGCCTGACCACTGCCCCTGTTCTAGCGTGTCCGGACTTCTCGGCCAAATTTGTGTTGCAGACCGACGCGAGCAATTATGGGCTCGGTGCGGTACTGACGCAAACAATAGAGGGGCAGGAGCGGGTAATAGCCTATGCGAGCCGGAAGCTGCTCAAGGCTGAGGAGAATTATTCCGCTACTGAGAAAGAGTGTCTCGCGATTGTGTGGTCGATCAGGAAGCTAAGGTGTTACCTCGAAGGGTACCGCTTCGAAGTGATCACAGACCACCTCGCTCTCAAGTGGTTGAACTCAATCGAAAGTCCTTCCGGTAGGATAGCACGATGGGCACTGGAACTGCAACAGTTCCAATTTGATGTTCAATACCGTCGGGGCAAGCTAAATGTGGTTGCTGACGCGTTATCCCGACATCCCCTAGAGATCTGCCAGCAAGCAGTGGTGGCCGAGACCCCCTGCAAGTGGATCGCGAGTATGCGGGTCAAGATCGCCGAAGAACCAGACAAGTATCCCGATTTTGTCGAGGAAAATGGGCAGCTCTACCGTCATTTGGGTCATAGGCCAGATGATGAGGATTACATTCCATGGAAACTTTGTGTTGCTAGCGATCAGCGGGGAAGGGTGCTGCAGGAGTGCCATGACGCTCCCACTGCCGGACACCAAGGCGTGAGGAAAACTGTGTCTAGACTCGCCCAAAGATATTATTGGCCAGGGATGTTTCGGGATGCTGCCAAATACGTGAAGCGCTGTGAGCTATGCCAAAAATTTAAAATGGAACAGCTAAAGCCAGCCGGTCGGATGCTGACAAGGCAGGTGGCAGAGCCTATGGCAGTGTTATGTGCCGACTTCGTTGGTCCCTTACCTCGTTCGAAGCACGGCAACTCGATGTTGTTGGTGTTTCATGATGCTTTTTCGAAGTGGGTCGAATTGGTCCCCCTCCGGAAAGCCACGGCGAGTCAATTGCAGACAGCTTTCAGAGAACGAATCTTGAGCAGGTTTGGTGTACCCAAGAAGTTCGTGTGTGATAATGGGGTCCAATTCACGAGCAAGAATTTTAAGTCATTTTTGGGTTCTCTGGGCGTGGAAATCCAGTATACGGCCCCTTATTGTCCGCAGGAAAATCCCACTGAGAGAACTAACCGCACTGTGAAAACCATGATAGCGCAATTTATTGAAGGCCATCAGAGTTCGTGGGACGAACTGTTGCCTGAAATATCGCTTGCGGTCAACTACAGTGTGGCTGACTCGACCGGGTTCACTCCAGCATTCCTGATGCAGGGTAGAGAACCACGTCTTCCCGCCGCTTTGTACGACGAGGTACACCTGGATCGGCAACTCTGCCCTTGACCCTAAGGAAAGGGCTAAAAGGCTAAAGAGATTTTCGATATAGTCCACAGTAATCTTCAGCGTGCATCTAAGGACCAGGGGCGCCATTATAATCTCCGAAGACGGGAATGGCGACCTGCTCTGGGTGCGATGGTTCTGTTGAGGCAGCATCAGCTGTCCAATGCTGCAGAGGGCTTCGCAGCAAAATTGGCGCCGAAGTTCGACGGCCCCTACCGCGTTATGAAATTCGTCTCCCCCAATATCGTGCGTCTCGCAAAACAGGGCGAACGCAAGCGAAGGGTGGCCAATATAATGCAACTTAAACCTTTCTTTCAGGGAGAAACAGAAGGCGAAGAGGACCGAGAGGAGCTCAACGCAAGCGGGAGTAAGAACGCGACCCCCTAGAGACTTAACCCTAGTTGTATTTTTAAGCTAACCTAAGTAACCTTATAATTCCGTAGTTTGTGAGCTGCACTGTTAGGGCAGGAGATACTAATTAAGTTCACTAGCGAGATAATGACTAAGTTAATCCCACAGATGGACAACGTACCCGATTCCGTGTGACGGAGGGCAGCTCCGTCTACAGTGTCACCTCCAATGCCGCCGGAGAGGTGACGGTTTCAAGGCTGAGTAAGGGGGGGGTGTAAGGAGGCTTTAAGCAAACCCCCTTACAATACTAGAATAAGCGCCGGAAGCAGGAGCGCATGGAGCGCGGACATGAATTTAATATTAATTATAGGAAGCTATTAGTTAATTAAGTAAGGGCGAGAAGCCATAAGACTTTTGTTGCGCAAGGAGCGCCAGGTGTATTTAGTAATAAGCATTAAAATTTAAGCAGTTAACGAACGCGTTTGAATTCAAACACAACGATCCTCCGCTGCAGCTGGCACGCGCAGCTGACACAGTTCGCAATCCTGCCACCAGAGCGCGGCTTCAGCCAGAGCAAAGCTGCGAGGTGAAGAGCGAAAGCTCTGAGGTGGAGAGCGAAAGTTCGTGGTAGGGTTGAACTTTTCCGGCTCGCGCGTGGCCAAGCCGGGCAGAGTAGGGGACTTGGTGAACGACGATCAAAGTGAGTAGACGTGCATCGGGAGCACGTAGGGTAAAAGAGCGTGAGTAGAAGAGCCGTTAGGCGGCAGTGCAGCAGGGCACGCGTAGTTATAATAAAAAACTAACAGTAAGAAGCCGGAATAAAGATAATCAAAAACAACTAAACGGTTGTCTTTATTTCTGCGTAGAACATCTAATAACTAATACTAACGTATAGCGAGGTGTATCCCGCCGTCCGTGTGAGCAATCCCGGCATTTATAAAACTCACTAATACTAACCGTAGAGCGAGGTTTATCCCGCCGCCCGTGTGAGCAATCCCGGCATTTATAAAAACACACTAATACTAACGTATAGCGAGGTGTATCCCGCCGTCCGTGTGAGCAATCCCGGCATTGATAACACTAACCATTGTACAAAGCGAGGGTTAGCCTGCTGCCCGTGTGAGTAATCCCGGGCCTTAGTAGAGTAGTCGTTCGTAGACCGGTTGACCAGTAGAGCACCAGCGGTAGAATCCTGGTCAGCTCCTGGTCACATATCCCGTGCAGAGTTGTACGAGGCCGTAGTATTAGCACGTATATTCCCTCTAGAACCTTTCCCTTCCCTACGCCCAGCGTCCCAGTACATCTTACAAATTTTCTTGTAAGTGCTGGACCCATACAGACTGAGATCTGTACCCCGGCTGGAAAACTCCCTTACAACTTGTTTAAAATTCTTTCCGGCCACTAAGACCGGTAAACTGGTCTAGACCGTAAAGAATTTCCAGAATGATAAGACGACAAACTAGAAGTATGGCCGATAATACAATACTATGCTTAAATTAAATAGAATTGAACATATTTTTAGTGAATTCAATAGCTGTGTGTACTGGCTGCCCCATGTCTGCTGTCCAATTACTACTAATGACCGAATCTAATCTATTGTATTATTGTTATCAAAGCAATTACTTTGGCTTCCTTACTCCAATCTGTCACCATGTCTTCTAGTTTTTTTGGGCTTCATAGTTGTCCGTAATATTCTCATATTTATTACTGGCAAACACTATGCAAACACATTTGTTAATTGAATCATATTTAGCTGTCCAATGAAGCACTTAACCCAACTCCTGTGGGTCTTCATTAGATTATACCCAGCACCCATTAAAATTGGTTAGAAAATGTTGTAATAAAGTTGTGCGAGGTTTGTAACAGGCAGCCGAAGGCATCTTTGAGCTTATAAAGTATATACTTTATCAGCAGGCTTATCACTATATCTAGAGATACAAATCATGGTGTTTGATCTTTAAAACCCAGGTCAAGATTGCTTAATAATTTTGCGGGACTCCCCCGATCGACTATGTGTTTGAGTACTTAATGCTGGACGCAGGGTAGCGCTTAGTCGACCACACACGACTAGAGCATGCATACAACTGTGTATACGCTTGTATTTACAGCTGATAATTTCAGTAACTAGGGTATTAAACTGAAATGACACAGTGACTTAGTGTTACAGAGAAATATGTTCGCTATAGAACAAGAATAGAAAGAAAATGTTCCTCTTTCAGCCGACCGGAATAAAATGGAAAGCTCAGAGATACTTTAGCAATTGCTAGCCCGCCAAGGCCTTATCAACCAGCAAAGTGCGCATCAATATTTACAGACAACAAGTGGAACTGAATTCGCTCAACTGTTCGTCACCGATTTCCATACTTTGTTGTAAAGCAGCACTTTCATCGACGCACAGTGGCTCGTTTTGTCTTTTTTCTTTGCAAAAATGTTCAGAACAAAATAAGGTATTGCCAAAATTAAACAAGCATGTAGCAGTTCATTTCCGTAGCTTTTGAATGACTGTAAGATTTTTGACTTTCGCCATGTGACTCGGCCAAACGAGCCACTGTGCGACGCCAACATCGACGCCGACGCCGAAGTTGACGTCTCTGTTATGTGACTGAGCGATAGATAAGTGCTTACAGCAGCATATTTATTATTGAGTCGACTTGATAATGCGCTACAGTTCCTTAATAGGCTAATGGCATTTTTATGAAATTAGACTTCATAAAAAAATATATTACGAGGAAAAAATATTCACACATCTCTTAAAGACATAAAAATTAATATTACATTTCATCTCGACAGTTTTATAAACTGAGGGTATATAAAATATAATAAATACAAATAATCTTGCGTTGCGTACGGATAAACGGTCGGACAAGCCCAATATTCTAGAATAGTTGTTCGAAGAAAAATTATTTAAAATAGTCTTTTAGGTAAAAAGTAATATTATTCATTTTAGTTTTCTCTTCTTAAAGATTAATAGCTCGCACACAAATTATCAACAGACTATAAAAAAATTACCAAACAAGAACATTGTGTCCACACCTGGCACTTTAGCTATACCCTGTGAAATCCATAGCTTCATTCTTAAAAATTCTCAAAGTGTGACTATCCGAAGCAGTTTCTCGAGGTATAGTAGCTCCTGAATCGCTTGGTCTTGGATTAAATCCAAGTATCATCACCCCATTCCCGCAGAAACCGCCTGAAACCCATTGAAGGAAATATCCATTTTTTTAAAAGAAATATTGTAAATTACATATAAGAATCTTAATTATATACTAATGTACATTAACATTTTAAATATATCATATCACATGAGACTAATGTCTATATTATGTACACTATAAGTAGTGAGTACACTGATATTAGCTGTCTTTATAGCTGAGTCTCGTTCCCAGCTTATTCACATCCATGTACCAAACCCAATCAATGACTGAAGCACCCCGCAATCGTACGTCCAACGCGTAAAGCTCGCAACGAATCTGTGAGCATGCCAACATTGTAAGCTAAAGTCGCCTCGGCTAGTCACTCGTCACTCAGCGAGCTGAAGAGACGCGCCGGAGAAGGCTCGAGAATACTACGCGCAACAACTTAAGAAAAACTGAAGTGTTATTCATTCATCAACATGCACAAGACTCCAATACGCGAGAAACGTCGAGTGTGCGTTATAGGAGGTAACCAAATCCAAAGTGTATAAGTTCGAAATAAGCTGATAAGCTTTGTTGATTAAAATTTTAGCCGGCACTGCAGGATTATGTGCCTTAAAAAACTCACTGCAGGAGGGATTAGAAGCGGTGGCCTACGAGCGTGGCAGTGATATCGGAGGCACTTGGATATTCTCGGAGGAGATGCCCAAAGATGAGAATGACGAGGTGCATAGCAGCATGTATGAGGGTTTGCGGTATGTTAAATTTCTCAGTGTTTTTTTAAAATAGTTTAAATCATCTGAAAGTTACACTTGTTATAGCACGAATTTGCCCAAAGAAGTCATGGGTTACCCGGACTACCAGTACCCCAGTGAGATTCAAGAGTCCTTCATCACGTCGCAACAGGTTCTGGAATTTCTGCGCTCCTATGCCGAACACTTTAAGCTGCGGCCACACATTAAAATGCAGCACGAGGTCATCAGGGTGCGTCCTCGTTTAAACGATTGGGAGGTGAGTGCGGACGTAATACTTATTATGAGTATTTCATCAATATTTGTTAATTCAGCAATTCCAATTTGTTATTGTTTACGTTGCTCGGTCTTACCTTGCGATTAACGCGTGACTTTCTACTCTGTAAAATAGGTCTACGTCTGGGATCACATCAACGACACTTGCGATCCGGTTTATTATGATTTTATTTATGTGTGCAATGGCCACTACACGGAACCGGATATGCCCGAAATCAAGGGCATGGATGTGTACGAGGGTCATCAAATGCACAGCCATTTGTATCGCAGGGCAGACAAATTTAAAGGTGAGCAACTGACAAAATAATGGATATGTAGAAAAATAATATACTATAAAATTTGACCTAACATTTAAAAAAAAAAATATAGTATATCAGTACTAAAGATTAGTTGGTACCTAAAAACGGTTTCATTTGCTCTAGTTATTCTATCAATCACAAATCTAGCCCAGCTACAGTCCCTCTTTTCATAATAAGCCTTATCAACATAATGTACTCAGATCTGTGGAGTGGTTGGAAGATGGCTGTTAAGTGGGCCGGTCGGGTGTGTGACTTAATCATAATGAGTATATAGTATAAAGCCATAATGATGCACGTGATAAGCCGTGAGTACTTCAGGAAGCATTCGCAAATGTAATAGGGTATCCGACCATGTGTTAAAAAAAAACAAGCTATAGAAACAACTTGTACATTGAATATAATCTGAGTTATATATACTTTTAATCGGAAACATCTGTTGCTGTGATCTTCAATTCCATTATTCAGGCATCTTTTGTTTTATAAAATAGGGTTTGTAGGTATAAAATGATTTATCGAAACTTCATAAAAAACATAGTATAATTTACAGAATTTAGTATAACTTCTCAAACTTTTCTACAGATCAGACAGTTTTGGTCATTGGCGCCGGACCCAGTGGCATGGACATTACAAATCACATTCGCAAGGCAGCTAAGCATGTGTATTTGAGCCATCATCTGACGACCACGCCGAACACCTCATTTATGGGAAATGTCACGCAAAAGCCGGATGTGGAACGGTTTACCAAAGACGGCGCCATTTTCGAGGACGGAAGTCACGAAACCTTGGACAATATTATGTATTGCACCGGATATGAATACAGTTTTCCTTGCCTTAGCACTGATGTGGGTGTGCAGGTGATCGACAACTTTGTGCAGCCACTGTGGAAGCACTGCATCAACATCAACAATCCGACAATGGCATTCATTGGACTGCCCTTTAATGTGATACCCACGCACATCTTTGACATGCAGGTGCGCTTCACCCTCAAGTTTTACACAGGTCAACGCGAACTTCCCACGCGGGAGCAGATGTTAGCCGAGCTGGAAAAGGAGCAGGGCGAGCGCTGGGACTGCGGTTTCTACAATCGCAAGAAGGCCCATCAAATGGGCGAACGACAGGTGGGATAGCAACAATTGACATTGAGTATTATCTTAATTCATTTTGTATTTATCTCTTCTGCAGTTTGTTTACTACAATGAATTGGCGAACATGGCAGGCATTGAAAATATTAAGCCCGTCATATTGAAGCTGATGAAGGATTGCGGAAAGAAATATATATTTGAATTGGACACGTACCGGAATCATCGGTACACAATTACCGACGATGAAAATTTTATTAAATACGCGTTGTGAAAACATTTGTATTTGTGTATTTTATGCTTGAAATGGTTTTCATTCAAAATAAAAGTCACTTTTAAATTTCAACTGTGCCCGCTTGCCATAGCAGGCAGCTTTGTGTAGCTGCTGCTGCGATCCTGCTCAAAACGTGGCAGCGCTGTTGCTGTTAAAAAATTTACATTACATATTAGTTGATAACAGTGTCTGATGCAACGAATTAATTTTAAGCAGGGCTGCAAATTTCTCTTTTTTCCCGTCATATCTGGCTGTTTTTGAAGGCCAACTGCGGGACAAATTTGGGAATTGCGGAAAGCGGAATTCTGGTCTTTCACAAAATATTTTGATTTTTTCCCGCTTTTTACAAAAAATATTAAACAGAAACATTTTAAATTTGCAGGCGTAATATATTTTTGTACCCTTACGAGTAGATGACAATGATTTAGTTGTGCAAATTTTAATTTTATACGAAATTATTGAACATTTAGAACGAATTGTTAATAAAAAACATGACAGAAAACATCAGCTTTTTATTTAGTTTTTTTACTTGAAATTTTAGCTTTTTTTTGGCATTGTTCCCACCAAAGACAGCTTTTTTGCTTCTAAAAACACTGTTCCTAAGGGTAATACGCTTGTCACGAATAGCGTAATGCAATAAAGTAGGGGATTTCGACTCCTAAAGTAAATAGCAAATTTTTTCTGTTGCTATGCTACTCTCTCAGTTTAAGTGATATTTTGGTAAAACTAGACACAGATGCTTGTTTTTACTACTATGTACGTCGAAACCGGCCGGATAAGATAACTACTATTTATGACCTTCCATTGGATTGCAATCCAATCGATTGGTAAAAATAACCGTTTTTCATATAAAAATTTTTTTTTGAAAAAGTGTATATTGGGTTTGTGAAATGTCCGTCTATAAGTTTGAACGCAATTATTTTAAAGTGACAAGGTCGACTCAACACCCTCACTCCCCTCCCCGACAAATTCGCGGAAACTTAAATCTTAACAATTTTATTTTGAGCTAGAGTCAACAAATTTGACAAACAGACTAAAGTTGATCTCCTTAAAAAAATCTGCATCAAACATTTTGAAGATAGAGCAACCAAACTTGGTACACATGTTGGTGTATACCCTCAAATTATGAAGTGTCGAGATCATACCACTATATCACTATATCAAACTTGTTGTTTATACAAACATTTTATCCAAACTAAGTGAGAGTTTTATTATACTTCAAATAGTTTCCTATAATTTTATCAAAATCGGACCACATGGCTCCCATAGGATCAATCAGACAAAAATTAAGTTTTGTATAAAATTCTATTCCTGCTATGGTATATAGCTTCGGCCCTCCGAAGATAGCCGTCCTTTCTTGTTTTTTTTTTTAGATATCTAAAAAACTTTCTAGTTTTTCATATCTAAATTGACCAAACTAATTTTAAATTTGAATATAATATGTAAGGAACTTACAGGTTGACTAAATTCTCGAATTTGACAAAGTAAAATAAAATTTATAGTAAATTTAATTTTATTACTTCTTGTTCAAAAAAGTAAAAGTCCAATATAAGTACAGATACATATATTCTTGTTCAATTTTCAATTAGAGCTGGCACTGCTATTATTTGAACCTAGCTTTAAAAGAATTAGAACAATATACCAAATTTGTTTGTAAATTTGTTCCAAGCAGCAAATGTTTAAATTCAAATTGAGAAAATATGATGATTGTCATTAAACAGACCTAGTGTTATGTGGCTTAACTCTACCATTTAAATGATCCAAATGCCTTCACACTTTTATACAATACATTGATTATACAATGGTTGCATATTTCCAATATGAATTGTTTATTGAAAAATGTTACACATTTTTTGTTGTATGTACTGTGTAAGTATGTACATGATTTAATAATTTATTTATTCTTTTAATTAAATTCAGAATTTGCCCGCACTTTGTGCTACTACTTTTTATAATGATGTATTACCTTTTTCAGTCAGCACGCACACGTCCATAATACATATACTACTATTGTTTAAGGGCTACTACTATTTCTACTATGTTTACGTAAACTACTTTTTAGCTTTAGCACTGTTGTTGCTGTTTATATTGCACACTTCCTCTTCGTCCTTGTTGTTGCTGTTGCTGTTGGTGGTGCTATTGCTGTTGCTGTTGCTGCTACTGTTGTTGTTGTGGGTGTCGACTGTTTCCAGCTCACGCAGCGCAATCTTTTGAAAATCACAATCTATAATTCGCTTGCGCTTGCGCAATGGTCGACTGCATTCCGCTGCCGCAGCGCTGCTACAACTGCCGGCGACGCCTCCAGCTCCGCCAGCTGAAGGAGACGTGGGCGTGGCGGACTCTTTGGTTTGGATGAGCGTGCGTTTGGTTTGCAGGCGTGTTATCTTAAGTTTGGGCAGTTTCTGTGGCCCCTGCTCGCCGGAAGCGTTGGCGTTGACGTTGGCTGCCTCCGGCTCCACATTGCGCACAACGATGCAGTGCGTCGTCTCGTGCGCTGCTCCCGGAGAGTCTGTGGCGGCCGAGGTTGATGGCGACGGCGTTGATCTGGCTGGCGTTGTCTTTGGTATGGGTTTCAGCTCCTGCTCGAACTCGTCCAGCTCCTGCCGCTGTTCTTGCTCTTGCTCTTGCTCTTGCTCTTGCTCTTGCTCTTGCTCCTGCTCCTGCTCTTGTTTCTGGTCTTGCTCCTCCAGATCTTGCTCTGGCTTTGCCTTGCTGCAGTCCAGTGGCTGTGGTTGATCCTCCGCTGTGCTTCTGCCTGTGCTCTGAACTAAGCTACGTTCCTCGTCGAAACGTTTGCGCTGCTCGGGCGTCAGATACGCCTTGTAGAAGTCCACAATGGGCAATGGCACTGGTATGGGTATGGGCAGCGGTATGATAATCGGATAGGGCACCATGACGGTGACGGGTGGTGCGGCGCCGAACAGTGCGCCCAGCGCGCCCTGCATCTCCGGCAGCTGTGGCTGCATCGGCGGCGGTGGCGGCGGTCCGAAGTGTGACCCGAATCCTCGGGGCAGCATGCCTGGCGGTGGGTGAAGGAAGCCATGTGGCAGGGGTGGCGGTGGGCGAGCACCAAACGGATGTCCCAGCACGCCGTTCGGGGGCGTGGCAAAGTAGCTAGCCGGTATGCTGGTGGGTGGGCGGCCCAGTGGCTGTGGCAACTGTGGCGGCGGCTGTGTATGCTGTTGCTGCTCCTGCATGGGCGAGAGCGGAGGTAGCGGCACACTGGAACCAGCAAAGTCCGCACTGAGCGTTGCCGGCTGCTGCTGCTGCTTCTGCAGCAAACTGGCAACTGTTTCTGAGCCGGTGGACGCTGCTGCGCGATGTAAACGCTTGCGACGACCCGGCTTGGGTCCAGAGTGGCCATGATGGCGCTGTAGCTGTGGCGGCGGCGGCGGTGGAGCTCCGGACATAGCACAGGCGCTGGCGGGACTCTTCTGCGCCAGCAACTTGGAAACGGGCGCCACTGAGATCAGAGGTTTGCTAGGGAGATTGGGGGGTGTGATGCTGGGCGAGCTGCGCTTGGAGGCGGCCGTGCTCGATGCATTTGCATTGCTGACTGCCGCCGGACCTGGAGAGACCGAAATGGTTGAGGCGGGCGAGGCGGAGCGACTGCGGCAGTTGCGCAGCCACAGGTCCGGCGTAATGAGACCCCCTCCTTCGCCAGCAGCAGCTGCCTCCAGGCCCTGATCACGCAGGTGTGGATTCATGTCCAGATGAGCCTGCGTCTCGTTGCAGAAGATCTGCATCTTGTACTGGTTGAGACACTTCTCCGAGCAAAACTGCAGCTGCGAGGCGCCATCCTGGAAGTCCACATAGCTGACCGCATGCCGCACATGCTTGCACCAATCACAGGTCTTGGCCTTCTTAAAAGAGGCCCGTCGGCTCTGCGTGAAACAGGACTCGGAGCAGTAGCGCGGTCCGTCCGTGCTGGTCAAATAGTCCGGCGCGTTCTCAGCTATTGGCCGATGGCACCAGCAGCAATTGTTGAAGTCTGCAAGAAGAGAACAACTCTAATTATTGCAAAGTGCATAAAGCTGAGATGTGTATCTCCGATGGGCAGTAGTTTTAAATAGGTTATGAGCTAAGACCCTAAATCAAGTTTAGTAGCGTAGTTAACATTTAAGGCCATCATTTAAAGGTTTTCTTTCCCATTTTTCTATATAATCTATATCAATTTTTTGTAAGCATAATCAATTTATTAAGTAAGTTAAAGAAATGTTACAGTTGAAAAGCAATTATAACCATTAGCTTTAAATAAAACATTGTTCTTTAGAGGGGTAATATAAGCAGAGCTAAACTTTAAGAAAAACACTATGAATAGGTTATTATATTAGAGCTCTTTCCTCAATCTAAATTCGAGTATAAACATTTAACTATTGGTTGAAAATCTATTAACCTCAACTCAAAATATTACTAGAGCTACAAAAAAGTATTACTCTAGTTGGTATTTCGTTTTCGTGAGTACTTTGAATAACCTCGAACAATTTGTATAATACTTATTTCTCGAGTCTCATGACTGCAAAGTTGATATAGGTTACACAAGGGAAAGTAATATTCTGGTTAGTATTCCGAATTAGTCACTTGTTTTGAATAAGTAAGAACGATTTGAATCCTAGTGCTCATCTTTATAGTAGATTGGTTCCCTGTAAAAAGAGGTGAACACAATTCAATCAAGTAAGTAATTGTCCTATTTTTAGTGCCATCCAAAGTGGGTTTACCCATCTCACCTGCCTACATCTACGTCCACACAGTTGAGGCCTGGCATCCAATCGGTTGCCCTTGCCCTGGCCCAGACCGCACTCATATTTACATACATACATATTTACTATGCTGCAGCATGCAAGTCCACACTGCGACAGCCATTCACCGATACTGTGTTTTTAAAATTTGTAAACCATATTTGGGACCTAATGAATCTGACATTCGATAATGCAGCAGGTAGCAGCTTAAGAGTCTGCCAAACCAACTCATGGTAAAGTTAGCAAAGTTTCGAACCTGTCTGTAAGCAAAATCGTATAATGACTGCCTCGCTGGATGGTCGGGGGAGGGGATGGGCGCTGTTGCGGTTGATGCTAGGCAGAAGTCGAACTTATCAAGTTGCATCAAATATCGGCAACAGCGCAGCAGTGAAGCAGCTGAATTTATGAACTGATTTTGATTTTCATTTTCGGCTGCTCCTCTGACTACTTGTCCATTTTAATACCCTGTACTGAGAAAGTGGGTAAAATTGTAACTAACGAAGCATATATTTAGTTAGTTTTTCTTGAGCAGAACGACTGTTTATAAGGTTTGAAACTTTATTGGAAAGCTATAGCTATTATTTGTATGAAATATAAGTAGGTAAGTTATAAAAAGAAACTTGTTTTTTGTGTTTAGTGTATTTAGCTTCCCTAGAAGCGATTCAATTAATTTGTGTGCCAGGGTATTTAATCTTCGACACCCCAAAGATAGCTGTCATGTCTTAGTTTTTGGGACTGCCTGCTCGGATTACCTGCCCGCTGCTCTATACGCACCTATTTTCTCCTCGGTGTGCAACGTAGTCAGCGATGTTGCAGCCGGCTTGCCAATGGATAGGGGACTCTTGGAGTCATCCTCGCGTGAGCTGCGGGTGTCATGGTCCGAGGGTGTTGTTGTGTTGCTGTGACAGTTCACATTGCTCGGCTTGCGATTGCTACTGTTGCTACTGTTGTTGTTATTGTTGTTGTTGTGATAGGCCGCAGCTAGAGCGCTGCTGCGACTGCTGCGCATGTGGCTACTACTGGAGCGTTGCAGTTGTTGCTGCTGTATCTGGTGCTGCTGCTGTTGTTGTTGCTGTTGGGTTGCCACCGCTGCAGCGGCGGCGCTTTGAAGCAATCGCGACGTCTTGGCTGTCAGGTCCAGGCGGTCCACATCGACGCCATCGAAGCCATACCAGCCCAGGAGCTCGTTCATAGTGTGCTGCGCGAATTCCTGGAAAGAAACAGAAGCACAGTGCAAAGATTAGGGCATGCCAATGGTATAAAGTGAGGCATTTCCGGCGAATTCTGACACAGTTTCAGTTACGTCAATCAACATATCTCGAGAAGTGGCTCGTGTCATTCAATAGCCTGGCCGAGACTCGCAATTCTGGAATGTGGGTCACTCTCTGGCTGTCTTCTCTAGATAGAGCGGCTGGCAGCTGTATCGTGTGGCAATTCAATACCTTTGGCACCACTTAGCCGCCAGCAGTTAGCCCTATCCACACACCACCAGCAGGTGCAGTTCAGTGAGCTGCATAATTGTGGCTACTTCTCAATCAGGAGCAACCACAACAAGTGACTAAGGTGGTAGCTTAACAGTTAATGAGTTGGGATAGTTTTGGAAGTGAGTATAATTTGAATGGGACTTACACATACGATTGCCTATTAGCTGGGAACTTATGAGAAAGCCATAGCTTCCATTCCATTGATCGATTAGTGCTAAATATAGTTAGAACAAGAAAGAACGGCTATCTTCGGAGTGCCGAAGCTATATACCCGTAGCAGGAATTAATTTTTATACAAAACTTAAATTTTGTCTGATTGTTCCTATGGGAGCCATATAGTCCGAGTTTGATAAAATTATAGGAAACTATTTAAAGTATAATAAAACTCTCACTTAGTTTGGATAAAATATTTGTATGAACAAAAAGTTTGATATCGTGATATAGTAGAACGATTTAGACCAAATTAAAAACGGAGACTAGTTTGTATAGAAACAGACGGACATTGCTATATCGACTCGGTTATTCATGCTGATTCAGAATATATGTATATACTTTGTTGGGTCGGAAACCTCTCCTTCAGTCCATTGCACATTTCGAGACAAAATTATAATACCCTCTGCTAGGGTATAAAAACGGATTTAAGGATGCTCTAGTTGCGTACACCCGAAACCCAGTACCCTGTTCTTTGTCCCTTAAGCAGTTATGCGGCAGTGCAAGCTAGCAGAACATTTCAGATGACGTTGCGCTGCTGTTTCCCTCTGCTCGGCAGCACGAAAATTGTTTTTGAATAACTTCTTTCTCCGACCGCAAAAAGTGATTTCAAAAATCAAGGCCCACACCTGTACAGGTAGAGTCCCCAAATTTGGCATACAGACTACTGTTTTCTTTCGCGTCTGTTTCCGAACCCACAAATAAGCAAATTATACCGGACTGGGAAGAGAGTATTCTGCTGTCGGATACGTCCGACTGCAACGTTCTTACTTGTTTTTCTTTTTGCCATAAACCAATTATCCGAAGGATGGTATTGGACTAGCCTTCTAGACGGATCAAGAATAAATATACTCTATAGGGCCGCAGAGGTCTGCTTATTACACTTGCACTGTTGTGTGGGTACAGGATGTACAAATACTAAGCATCCTTTATGCAAATTACAAACTCTCTGTAATTTAACTGAGAATGGAACTTTAAGTTAATTTTTGATTCATTTTTGAAAATGTATTGTGCAACTGTTTGGCTTAACAAAGCAGCCTTTTGTGAACTTCAACTATGTTTTAATAATTTTCAAAGAGTTGATAGAGGATTATGGTTCATTTGTAATTAATAACTTTGTTGAAAATTGGGGGGGCACTCACACACACACTCACACACACACACACATGCGTGGACACATAAGGATATCAGTTAACACACGCATCCACAAAACAAAACTTCATTACGGAGCCAGCAGGCAATGGGGCAGTGGGTGGTGCTGGGAAGGTTTCGGGGTTGGGGGTTGGGGCATAGTTGGAAGGGGGCAACTTTTGCATGCATAATCCTTGTTGTTGTTATGTGCTCTGCTTCAGTTTGGAATGAGATCTGCCTTTGCCAGCTGCAGCCAGCTCCCTTCTGATGCTGGGCATGACATTGATATGCAATAATTTGCCCAGCGAGTGTGTGTGTGTGTGTGTGTGCGTGTGTTTGAGGGTGGGTGTGTGTGTGCCTTTTTGCATATAATACTGTTTACAATGTCTCTCGAAAGCCTGATCAGAGTCAGAGTCAGTCCAGGGACCAGCCACAGTCCCAAGAACTGTAGCGGCTTTTGAAGTTTGTTCGGTTTTCGTTTCTTGTTTCTTGAAATGAAACAAACCGAAATGATATAGATACACGAGTATACATATATACTCGTATGCAGAATGAGTATATATGTATGGACTGAATGCATGGATACAAACATTTCACACAAGGCTACGAAACTGCATTAAGACGTATCAGATTACATTGAAGTTCTCATATTCAAAGTCGTCGACTTCGGTGTTGTTGTTGTTGTTGTTGTTGTTGCTGTTGCAGTCAAATGACGCGATGTAGCCAGGGCAGGGGCGTTACCAAAAGGGTCCCTAAAATATATCAAGCAACTCCTTGGAATTCCAGATATTTATATATCAAATGCAAAATTCCTGTTTATAGTCAAACATCAAATATTAACATTATTTTCCGATTGTTTGACTATAAGATAAGATTATAAATTAATTTTAAGTATGTACTATGTAAATAATAGAGAGCAACTATATATAAATAAAAGATTATATATAAAAGTACAGATTGTCTTTATATTTTCGAAACGATTTCATATTTAAGAATATTGCGATTAGGAAATTCATTCTTGATATGAAACTTACATTGAAACAATTCTTGATTCTCTAAAAGAATATAGCATGTGATTTGAGTAATAAGTATATTCTTTAAAATCACACAATCAAATAAACTTAATTTGTACATTCAATATGGATTCAAATTGGATGTTAAGGGAAACTTTTAAGCTTGGCGCTAAGTGTTCGCTGTAGTTTCCTATGACTGATATATACATATATTATGCTATTCACAATTCCACTATATAGCTGGAGGGGGAATCTTAAGAATGCCCAACTATGCCAATGCGCAGTGACACAATCCACATTTACACATACCACAACACTTTTGGTGTTTCTCAAGAACGCCACATTACTCATACGACATGTGGACACTGTTGACACAGCCGTTGACAGGCGGATTCAGGGCGTGGCACAAAGGAAAGAATCTGACAAGTTTCTGATGATCTTTCGTTAATGCTCATAAGCAATAATTAGGGCGTAAGAGACAATAATAGTAATATTAATAAAAATATTATTGAGTATTACAGTAATAATAGTGGTAATAAGCTTATGGATCACTGGGGCTGTGAAATCTATGCCAATGTCTTGAATGCTACTTGCCAACTAACTGCTGCCCAGCAGCTTGGCATTTGTCATGCGACACCAGAAACTGGACACTGTCCACTGTCCACTGCAGCGCACAGTGGGCAGCTGCAAATTAAGCGGCGCTGCCAACTTGTTGACAAACGCAAGTCGTCTAATAAGCTCTCAGACGCTGAGCGTCTGCCAGTCTCGAGTCTCGAGTGCTCACACGCTCGCTTGGCTCAGTCGTCTTTGGGCCATGTCTCTGGGCCAGGTCGTATCGGTGACAATCGCATTCTGGTTTTGTCCCTGGCTGCAGCAAAGAACTGGAAGAGTATTAACAATTCGCACGATAAAAATCTTGTGACGGCTGCGTGCGTATCGATTACACGCCTCAGGTGCGACCTCGTCGGCTCTTGGGACTGCGCGGGGCGGGGGTGAATGAAGGGAACACGGAGGGAACGCACGCCGGTCTCAAGTTCAGTTGCCACTCGCAGTCTCAGTCTCAGTCGCAGTCGCAGTCGCAAGTCCAACTGTGCGGTAATCGGAGGCGTATTGCTGTTAGCTCTTAGCGTAGCGCTTCTACCTTTTCATTTGCTCTCTCTCTCTCTATCTCTCTGTCTCTCCCTCTTTCTCCCATTCTATCTGTCTCTGTCTCAGCCTGGTAGTCTGTCTCTGTCTGCTGGTTTTTAATATCATTTGACTGTTAATTTATGTTTGGTTTTTAATTTCTGATTTGTGCGTTCGTTCAGTTTCAGCTGAGGTTAGCGGCGTGGATGGACGCAGGGGATGCAGGGGCTACGGGTGTACAGGCAGCCTCCATCACTGATGACAACGACGACGACGACGACGACGATATTTAAACTTGCGCTCATTGCAAGCTCTGAAATTCTAAACCGAAATGCGAATAAAAATCAATTAATTAAAAAATGAAATTGTATGCCTTTTATTGTTGTTGTTATTGTTATTGTTGTTGCTGTTGTTATGGAGTTGGGACTTGTCCGGCTGCCTGTGAGCCTGCCTTGTCTGCTGTTTACTCGTTTGTACCCAAGTCTGTCGTCTCATTTCCATTCCCATTCCCAGTCCCCTTCCCGAACCAATTGCTCGTCATATTATTTTTTATTTTCGTAATTATTGCATGAAGTATCTGACAGATACAGTTGGCAATTGCAGCACTCGCTTATTTCAATTCCCATTCCTGCTTCACGTTCTGGATACTCTCTCCCTATCTCACTCTGTCTGTTGGGTTTCGCAAAATCTCAACTTACAAAAACATATCAAATTTTCGTTTTTATTATGAATCGCAATGAACTGAGCTGACTTGACGAGTGTGCGAGTCCAGTTCCAGCTTCGAGATCCAGTCCGAATATTCTCAGAGAAATTCACAAAATAGATACACTGAGCCAAAGAGTCGACCGTGTTGTGTAAGATAGGAAATGTAAGCATGTTTTTGTTGAGAATATTATACTGTTTTCCAAAAATTTGATTAAAATGATTAGTATATTGGTTATCTGCAATTTCAGTCTGTCTGTCTTTTTTCGAAGCCCTGGAAGCTAGAGCAATCAAATTTGCTAGACATTTTGGTAAATACTCCCGTCTGATGAAGTGTTAAGATCTTCACTCCACCCCCACCTACTCCACCGCAATAAGGCAAAAACCTATATCTTCCAACTTTTTATATTTACAGTGAATATGTCAATTTCTGGCTTTTTCGATAGATAAATAAGCAATAAATAACCGACTGGAATACTCTGATTCGGAAACGACGACCTTGTTTTCTTTTGGAGCCATCATGGGCTGAACTTAATAAATAAGGATAAGGAACTATATTTCTATATTTCTGATAATTAACAATAGCAAACACCTCCCAATATCCTCAATACTCCGGTCGGCTCTGGCTCTGGCTCTGGCCTGGCGCTGGCCTCCCCAGCCCCATAGTTAGAGCCACTGCCACAGATTGGCGCTGTGTGTTATGCGAGTCGGCTACATTAATACATGTCTACAGTTTCTCAAAAAGAAACCTAATAGAATAACGTAAAGTATACGACGGCAATGGCTAACGACGGAGACGATGGGCAACCCAATACGCTCATAATAACTCACCCTGAACCCAGTAAACTGAACTCAACTCAACTCAACTCAGCTGAGCTGAGCTGTGGCACTGTTGCTGCTGCTGCTGTTGCTTAAACTAACACGAACTAAACCAAACTGCAACAGAGCCCGGGCCGAACCCAATCCCGTTCAGCCACCACCAACACCACCACCCCAAAAATGAAAATACCAACAACAGCAAGATATTCTAGAATTACGCTAGTTTTCTCAACGGTAAGGTAGATGTGTAAGTGTGTGAGTGTGTGAGTGTGTGTGTGTGTTCGAGTCGAGCACAAAGTCAGTCGGTTTTTAGTTTGTTGTAATCGAATATCGATAGCTCGGGATTGGATGACGCGCGTCCTTCTTTTGAATTCTTACATGACATACTTGGGGCTTGTGACTGACACTCCCTGTCTCTGTCTTTGTATCCCTCTCTCTCTCTATATCTGGCTCCGTATCTGTGTGAATTTTTAGTTTTCCATCGAGTTATACTTGTTGTTGCTTTTGCCGTTTTGCAACTTAATATTTTATTTCATTTTAATGTGTATGGCTGTACATAAGATATGGGTGCTCTATGCAAACATACGTACATATGGTACCGGGAGAGTATTGGTATGTTTACACATATGGGTATTGTATTACAATGACCTTTTTACTTAAGAGAGGATTGGGTTAAAACTTGACATTTGAGAGAATAGTGAAAGTTTGCTAAAAGAATTTTATGAATGAGTATGTTTACTGCACTGAACTGCTTACTATCTTAGTGTAAATCAAGGCTGCAAGCCCGGTTTGAACCGAACCATACACCGAACCAGTTTTCAAAAAATAAAAACGAAACGTAGCCCGAGCCAAATCATTTGTTATCCAGAGGCTTGGTTCAAAAACTAGTTTGTGCAATATTTGTTGGACGGACAGACGTGTGTAAGAACATAATTTTACTATATACCCGTTAAGGTAGATCATCCAAATTTGGTACACACAATTTCTGATTAAGTGTCATGACAAAGAAATTTATACTTTTAAGAAAATAGTAATCTAGTATTGTGTACCAAGGTTCGAACATCGAACTAAACGTGGTTAACGAACCAAGCCCAGCGATGGATGAGACATTGGTTCAAACAGTGAACCGAACCGCTGACAAAGTTTATATGGTGTGCCATTTTTTGTCTCTTTCTATGGTACTTTTCAGGTCAAAGTAAGTAAAGCCTAGTATCCACAATAAATTGCATTTTTCAGACTCTGTTGACCTATGTTTTAACAATTTTGGTGGAGAGGATGAATAAGATAAAAAGTTTTAAGTTCATCAACACATTAATGATGAACGTTGACTTAGTAAGGTTTTTCCATTAATTACTGAATATTCAGTAATTAATGGTTTTTCCTTATACCTAATTTAAGGAAACCTATGTGGTAAAATCTCCGGCGGGGAAGTTTGTAATAATTAGATAACAAAAGCTGAGTGATGGTGATTTCTTCATCAAGTGGTGACAACCGACAACGTGTGCGTTTAGGAAGAAATGTATGTGTGGGAAGAGAACCGGAAAGATTCTCTTAAGCCTTCTCGTTTGAACCACTGAGTTGGAAGGATGATTGCTGACAAGAGGGATTGTGAGAGATGCAAATTTGTCTCTGTGCTTAATGACATAATAATGTGGTTCTCGACCAGAGGACGATTGCCAGAAAGAGATCATCTCAATGTTACATTAGGCTTTTGGTGTAAAGAGGCTAAATAAGATTCAACCACATAACTCCAGATGATTGTTAGCATTAACAATTCAACTGAATGCGTTCATTGGAATCGCATGTGAGTTTCTGTCAGATTTACCTTTGTATAAACTATTTAGAGCACTTCAATGGCTGGCTCTCTTGTCAACATGTCCTCTCGCTGAAGACCTCTTTATAGCTCTACTCGTTACTCTGTACGTTTCTATACTCATTTAACACAAAAGTTTCCATTGCACTTGATCCCAACAGCAACATCAATGCAGCTGCTGCACTCAAGCGCACTCTGACGCACGGTATAGTCAACAGGAGGTACGTCCTCCACCGGATAATGCCACCCACTCAGTGGCTCAAATTAATTTAACGTTATTTTAATTTGACCTCTCGCCATTTCGCTCTAACTAACGGTACACCAGCCTGCTCCACCTGTCAAGTAGAAGCAGTGTGACTGATGCTGCCTCCACAGGGTGCCTCATGTTACGCCCGCTCTTGCTGTCTCCCTCTCACACGTACTGTTCGTGTGTGTGGGCTGGAGGCAACTGCATTTGCTGTTGTTTTCGTATAGAATTTATCATATTCTATTTTGTTTGTAATTCAATCTGCGTCGCTGTTATTAAAGTTCTGCTGCTGCGGCGACATTTGAGCTGTGCCTGTGCCTAGCCTGTGCTCTCATCCCCCGCTCATGCCCTCCCCACCAGGGGTTGGTGTTGGCCCTGAGTGGCTGCTAGGCTAACGTTGTCATTGTGTGTGTAACATAATATGACTGTTCCACACTAGTATACTCTAGAAGGCTATACTCGTAGCTTGGATATAAATGTGCGTGAGCAAGTGTAAGTAAATAGTTGTAGGATGCCGTGTAAAGACCTGGATTTTCGTATAGTATGCATTATGTAGTCCCTAAAAGAGAATATATTTTTAGGCATGGATAGAACTGTGCGTTGTACTCATGAAATGTATAGGGAAGGCCAACCATATCAAGTATAAATATTATTGATCAGTATCAAAAGCCGAGCAGTTCTAGCAATGTCGGTTTGCTCGTCTGCTCATGAAACGAAGCATCAATTTTCCATGAAATATTCTTCACACACCACCGCAAATCGGTAAAAACGATTTATAGGCTCACCAAGATATGGATTTCTAGCATGCATGATTCTTCGGTTACGCTAAATATACTAAGTATTAAAAATTCTAGACGAATGGATACAGAAGTTATTCAAGGAACTATTTTCCTTACTTCCTTCCTTAATATGCTCTGCTTGCTTGCACTGCCGCTGTATGTGTTTCAGACCTGAGTCCAGGGCGCTCTAACTGATCTGTGTTTCATTGACAAACGCGAGTCGTAATTGAAAATTTGGAAAAAGGTTTTCTTTAAAATTTTTAACTGGTTGTTAGTATGGCAGCTATATGATACAGCAAACGTAGTCGATCATTCACGTCAGATTTTCACACTTTATCTGCTTAGAGTATATACTTACAGTGTCGAAAAAAATTGGGCTTCTACGGACGCATAAACAGAAGGAGGGACATTGAACAAAGCCAATATACTCTTTCTCCTGGGGAAACAAAGAAGCACTGTTCCAAAATTGGAGCTCAAATAGCATTTTAAGCTAAATTTTCCAATCGCATTTGATAAATTTAAGGATTGTCAGATTTTAAGTTTGGAAACAAATTGTATTCCAAATGATTAAAAGAGATTTGGAATATACTCGAAAAAATCAAATTACCTAAACGCAAATTGATGTAGACGGTCGAACATTTCGTAAGAAATTGATTCAGTTTTGGCGAAGGTTTGCGGGAGGAAACAGAACTTAATATAGATTATTTTACCGTTTGTTTTTCTCTCAGTGTAAATATGAAATTTGTTGGTTTTTATGAGCGAGTTCTTGTTTGAACTCTTTATTATTAATTTGTGGCCTATGGCATACTGGTGCTTCAATAATAACTTTATTTGCCAATATTATTCTATACGCCGATTACCGAATATAATCAATTCATGTACGCGATATACTCTTGCTTTACCCTAAACGTGCAAAGTTTGCTCTTTTTCGAGCACAATGCGAGGGCAGTTATCTCAATTGCCATGTTTACATGAAAACTTATGGTAAATGTACAGTATGGCACACACCGTCACAAAGTCGAATATTCGATGCAGGGATACTGCCATTCTATTTTAAATCAAATTATTTTATACTGATAACTTTCATAAAGCTTTTACAACCAGTCGAAAATTTAGTTTTTATATGAACAACTATGCAAGGGTAATACATCTTCGAAACTCAGAAAATATTGTTATTGCTTCTTTGGTAAATCTCCGGTTTTTGTTTGCTGATTTCAAAGCTTACTTTTCTAAACCATTTTTGTCCACTCATACAACACTCTTCAATCGAAGAAATTACTTAGTTCATATTTAGGATAGAACAGAAATTTCTCTTTGAAATTGATATATTCTTAAGTACTTAATATCTAACCCGACCATATTAACATATACTCAGCTCACTAACAAAGAATTCAAAATGTCTAATTATTTATAACAAAGCTCGCAACAATTCAGAAAATGTATCCAAAGTTTGCTGACTTTCCTGGAAGAAGAAGCAGCGCGCTAGTAAATGAGTCTTTGATTAATTCACTAAACTGTTAATAGCTTTAATTAAAATTAGTGATTTTTCTAATTTTTGTTTAGGTGGTTGACAGAATACTTAACTGTAATTTATGAGACTATAACTTCATTACAATCAACAAAGTAATACATTTTTATAAAGTCACATTTCGATAAAGTAAAGAGTAACAATATCTTTTTGTGATAACAGACTTATTAAGGATTGTTTTTATATTTAATTTCGTACTTTTTACATATAGAATAGGTTTGGGACACAAATTAGTGTGATATTGAAATTAATCGCTATAGGTTACCAGTTAAAAACAATTATCTAGTGGGATCTTAGCTGGTAAACTGAAAAGTCATTAAGTTCCTCATGCATTTACGTTATGTGAGTGTGTGTGTGTGTATTTCTTCATTCCTTTCGCGTCTTTTTTGCCACTGTGTTTGGCTCGGCTCGGCTCCGCTCAGTTCGGTTTCTTTCGGCCTGTATTGCTTTTTGGATCGACGCCGCGTCGTTGTCATAATGCGGAAACCTTGAAGCGTATCGTCTTACCACAGACCTATCGAATTGCACCCATGAGGCGCGTTAATGTTGTTGTTTGTTATTGTTGGGTTGTAATTATGTTGTCTCTTTTCTGTTTTCTTTTTCTGGCCATTAAGTTTGGCGCTGTCTTGCAGAAAAACCAGCTCGTAATTATAAAACGGGCATCGAGCCAGGTAAAACAGGTAAATTGTCATATTTTTATTGAAATTTGTATATAGATAGTGTTGCATACTTTTTGGGGCATCGGTGGGGGCTTCAAATAGCTCTAAGCCAAACATATACGCGGATACAAATATTCTAGTTCTATGGGAATAAGCAAGATGTACTCTTGTGTAGTTGTACTTTAGACTTTTATACCCTATAGAAAATTCCCATTTAAACCTTTTTACTATCTTAGATTTCTAAAAACTCCATCGGGTGTTTTAATCATTGTAATTGAAATTTTTTGAAACTTCTCTGTACATGTACACACGATTGCTTCTTCTAAAAGGTATTACAGTTAAACTGTGCAGATACATTTACAAAAAAAAGGCTGACTTTTTTTGACAATTCCCAAAGTTGCAGTGCCAGACGAGGAAAACCGACCCAAGCCCAACCCCAGACCGAAAACACGAACCCAATCCCAAAACAGCTCATTCATTATAATAATTTTTCTGTTTAATAATATCATTGCGCTCAACTGCAATCCAGTGGCTACAATTTCAGTTTACCGATCCGATTACACGTGCAACAGCAACAACAACAGCGAGAGCTACAAAAATGTTGTGAGACCGCCGTCAACGTTGTTGCTGTTGCTGTTGTTGTTGTCATTCTCGTGGCTCTCTGGCATTAAATTAATTTTGCTCATTTGGCAAAAAACTCACACACAGAGAAACAAAACGAGTAAACTGTAAGGGGGAACGGGAACGGGCAACGAGGTAAGAAGAGACACAGAGACTGAGAGCGAGGCAGGCAGTCTGCGTCTATTTGCAACCCACTCACAACTTACACACACACAAACACTGGAAGTGGCACTCGTTCACTCACTCGTTAAAATGATTATAAAAATTTATCAATATAAAATTACCAACGGTGCTTCGGCTTACAGTTAACTCGCACAATGTTGGCGTAATCGTAATTGCTAGACTTCAACGTCGACGCCGGCACCGACGCTAACGCCGACGCTGACGAAGATGTAGAAATACCAACTCCGTTTACAAATGCGCTCTGCCCACCTTCCCATAACAATTCCTAGCCAGGATCTAAGCGCAGCGAAATTATTGCGAACTCTGTTATGGTAATGTAAAACTAGCAAACATTTTGATTGTACAGACGAGCAGGAGGGTGGGGGTGGGGATGGACGCATGGGTTGTGGGTTCGAAGAGATCCGGTATCATGGCTGCTGCATATTTCAAATTTGAAAATACTCGGCTTCTCTCATCATGAAAATTCTACTGCAACTGAATATTTGGTAGTATTTCCAGTTCTGGGACTCGGATTATTGTTTCAATGTATTTTTTTTTTGTTTTGATTTAGTTGGAAGTTTTGTTTGAATATTCGTTGTTAGTAATGTGAGGGCAGGGAAAGAGTGGAATATCATTTGCGGTAACTGGAAACTAATGCACATTATTCTGAATATTTTTGGAGTTTAAGTATAATTCTTATACGTTTAATTACATGGGAATATCTTTGATATCATGTGTTAATATATAAGCAGATAGATAATAAGCTGAATGATTTATACTACATGGGAATGTGCTTTAAATTTATAAATCAAATAAATGATTTTATTTATAAGGACTTTTTAATTTGAAAATTGTGCCTAACTTTAGTCCGCGACTATAAACTATAAAGACTATAAGCATGAACGACCATCAAATGTATTCATATTAAAACTGTTCCCGTATCAACAAACTAATTTTTTAAATACAAATTATTTCCGCCTTTTTTGCTTTTTGCTAATTACAATCAACATATTAGATATTTACATTATTAAGAGAGATGACAAAATCTGGAAAGCTTAGATATTACTATTTTTGTAACAACCGGAAATCAAATACCATCATTAGAATAACAATATAATAACACTTTTCAACAGCATTTTGTAACATGAATATCTAACAGTAAAACATTTAGAAAGATCTAGTTGTTCGACTTTTAAAAAAACCAAGATTTAATTTTTTAAAGGTAAGTCCCCCGAACTTAGTTTGATGATATTTAAGAAATTAACTTTTTTACAATGTAAGAAATAAAATATTCTGAAAGTTGGCCATATACTACTACTTTTAATCAAGAGGAAAATCCGGGTGTTATTAAGATTAGATTTTAAATTTTGCTTAAAAATTCTCCTATTTTAAAAAGCCAAATTTCTAACGGGGTTTTGCTCCATAAATACGGAAAATTTGTAAAAGCTTTGGTCAAAATAAATTAGTTTCCTATTAATATTATTATTATGATTATGAAAAAAATTATATATCGCTTTCAAATGTAGTTTTTAAATATTGCAGCATTATATCATTCTTTGCATTTTTGTCCTTGCATTTTTTTCACTACATGCCCAAAAACTGTCCACCGATTTTGATGAAGCACCCTAACTTTTTTTTAATTAAAGGTTACTTTATCCTTAAAGAATTTTAAAGTCAAACATATATATATGATATATAGCCTGTTGGCAGGGTATCTTTTATTCTATTCCTATTCAAAAACATAAGCTTCTTCAATATCATCGAACTAAGCTCTTATTTATTCACATTTATAAAATTTGATCTTTATGAAAATTTTAATTCCCATTAGATATTCCTATAGGATGTTAGCGATACTAACTTTTATTAAACTTTGCTGCACAGTGTAATTAGTGTTAGACTATCCCATTGAACATGGCAACAAAGTGTGGGTGTTATTCACCTCTTAAATATCATAAAAAATTCAAAAATAAACCATAAATAACCAACAATAAAACAACACAACTGCAAGTAGAAAAACTGAAAGAATATTTTTGCATGATTTTTTCTAAATAAACGAACATATTGCTTTATTTGATTTTAGCAAATGTGCGTTCTTTGCGGCTCTTTTGTTTTGTTTTGTTTTTGCATCCTTGTTATTGAATACTATTTAAAAACGATGTGCAGACAGAAACAATTAATTATAAATGTTTTTTGAATGTGCCAAAAATTAAGTATTTAAGGTGAGAATTACGCATTCGTGTAGAGAGTTTTATCAGCCTCGGTGGCTGTATCTGTATCTGTGTATCCATGCATACTTGAATGTGTCTTAGTACGTGTATCTGTGCGTTTGATTTCATTCATAAAACGTACCTTTATTTCATCGCTGGGCAGCTCCTTTTTGATCTGAACAACGCCGCTTGCCACATTTGGTGGCCCAACGCTGGCAGCGGCTGTGACATTCCCGTCACGCGAATTCGATGGCGAAGTTTTGGCGGACATTGTTAACTGGGTCGGAAATAGGTAGTTAACTGGATTCAACAGGCTAGAAGCTGAAACGCGAGAAGTTACGAATTAGACGATTCTTACATTTCAAGTAGTTAAATTTCTGAATTACATTTGCGTAGCAGTTTTTGGTAAAGAAAAACAATCCGCGTAATTTTTGTGATTTTTCAGGCAAAGTACAAATCAACCTTTGAGATTATTTTCATTCAATCGAACGCTATGTTTAATGCACGAAAATGTAATAGCTCAAAATTTGTGATTATTACAACTAACTCTTCACAAACAAAAAACATTTAAGTCTTTTTCAAGTTACGAAATATTGTCTAAATAGTCAGATGTATGAATTTATTAAGCTTTACCGTATTGTGAAAGCATATGTACCTCTGCAAGTATCTAAACCTTTTTCTGTAATCACCTTCTTATAATAATATAACTCACAGTTAATTCTAAAATACAAAAATTACAAATTTTGAGCTTTTACACTTTTGTAGAGCGTGTGCGTTTTACTTTTCTGACCCATTTAAAAGTGGTTCCGAGCAATCTCAGTAAGCCTTTAATCTATTATGCTTAAATATTGTATGTATTTTTTTTTCGATTGAAAACCAAGTGTAAGCCTATTGAAGACACCTATTTATTCCAAAGAAGAATAATATTATCTTGTGGAAAGGGCGAGGAATTTCGGAGTGTACTTCCTAGAATTTGTTCGAGGCAATAGTTTTCTTATTTTCTGACGATCAATCATTTAATGGGGTGCATCTTCCAATACATGGGCTAAATCGTTGGCTATTCCCGCCTCCTAAGGCCGCCCATTTGGGCCTTAATTAATTACAGCGTCTTCACAGAGCGCTTCTCCTTATGTATCTTTGTATCTATGCTTTGCATATTGTTTCGCATCCATTGGATACGCACGCAAGCAGACGGCGGTGTATTTATATACCATTCATGTATCTGTATCTGTGAACATATGTACGTATCTGTATCTGTATCTGTATCTGTATCTCTATCAGTGTATCTGTGTGCATGCGAGCGTGTTCGGTTCGCGCGCACTTTGGTGTCTTGTAATTTAATACCCCATACGAAACGTTACCACCTATCACATAACACAGGAACACAAATTCAAATACAAATACAAAATACAATAACAAATCCACAATAAGAGCCAAGTGGATTTTGTGGTATGTATCAACTTATTGTTGAACGCGCCACAGAAAGAAGCACAAATTTTTAGCGCGCACTCCACATGTGTCGTATTTTCAGAATTTCAACTCAGACCGAGCCAAACTGGCGGAAATAAAAAGATTTAACTGAAGGCAATCAACATTGGAATATGCTATAAGCCCTAACTGTACTAGGTTTAGGGCTCAATCCGATTAAAAATCATAGATTAAATGCAATATAGTTTAAGCAATGCAATCAGCCCGAACTTACTTAGAACTTACAAATGAAATACAGTTAATATGTTACTAACAAACTTCACTATCCCTGAGATAAAATTTCATTTTGCTTTTTCGAAATGTTCGCACAAAATGTATTATTCAGTTGTGTTTATTAATTCTTAAAGAGCCTGGTTAAACTTGTACACATTCGTTTTAATGTGATTTCTTTTGTTGATCTTTATTAAATTTCTTGCTCTTAAGATATTTTTTCCTTTTTTTTTTGGCTCACTGAAAACATTTCAATTTTGCGTCGCATCGCTTTTATTATTGCTTTGTTTGCTTTTAAAAACATTTCATTGGATTTTCTTCGTGTATTTTCTTTTGAAACTCAATAAATTTGAGATATAATCGAAATGGAAATGCAGCTCAAAGAGTTTAAATTGATTGTTATACTCGTATATATATAAGTAAATTTTTTCGAAGTAGGTATTTTGACTATTCACTTGTATTTAGAAGAAAAAATTTCCAATGCAGCGTTGTCCAATATATGGTCCAAAAATAGCTTTATATTTTCGACATTATGTATATTTGTATTCGGCCGTTTCTCACTCACAATTGCCTTTATTTTCGTATTTTTGATTTGATTTTCCGCTTTACAACAAACACCGAACGCGAACGTCAAGGAAAACCATGCCCAATGCTCATTTTCATTTTCATTTTCACTTTTCACATGCACCTCGCATTCGACTGCTTCAATACAAATCCGAATATTAATACGAATACGTTTACGAACTCAATTCTGAGTGGGTTTTCTCGGTTTTCGAAACAATCTTAAGATTCTTTGGCGTTCTCCCCTTCTTCTTCTTCTCTGCCTTTTTTATACATTCTCTCCGAGCGACATCCGCACGCGGCCGCGTTTCATGAGCGTTTGACGCTGGCGGCCACTGCCATGTGAATTTTACTTTGCCGCCGTTGGCTGTGTCGCACAGTGGGACCATTTGATTTGTTCGAATGCCCAATTTTGCTTATAAGGTGAAATTTGTAGATATTTTGTTGTAGATCGTAAAATATCTTGTTAAATCTTAAGCGTTACTATCAATCAAATCAATATAGACTTTGTACTTGGTTAAATTTTATTTTGTTTAACAAATCCGTGTACTATCCAAAAATATTTTGTTTACATTAAGTATTTTTCTTCAGCATGTATAATATTATATTCAATCATTTAAATTATATAAAAAAGTCCCATTTTCTATTTGAATAAATTAGCTTACTGGTCACACGTACGCAAATATTTTGAGAAATATCAGTCAAATCAAGTTATACATTTGTAAGATACTAAATTCGGAACAATGTATGTGTGCTGTTTGTTTTAGGCACAATATAACATTATTAAAGCTTCTCATTGGTCTCTAAAAATAATTTCTACAAAATTCATCATTTTATACCCTTTACCCAAGAAAATACATATAAGAAAAACATATAACAAAGTGCATAACTATGTAACAGGCTGACCTTATATCAATTATAATACTATAGTATACTTAACATCTTAATCATTTCGATGAAGTTCGTCTTTACGAACCAAATTTGGTACCAAATATGACTCCAAGAATTGGATATCTCTATATAAAATTTTCAACTGGTTCCACTGTGCATCGTCGGCGTCGTTGCTGTTGCTATCGTTGTGCTTCGTGTGCTTGTTCTGCATGCCTCTGCTGCGTATGCGCAGCTGTGGGTCCGAGTGGCCGCTGCTGCAGCTACTGCTGTTGATGACGTATTGGCATGGAGTCCCTGGGCGCCCCACGCCCGCTGGCTGCTCACTCCGATGAGTCAAAGTTGCGCACTGAGGCGGCTAGCAGATTTTTCCGTCTCATGAAAACGAAATCGAAAACGAAACTGTCTCAGCTTATCTCTCTGTCTTTCTGTCTCTCAGCAGCACCTCAGTCCAAACTCTTTGCATATTTTCATATTGTGGATGCAACTGGCAGTTAAAAATAAATTCGCATCGTGTGGCTGCTGTAGTTTACCTGCTCGGTTTGTGTATTTGTGTATTTGTTGTTCTTTTTGAAAATTTATTATTGTGTTATGTCTAATTTCCTTTAATTTATTCACATTTTCGGCATTGCACTCAGATATACGCACTTGAACGAACAGCGCAATAAGAAAGAATCGAAATGTGAAATTAATGGGATATTTAAGTAATTTGAAAAATGTTTTCTCGCTATAAAGGCCATCTGATATCATTAATATTTTTAATTTGTTATTGTAATTGGCTAGATTTGTTATCGTTCATTCTGTAAAATCTCATCCTAGTACACATATTTATCATTATATTGAAAACTCTTTATATTAAACTCTTAATATTATTCGACTGCGGACTATAAGTTTTTGGTTGAAATTAATGGTTGTTAACATATTAGAAAAGTTATAATCTTTAGAAGCAGACCAAAGATAAGCAGTTATGTACATATAAACAAAAATGTAGTATGTAGTAGGTTCTTAAATTTCATGCATTTGTTATGTGCTTTAAATTATGGGTTTTAGCCATTACTTATTTGAAATAACCATTAATCTCAATCCTATACATCTCATCAGCTCACAATCAGTCACATTCCTCATTGATGGCACTTTGTCAGGGCTTGTCATCCGTTAACTGCCAATATTGGTAACGGGACGTGTTCTTGGCATTGCAAAACAGCTGGCAATTGTGCCCTGGCGATAGCCCACAACAAAAGGCATAGGCAAATAATTTGTTTACCATTCAGTAACGTGTACTAAGTACATAATATAAAACTCTGGCTAGTACCAGCACCACTTCGGTGCCAGTCGCCCTTAAGATCGTCGTGCCTGGACAAACAAAGACTGGCCAAGAACAGAAAAGACTCGTAATTGGCTAAGAACAACCAGAGTTGCTGTTCGTCTGTTCTTTGGTAGTTAATGGAAGTGGCATGGCATCATAAGTATTTAATCTAAGTGAAATGCTCAAAGTGAACATCATAATCAACAAAATAGAAATCATATAATAAAAATAAATGAAAGCAGCTGCCGTGTCAATCAGAATGTTCGAAAAGAAAACAATGTAGCTACAATAGATAAATGTAGCATTTAAAGCAATTTATTTGATTTAATTTGATTAAAAATCCGACTTTCTGTTCAAGTGCCAAGTTAAATACTCATGCAATTTATAATATTGTGACTAACGCATTTTGTGACAACCGATGAAAATTGCACTTAGATTTTTAATTGTGTTTATTCTATGCTACATGTTAATGAAATTATAGAGACGCTTATTTTTTGTATTGGTTTTTAGCTCAATCAGTTGCTACGAGTATGATGCTAATTTTGTTTATTTAATCATTTTACGTCACTGTATGGAGAATGAGAATTCAGTTGTTGTGCAATCAGCTTAAGTTGGCATTTAGCGCTTGATCATTTCATGTGACTCCGTGGCGCAACGGTAGCGCGTCTGACTCCAGATCAGAAGGTTGCGTGTTCAAATCACGTCGGGGTCATTCACACAGTCAAAGGCGGCTGGAATTAGTTTTTTGAAAATGATTGAGAGTAAGATTTTTTTTTTCGTATTAGATTATTATTAACAGCAAAAACAGTATATGGAATAAGCCAATGCCGCATAATTAACAATCTTCAATGTTGCTGTTTGTATACAGCAGAGTCGGGTTTTGTATCGAGCTGACTTGTAATATAGCCCAACAAACACTTTCTATTAGGCCGTAAAAGCATGTAAGAAAACACCATATCCCGAAGTTTTTAAATGTATTATATTTAAAATTAATATTGAGACCTTGTTCCATGTGCTTTTTAGTTGAAATATCATTTACACACTTTCCAAAAAGCTTAAAAGTTTTTAGCTTTTGTAACCCAAAAAACTCTTAAGAGTTGCAAGAGCGCATGCTCTTAAACTAAAGAGAGTCAGCAGAAAACAAACAAGAAACAGCTGTTTACAATCAGCTGTTTTCAGTGCCCAGATGCAGAAGAGCAGGCTATAAAAAAAAACATATTTAAAAGAATCAAATAATAAATACAAGACGCAAGAGAATAATAAGCAATAGAAAAGAGAATTAAGTGAAATGCAAACATGTCCAAAATACCCAAAGCAGCGCTCAGTCTGAAGCAGGTAAGTGAAGAGTTACCACAAAAAGTGCAACTAACCAAAAAAACGCGTTCTACTTGGCAGTTCATGCTGCGCCAGGAAGTGCTCAAGCTGTACAGAGAGATATGGCGCACCACTCGACTGGTGCCGGACAAGCACAGTCAGCGGGAGCTAAGGGAGTGGGCCAGGCACGACTTCCAGACGCATCGCAGCCAAAGCGACGAAGTTGCCATTAAAATGCTGCTGCAGAGTGGCAGGCGCAGTCTCACCGAGCTACAGACGAGCCTGGAGTTGAGCGGCGTTAGTGTAAAGGGCGGTGGCAAGTGAGGAAAATGCCTGATTTTATTTGAGCTTTACAAACTTGATGAATTAGAATTACAGCCATATTTATATATAAATAAATACGAGAGTTGCACTTAAGACGAACACTAGAAATCCGTGACGAAAGCTATAAATATTCTAAAACCTTTCAGGTGCTACAATTCGCTGTTTAGTAAGTCTGTGTGTGAAAAGCAGTCTAGCGTTTTGGTACTTGTTTACTATGATAGTTCATAGCAGTGGGCGCAGTAGACTCATCCAGGCGACTTTGAGTAGGGCCAGTCCAAAGAGCAGCGAACCAACGCTGGTTATAATTAACGAGATGAGATCGCGCTTGGCGTGTTCCTCCACCCGTCCCACC
The DNA here is from genome assembly GCA_035043065.1 of Hirtodrosophila confusa. NCBI lineage: Eukaryota > Metazoa > Arthropoda > Insecta > Diptera > Drosophilidae > Hirtodrosophila > Hirtodrosophila confusa. Next base: position 1,361,492 of record JAWNNI010000170.1, read on the forward strand.
AAAAAACTGTGGATCACTGTGCTGGTTATGTGAGCGCCATCAAAGCCAAAGCACGGAATGGCATTAATCAGCGCCAGGCCAATGCTAAGGACCACATTGTACCTCAGCAGCAGTGAACAAGCATCTGGCCAGTCAGAGCTCATGTTCTCATAGCGTGGCACAAAACCCGACACACGCACAGTGCGCAGCACATCACGCGGCTGGCCCACATACACGACTGGTGGCAGGGCTTGCTGTTGGAGATTCTGACGCTTGAACGACAAAATGCTGGTTGTGTTGCCCAGCAAGGGACGCAGGCAGAAGCCCTGCGCGCAAACGCCCGATTTGCAGTAACCGCTGGCATCGTCTAGCGTGCGACGCACTTGCAGGCAAACATGTTGTGGTATCTCTACGGGAGCATCCACAGTCACATTATCTACGTATTCAAAGCAGCTGACGTTGGGATTGCGTTCGTCGCAGCACTGCAGCACGCCGTCGGTGCCATGGTGTGAGATGTCAATGCTTTCATCGTTTAGCCGTATAAAATCCGAACTGATACAGTAGCCCAAGCGCATCTGCTGCGCCTGCCGCAGGCATTCCAGCCAGCTATCTTCACTGTTGATAGGACAGTCGTTGAGATGTGTTAAAACGTCCTGTAGCTGCAGTCCGCGTTCTCCACGCAGCGGTGACTTCGCCGTCAGTTTGGTAACAATAACATTTTGATTGTAATTGTAAAATGGTGACATGGTTATGCCCAGCGTGGAGGTAAGCAGATAGCATAAGCTGGCAAACAGAAAATTGTTCCAAATTCCCGCACAGAGTATGCGCAGCTTGCGAAACCAGCGCAACCCATTCAGATGATCATGCGAGAGCTCAGTGTAGGCCAATGGGAGGCAATAGTAGAGCTAACAATAAACCAAGTATTTTAATGAGGATAATGTAGATTTGCGACTTGCTGAGCATTGCATACCTTGAAACCAAAGCCGGTGACCGGCACATCTTCCAAAACTGCAGCCAGCGCATGGCCCAGCTCATGCAGCACCGTGCACATCACCAGCGTGGCTATATAATAGCAAATCTCCTGAAGCGGCAGATTAACGCCAGGCAACAATATTTCCAGTTGAACAGTTGACGATACAGCTGTTGCTGCTGTTGACGATGTCTCGCTGCCACTAAATATGGTAATAATGAGCAATATGATGCCAATGGGTAGCAGCAGAAAGGACAGCAAGACTCCCATGTTAAAGCATTTGACTAGAAAATTGCGAGTAAAATTGTTGCCGGTGGCGGAGCCCCAGCGTATGAGCATACGGTTAAAGGTGCTGGCACTTGAATGCCAATGGATGGTCATAAAGTTAACGCTCAGTCCGGTTTTACGTAGGAAAGCATCGTATGGATAGTGCATGCAGCTCTGCAGGAAAATTTAATACAAATTAAGAACTGACAATAGGCGTTCAACTGAAAACACACCTTGAAAAAGCGATCGAAAAAGTACAAGACACCATATAACGACGTCAGCACAACGAAAAATACTACAGGATCCATTGTGTTCTGATTTGTTGGTTAATTTGTGCTTCGTTTCAAAATAACACACATTATTGACATTACATTTGTTAGTGTTTTTTTCCGAGACTTAGTCTACCACGATACCCTTGGGTGCCCGGGATTTAGTTGTTTGGCCTGCCACGCAATCCAATATGGATAGAGCCATGTCCAAAGGTGAGTTACTGATGTGCGAACTACAGACAATTTTATTTCGTTGTTTTTTTTGTTAATTCGATTCTAGGTGAAAAATGTACCAGTTGTTATTTTTTGTGTTAATATTATGCAGTGTGACCGAATCTGAAAGCTAATTATATACCGCATGTCTATTACCTTCTTCGCGCATTTACTCTTTTTTATATACGGAGACTCTTTTAGCGGCAAAGCGGCAAAAACTACTATAATCTTATATCACCCGATAAATTGCAATATCTCCCCCTCCCGACACACCAATGATTCATTGTTTTTCTGTAGCTCAAAAACAGCTGTTTTCTATCAAACTGACTACAATCTAACATGCTGATAAAAATATAAATAAAATCAGCGAGTTAACGATTAAATATGACTTGGATCCAAGTATCCCAAATCAGCACGCACGGACTTCAAATTAAGTTCAAATCAAAATGTAAATATAGAATGTTTATAATACAATTCCCTAAACTGCGGCAGCAGATAATACGAACAATTTAAAATGTGTGACGTCACATCTCCCACACGTTAGCTGAGCACTACACAACCTTAATCAATACTGGCAACATTGCTCGCAGTGATGCCAGATCATTTTACTTTATTGTTATTGTGAAGCAACATCAGTAATCCCACTATTGTTGTGAAGACGGCAGGCAGCAAGCATCTTTCCTCTTTTTAACTTATTTTTATCTGTCAAGCGTGCATGTTGAAGACATTTCACTAAATTTAATAATGCCAAAAGTGCGTCGCAGTCGCAAACCACCTCCAGATGGCTGGGAACTAATTGAGCCGACTTTGGAAGAGCTGGAGCAGAAGATGCGTGAGGCCGAAACGGAACCACACGAAGGCAAGCGAATTACGGAATCATTGTGGCCTATATTCAAGATACATCACCAAAAGACTCGCTATATCTACGATCTCTTTTATCGCCGCAAAGCCATCAGTCGCGAGCTGTACGACTACTGCCTAAAGGAGAAGATTGCAGATGGCAATTTGATAGCCAAATGGAAAAAGTCCGGATATGAGAATCTGTGCTGCTTGCGCTGCATACAAACGCGCGACACAAATTTCGGCACAAACTGCATTTGCCGCGTGCCTAAGTCCAAGCTGGAGGAGGGACGCATTGTGGAGTGTGTGCACTGCGGTTGTCGCGGCTGTTCCGGCTAGTGCACTACCAATAGCATCAAATGACATTCTACAATGTTTTTTTTTTTAAAACAATCCTAGATTGTAAATACATATTAATCTAAGGTGACAAATGAAAGAACTGAACACAAAGTTTGCTGTCAACCTCAAAGACTGGAAACATATACATAAGTTATTTGCCACGTCCAGGATGGACATTAAGACTCTGCCCATTTAATCAACGAATAATACAGCACTCAAGCGAAATCACTGCCCGGCGCTCAACTACAGCGTTATTAAGGACATCAAATAAAAACCGGGAAACCTCCAAACACCCCCACAAATGACTCAGGAAAGTTCGTGTAGATTGTACAGCTTAAGAAATTTAAATGAAATAAAATGAACTTGTTCCACAACTCTAGACTGTTGCGTTAAAAACTCGAGTATTATTTTTTAAATCGTTGCGCGCCCTGCTTTTCACATCTGTGTTAAGGTTTGAACTTAGAAAACGTTAGCGCCTGTGTGATGTGTATGTCAGTTCATAGTAAAAGGCTTGGAATGGAACTGTGCGAACATTTTTGTTTCAAAACTAAACAAAGCAACATGCCTGACAATTCTATTAGTATATTCTTGATACATGGATAGGCTTTATAAATATGGTGCCACGATCATCGGCTGTGTAACATTCGCAGTGGCACTTTTTGTCATTTATGTGTGCATCGAGGATGCACAAAGCGATGATCCACGTTGGTCCGCACTCATTGTTGTGGCCTTGGTGTTAGCTTGCATAGTTTATGCCGTTGGATCAGTGCTGCTCATTGCCGGAGCCTGGCTGGTAAGCCACACATATTGAGATAATGCAATTATAGTAAATTTGATTTTCCGTTTTTAGAATCGCCGTTGGTATTTGGTGCCCTGGCTTTTGCTTTTTATTCTGGGCATTGGACTGCATATAATCGCGTTCCAAAGAATCAGGAAAACAAAATATCATACTATATATATAGCCATATGTGAGTAGCTGCGATTAATAATTACTCAGTAAAAACCTTTAATAGTAGAAGTAATTGTTTTTAGTTGTCAACATCAGCTATGCTTCAGTGGTAGTACATGTGTTCAGGAGGATGAAATGATGATAATGTCTAACTCTAAAATTTTGTCTTTCTTTTCTTTTCATCCAAGTAATATTTGGCAAATTTGTTAACTGAACAATGCCAAAAAAAAATCTAAAAACATTCAAGTATATTACTCTACCAATTGGCATTGTATCTGTGTTAATTTGCGTCTACTGCATCTATTTTGAGATTGTGCATTATAAAGAACACTCAGACATATTTCATAAAATTTTTGTAAACATTTGCTCACTTGTCTTTGCTATTGTATCAGTGGTGCTTATTGTGGGAGCTGCAGTGGTGAGCAAGGATCATGAACCTGTATGTTTGTATCAATATCTCAAATGTGAATGCTTTTACAGGAATATCACGTTTTGTTGATTCCCTGGCTATTAGCATTGCCTCTGAACATTCTTCAATGGTCCATGTTTTTGCACGACTTAACAAATACTACATACGTTGTTGTATTGGCATTGGGTATAGTGAACCACGAGCGTTTGTTAAAAACTTATTAATCTGAACTGTATTTCGTAGTTATTGGCATCGGTGCTTGGTATGTAGTGTTGCAGCTGTATATGGCATTTAAGAATGAGCGCTATGCAGACCCACATTCAGTTATACAGTCTGAGAGCGTTTTGCAAGTCCAAGCAGCTGCTGCTTCGTGAGCGAATGGCCAAAGCAAGCGAAAGGGCACAACAAGCGGCTAAAAATGCCGAGCAAAACAAAATGGTAGAGAGCCCAAGTGCCGTCGCAGCGCATCACTCTCTCTCTGTCTCCTTCTCTCTCTGACGCAGACACGCAATCAATGTTGAAGTTGAATTAAGCATAGAATAAACTCAACACTTTTAACGTGTCTGCGGTGAAGTTGAGTTTGGTTCTGTGCTGGCTTCAAAGGCAGCCAAAGGACATTGGGAAAGTCAGTTCAACGCAGAGCTTTGGTCCAGGCACTTAAGGAAACTTTGGATAAAAACGCCGAAAAATTAAATTAAATTCGTTGAGAATTGTGCACAATTGTTAAACATTGTTTTGAATTATTGTATTTGCCACATCGCTTAGGTTTTTTGGTATATAATTTACAAGAGACTGTGTGTATTTTAAAAATTGTTTGCATCTCGAAACAAATTGATGTGCAACAAACAAACGTTTTTATCGATTTGTTGCAGAAATTTGAGTAGCGCACATTTGTTGAACACACACACGGGCGCACTGTGCGTGTGTGCAGCAGGCTGCAGCGTTAGCGGAAAGGGAAACGGAAGTGGAAACCGAACAGGAAACAGCTGCTGACCAACGGGCGCTGCGTTTCAATTAACGCAGATCAAAATGACGCCAACGCCATAAGAAACACAAAACAAAACAAGCAATAAGAAATAAGTACATTTAAAAGCGACACATAAAAGTTCCTGCAAAGCCTTAGCAACAATAAGAAAATAATAAGCACGTGAAGTAAAACAAACGAATACTAATTGTAAGTGCTAAAAATAGGGAATTCTGTGCCAAAAGAATAATTCCACGCATAACGCATACGACGTGTGTGCGCAACGCAAGCTAATCCACAAATTGGGCCAACTTTGTACGGCCCGTGCAGCTGAGGTCCTTTGTGCTGTTCGTGGGTGGCCCAACAGAGCTAAACCAATGCATTTGGGTGCACAACAACAACGCCCCAAGCAACAACAACAACAACGCGAGCAACAAGAGAAACATCAGCGAAGGCGTTTAACGTTTAGCAAAGGACGACAATGTCATCCCTGCAGCGTGAATGGCATTTACAGGTGAGGGGGCAACAAAAAGCAACAGTCAAATGGCAAGAAAGGATAATTCTATTGTTTACAAGTTAATCTAATTCGTTATTTGTGTGCCCAGCTGACAGCTAAGGTCAAGAAACGCGTCTGATTAATGCTACGTGCCTCTTCCTGTGTGTGTGCCTGTGTCATGAGGTGTGTGAGATTGGGCCAAGCTCAAAATTATTGAGGTAGTTTGAGGTCGCTTGGCAGGCATACACTTTGGTGAGCATGCGCCCTGCGCAGTTCCAAATTCAAACAATGCAAATGAGGTGAATGCAAGTAAACAATGGAGCTCTTAATGCCAGATAGGAATGGGTCAACGTCAGCGACTGACTAACATATTTACGTAAATGTGTCAGCTGACGCTGCAATTTATCCCGAACTGTTACTTAAGTGGGCTTGAAAGTATTATAATCTTCATGTTACATTACAACAAATGCTAAAAAGATTAACTCTAAACAAGGCGGAGTAAAGGCATTCTATGTGAATTTACACTTAAGCCCACTTCAATATTGGCGATCTTTGCTAACAAATCGAGCTAAAAGCGGTCTTATACTATTTTTTGATTCTAATCCCAAAAACAAGAGAACCAAGCTGTAATCTAAAAATTGTATTTAAACGAGCCTGTCCTGAGTTTTCATGCAAAGCGAACGAGAGAAAAATAATTACCAGCATCAATAGTGCCGATCAAATTCTGCATTCTTTTCGCATGTGAGTATCCAACGATTCCCGAAGGGCCTGCGTAACTTTGAACTTGTCCGTCTCGGATGCTTGTACATATGTACATATATTTATGCAATAACTTTTTGTGTGGGCACCGACTTTGCCAAGGTGCCAAAAGAGAAGGCATTAATTTGGCAATGTGTGCGATTGAGAAAAGTAGAGTCTACTGCACTCGCTCCCTCAAGTTGAAGCCGTAGTAACTCTTTTGAGTACGGAGTCTATGACGCATTGTGGCATTTTCGAAAGAACAATCAAGAAGTGCGGAAAATTTGCGTAAACTATTGTGTTTACCATTCGATCTGCTTGTAACTCAAAATCAAATTTATCGTCTCATAACTCCTACTGCGGACAATGGGGGCTTCAAGGTTGTATTGGCCAAAATTTAATTTTAACATAATATAACTTGGTGCAGTTGGAAATCTGAATAACTCCGTACTCAGTTCGATTGTGTGCTTACTTTTTTGAAAAGGTAATCGGATATCCTGTCAACCAGATATACATATATCTACATATTTACCCATAAAATGCGTTAAGGCAGGTACTAGGTAAATGCATATCAGGAAAAAGGTAACAACATTGCAAATCGATAATACGATTAATAGAGACCATTTAAAAGATATACCCTTGATTTTTGTCATGCATAATTCTTGGGTACCCCTTGATCTTATGCCTTAATATCTGAAAGTCAATCGGGAAAAAAACAGAGAAGTGCAAGAGTACAGAGCAAGGGGAAACAGCAGGTCTGCCGCTACTTGAAGCGCACTGCTTGCTAAACGGCATATGGATTCGTATAAAGATGTGTTTCAGAATTTTAGACCTGAGTTCAAGGGGTCCCGTAGTCGGCTATACTCGACAAGAGCATTCTGACTTTTCTGTTTTCCAATAAGTCCGTTTGTGTCTTTACCAGGTCTACTAGAATGTTCTCCTTCATCAAAGGAAAGATTTTTCCTTTTGTCTCTTAAGCATACATTTTCTGCAGGCACCAATATACAAACATATCTCGGTTAGAATAAGTAACATCCAAAAACCTACCCTAACATCTAAATTCTCTTTGCGAACCGTTAGGGCGCAAATATATACATATAGTTCTACTAAAACAAAAAATGGGGAAACGCAAACATTGGGTGCACTTGCATATCTAAATGAGGATATTATGCGCTTTTCTAGCCTTGCCGTGGCCATAACATTGTCCATTTGTCGAGGACTGGCAGTTTGAATGACCTAGAACCTAAACTAGTACTACTCAAATGGCAGCAGCAAAGTGCAACACATCAACAAGTAGAAGGATTGCAAAATCCCTGCCCACAAGCAGCAGTTTCAATGCCATTCAGGATACGCACGCGCCAATTGCCACCCGCCCACAACGTGAAATGCAAGCAGTGGCAAAGCTTTTTATTTCATTAGGTTGCGTCAGGACCTTGAGATGTTGTGAAATTGAAAATGTAACCCAACATTGCCACTTGAATGCTCGAATACCCCACGCCCTCTCCGACTCCTTGACAAGTGCACGCCCACGTCGGGCGGACTTCCTGGCAATTTAAGCCGAATTCCTGCTGACAGGCGACAAGCCTTGTTTGTATGTACAATAGAGCTTATGCTCTGACATTTTCCAAGGTCAAAGGGGCGTGGATGCTGCCAGGAAGTATCATACAATATGCCAAGTGCTGGCGCAGGGCTTACGATTGGAGTCCAACGTGGATTCGCCGGCTGGTCAGGCCAACAGTGCATTCTACGGTTGCATGTCGATTATTATACTCTATTCCCAAAAGATAAAATGAGTATATTGAGTTTGTGCAATGTCTCTTCATATGAACGAAATTTCTTCGACAATAATAAAGCAATCAAAGTGGTAAGATTGTTTTGCATTGCCCAACTTAAATCTCCGTCAATTGTTATATCCTCCCAATTTGGAATTAGGCATGCTATGGATCTCTCTGAATATGAGATTTAAAATGTACACAGAGTACATAGCAGTCGGGAGGCATCCGACTAGAACGTTCTCACTTGTTATTACATTGCAATTTGCTTGGGTTTACTTTCCCCATCAACAAGGCAGGCAGCCATTAGCGGCACGTTGCCTCCTATTGACATGGCTTGACAGGAAACTCTGGACGTCAACGGGCAGGGTAAAAGGGGCTGGAGGCGTGGGTGAGTCACCACATACGACACACGCGCCTCGCAGGCGTCTTAAATGAATAGAGGAGCATTCGACGGATAAACCTGTATATATACGGGTATATATACTACGTAATGCATGCGTCCAGGCTTAAACGGATTACTTATGCGACGCGTGGCAACGACACCCAATCGAAACGGGGGTTATAATACCCACACATATTATACATGTATCCATGCAAATCCTTGTTAACCATATTTATTGAGCGCTTTAATAGACATACAAAAAACTACTTTGTGCCTAATCTCTAGTGTATTGCAATTCATCATCACTCCCTGTATCCATGAAATGGGTAAAAGGGGTACTAAATCTGTGCAAATGTATGTAACAGGCAGAAGGAGACATCTCCGACCCTATAAAGTATATATATTCTTGATCAGTATCAATAGAGATCTCGATTTAGCCATGTCCGTCTGTACGTCCGTATGTATGAACGCAAGGATCTCAGCAACTATGGGAGCTAGAGATAACAAATTTGGAAAATAGGTTTGTCTATAGCGGGAAAAGGTCAAGTTTGTTTTAGATTTGAGATATCTCCCCTCGTTACCCCGCAATTCGATGAAAACCCTTTTATACCAACATATTTAAAGATATAGCTTTGGGATTTGGCATGTACAGTTCTTTAGTCACTCTTAATCTACTGTCCAAAATGTAAGTCAATCGGACAATAAACACGGAAGTTATTCAACAAACAAGATTCAGTGATGCAGCGCAGGGGGAAGAAGAAGCACAGCCACAACTTTAAATGCCTCGCTTGCGCTGTGGCTCGTGTGTGTGCGTCCTTATGTATGTGTGTGTGTATGTGTAAGTTTACCAAGATGCGATCGCAAATTTTTGACCTGAGTACAGGGAGTTTTATAGTCGGGTATGCTCGACTATAGCATTCTTACTTGTTTACATATATTTTAGGCATATTTAATGATAATTAGAACATTTTATGTTAAGATAGGCCTCGATGGGTAAAAGAGGGTCCTACAATTGCGTAGAAGGAGATATCTTGGGCCGTAAATATCAGCATCGATAGCCGAGTCGATCTGACACTATCCGTCCTCCATACGTATGTCTGAAATCAAGGGTTTCGAAACCTATAAGAGCTAGAGACACCGAATTTGGAATTTAGGTTCCTGTATAGCTGACCCAGGTCAAGTTTATATTAGAACACCACCGTAAATCGAAAAAAAACTTTCATAAGCATAAATGCAAATATTTATCCCTGATTTTTGGCATGCATAATTCTTGGCCTTGATCTAATGCGCAAATTTGTGAATGTCGATCGGATAATAAACACAGAAGTTAATCAAGAAACAAGTTTCCGTGCTGCAGAGCGGGGTAGGAACAGCGCAGCCACCACCCTTGGTGTCCCCCTTCTTGCCTGCAATGCCGCCGAACTGCTTGATGCATAAGTCTGTATATGTAAGTCTATAAAGATGTCTGTTTAGACGTAGGTCTACTCGACTAGAGCATTCTTACATGTTGTTTAAAGAAAACAATATTTATAAGCCGATTCAACTTACTATACTATTTACTTTTTTTTTGTGCTAAGACTTTTCTGTTGCATTTAAGTCCACAAATGGCGAAAATAATTTTTTTAATTTTTCTATTGTACATACACATTGTATATAAGTAAGAAATATTTTAAAAAGTTGCTTAAGCAATTAGCTTTACAATACACTACTAAATTACCCATTGCATAAAAAAAACGTTTACTCGATTGACCCCGACGTGATTTGAACACGCAACCTTCTGATCTGGAGTCAGACGCGCTACCGTTGCGCCACGGAGTCACATGAAACGATCCGGCGCAAATTGCCAACTTGAAGGCATTCCTATTCTAACGCGGGGAATCTAATTTTATTGATTTATTGGCAAGCAGCTTTGCCCCACGACAGAAAGAGAACAACAATGCATACGAAATCAACAACAAACACAAAGTAGTACATGCGTCTAAATTGGTAGACAAATTTATAAAGCAGTAGATAAGAACCACAAAAATCTCGCATCATAATTTACCTGGCTTATCGCCACGTGCCAAACAACTGAAGTTTATTGCAGAAACACTTTTCAGATATAAAAGTCTATTAATTTGAAACCATTTGAGAAAGGTAGTTTAGTAGCGTATACAGAAGAGTAAATACTGCTACCAAGCTATTAAAAAGATTATACAAATTTGGATTTTGAATACATTCTTTAAAATAAATTAATTTTTAGTTTGAAAACTTAAACAAATCCAATTAAAATGTATACTTAAGTATCCGTCTATCGCAATTAATTTTCCGGCACTATTAAAACATGTTTATTTATATAAGCAGATAAAGTATTGCCAAAAATATTGCCACGTCTCGCAGGTTGACAAATGCCTATGTCTCCCTTATGCTTATAGCTAAAGTCAAAAATTTAATAGTCAGCATACTGTTGCCCTCGTGGAAAGATTCGTTCAATCAAAATTTTGATCCAATCACCCTTACACTCGAAATTGATTAAATTCTATATCTCCTAAGCCTAAACATAGTCACTAAAATTAATATGAGGACTACTGATGACGTATTTGAAGACCACCCCGACACTTGCAAGTGGCCAAGATGGCTGAGAACAGAGTCCAACGCAGTCTGGAACTTCCAGCTGTATCGTTCTTATAAATTGGGGTTGAGAGATTTCGCCCGAGTTCCACCTATTGACTATTATTATATGATTCTCCATCTATCTGCTAATTTGCTACAGGAGAAACTTGCAGATTTTGCAACTTCGTTGAAAATGGCACTACATGTTGGTTAGGGCAAGATTTCAAAATTTTGTTTGATTGAAATCGAAATTGTTGACTTGACTTTTACAAGATACTCAACAATTAATCGCCACGTATTTCACCAGAAGATAGAATTTCAAGAAAAGACGTGGCCCGGGCATCGACGGGTATTGCCATCTCGTATAACGAAATACTTGAGTGGTTTGTTTTGAATTTTGAAAGCAATTCGTTCGCTTAGTTCTTATCAAACATCTTTCAATGACTCCCACGACTTTCCTAGCCTTGCACTTGTCCCTGAAAACTGGCAACTGGTAGTGGAAAAACCAAAAGGTAAATGGAAAATACCCAGACGTCATGCCAAGTCACACAGCATGCAGATGACGATGTTTGAGGGGTTATGGGGGTACTGGCCAGCAACAGCAACAATAACAACACGATAATCATTGCATCGATTAAACAAACAAACAGCAACTTTTAGGCAACAACTACAATAATAAGAGCAAATAATTGTTGTTACGGGTAATTACAACAAAATATGTGCCAAAGACGACAGAAAAGGCAGTAAATCAGGTTAAAGCGGTAAAGGGCTTGCCAATGGGTTAACTTAATTAAAGGCTAACTTATGGCATACATTAAGGACCTGATGGCGATATCGTGGTCTGGCCTGGCTTGCAGTTGGCGGTGGAGCAGAGCTCGCGTGCCAATGGGGCATTCGTTTAGCAATACAAATAAGGACTAAGTTGTTGTTTCCTTAATTTGTCAGCGGCTTTTCAATTGATAAGTTTTTAATTGACAAACTTAATTTATTTATTATCGGATAAATATAATCATGTGCGCAGATTTTGTTTATGAACAGTAAGTATCCGTTTTTATACCCTTACAGAGGATAATGTAATTTTGTCACGAATTATGTAACTCATTGAAAGAGACATTACTGAAGAAAGTCTATATATTCTTGATCAGTGGAGTTGATATAGCGATGTACGTCCTTCCGTCTATTTCTATTCCAATAAGTCTCTATGTTTCATAGCTATCGTGATAAAACTAGACACAAATGCAATTTATTGCTGCTTATCAAAATCAGACCGCTATATAAAATGGCTTCCAAAGGAACAACCAGGCGAAAATTGAGTTGCATCAAATACATTTTACTCCCCGTACCCATAAAATGAGTAAAAAGGGGTATTAAATCTGTGTAATGGGGCAAGCTATATATAGAAATAGTTGATATATGTATTTTAGATAATAAGCGATTAAAACAATTAAGAATGATCTAGTCGAGTATACCCGACTACAAAACTCCCTGTACCCAGTTCAAAAGTTTCCAATCGCATCTTCGTACACTTGCATACACAAATACGCACACGCACGAGCCATAGCGCTGCAGCACTGAATCTTCTTTTGTGAATAACTTCCGTGCTTATTATCCGATCGACTGAAATTTGGACAGTAGATTAAGAGTGACCAAAGTATCATATACGTCAAATCCCAAAGCTATATCTTAAAAACTTTTACTGTAAAACGGTTTTTATTGAATATTGGGGGTGTGGGGTGGAATATCTCGGATCCAAAATAAACTTGACCTGCGCCCGCTATACACGAACCTACATTTCAAATTTGGTGTCTCTAGCTCTTATAGTTGCTGAGTCGACGCGTTCATACATACGGACGGACAGACGGACATGGCCAAATCGATCAAGAATATATATACTTTATAGGGTCGGAGATGTATCCTTCTGCCTGTTACATACATTTGCACAGATTTAATACCACATTTTTACCCATTTTATGGGTACTCCCAATTACAGGGAGTAAAAATGTCTATGTGTATCTCTAAGTGTGCGAAGATGTGTTTGGGAGCTTGAGGCTTGACTAAAGAAAAGCTTAGCAAATCGAAGTTTCATTATGTTTAATTCTAGCTGATCAAATTTGCTTAGACTAACACTACTATCTGATATAGCTGTCATAGGACCGATCTTTGTTTTTCAAGATTTCCCAACCAAAATCAAAGATCATAAGATTCGGTATCCTCTATAGATAACACTCAGGTGACACTTATCAAGCTCAGTTTATTATATCTAAAAGATTCTACAGGAAGAATCGGTTAAAAATTGAGTTTTTGTGAAAAAACACACATACATAGCTGTAAGGGTAAATATCTTCCGGCCGCCGAATATCACCCTTTCTTATTGTTATACTATGTTCCCGAAGGGAAAATAGTATATTGAGTTTGCGAAATGTCCGTATGTCCGTCTGTCCGTATGAACGCAATTTTTTTGCCTTTATTTTTGAGCTAGAGCAACCAAACTTGGTACACCTGTTGGTGTATACCGTCAATTTATGAAGTGCGAAATTATATAGGACTGGGAACATAGTATTCTGCAGTCGGGTGCGTCCGACTGCAACGTTCTTACTTGTTTTTAAGTAAGTTTGTCATAAATAGCTGTTATTTCCGGTTCCTGCATTCAACAAATATGTTCTAATATGACTGCTTTCGATTCAAAATTTCAAAAAATAAAAGAAACATTTTGTTTGTTTCCATTATATGTACTCTGTTTCCTTTCCGACCCCAAAAAACCAAATTATATCGGAGTTGAAAAAGAATATTCTGCTCATAAGTACGTCCGACTGCAACGTTACTTGTTTATTATTGGAAGTCTTAAAGTATCCTTAGAAAAAATGAACAAATTGCCTAAGTCTAAGCGAAATATCCACATATGTTATTTATAAGAATCTGAAGACATAAAAATGATTAATGATTACAAGTTGATAAACATGTTTCTCCTTCTCATTCATCGAAATAACCATCAGATATAATGCATATTGCAGGGTTCACGGGGATCGGTTTACTGCTCGAGTGAACCGGACCCAGTTGGTGGAGTCCAGTACGAGTCGGGAGGGCTCATTCTCAACGACACAGAACGAGCATCCCACAAGGCCAGCGGAGTTGCGTGCCAGCCCACAAGCGGCTCACTCTTCTCTGTGGTGTCAGCACCACCCAATGCACCCACTGCGCCGGTGCCACTGGCTGAGCTGGATGTCAAGCAAATGGAAGCGCTATGCGTGCCCTCACCCTCGCCGTACGCCTCTCCAGCGCGTCGACCCGCCACCCTCACCTTGGATGCGCCCTGCTGCCCACGCACTCTGCACGCCAGTCTGCTGGAGCATCAGATATCCGAGCTGGAGGAGGATGACAATGAGAACCTGTTGACCGTGTCCAGCATTACGGCACGGCCGTTGATAGCCAAATCGCATGAGCTGCGCAGCAGCCGCAAGCAGCAGTCGTCGGGCACAGCGCGCGGCAAATGCCTAAGACGCGCCAAGGAGTTGGAGCGGCCCGTGCAACGGCGCAGCAAGCAGCTGGCCAAGGATCGCGACTCATCAACCTGCACAACGGAGAGTGGCGGCGGTGTCGCAGAGCCGCCCGACGGTGGTTACGGCTGGTTCATCGTCTTTGGCGCTTTCTCTGTGCAGTTCTGGGTCGCCGGGCTGGTCAAGTCTTATGGCGTGCTGTATGTGGAGATTATGGAAACGTTTCCCAGCTCCACGGCCACAGTTGCCTCTTGGATACCAGCCATTCTTTCGGCACTGTGCCTTGTACTGGCCCCACTCTCCAGCGCTCTCTGCCAGCGCTTCTCCTGCCGTTCTGTCGTCTTTGTGGGCGGCATCTTCTGTGCCCTGGGATTGATACTCAGCTATTTTGCTACCAGTCTCTTACATCTGCTCTTCACTTTCGGAATTCTCACAGGTGAGTGGCTATAAGTAAAATAATAATTTCCCGCTTTGATTATTTGAGTAATGACATGTTTAAGTACCAATATAGTAAAATAAATTATTTAATGATTTTGCTTGATAAGTATAAAAACCTATTAAGCCGGATAAATCCCTTATCGTTATTTGTTTATTAATCCAGTTTACTGCGTTTAAACACTTTTCAAGCACAAATTCTGAAGTATTTGCAATTCATTAAGTCGAATTTAAAAATTTTCGAATAAACATTTTATTGGTAATTAGATTTTTAGTTACAAAATGATAAATAAACTCCTGAATCACATTCACTTAAATAATTATATTATTTTAATTGAATAATGGGGTGTAATTACTACAGTAATTTAATGGTAATTAAAAGTATTTAGCAAAAATTTGGGGTCATATTGAAATGATTTACTGTTACTTTAGATAACGTTTAATAATTTCCTCCCAGGCATTGGTGGTGGCCTCTCGACTACGCCTGGAATTGTGATTGTCTCGCAGTACTTTGACAAGCATCGGGCACTGGCGAATGGCATCTGTGTGTCGGGCACTGCAGCGGGTAGCTTCGTACTGCCCATACTAATCAAGCATCTGGCGGAGAATTGCGGCTTCCATGGAACCCTACTCATTCTGGGCGGTTGCATGCTGCATGTGTGCTTCTCGGCGACACTTTACCGGCCCTTGAGTGCCTATGTCGAGCAGGCCCACGCTCAAGATGTAGCCAGCAAGCCAATGAGCGATGACATCAATCCCAGCACAACGGGCATAATCACCACTTCCACATACCTGGACACTTGCGAGGTGGGTGAGAATGAGTTAAACGACAAGTTCATTGAGCATTTGTTTCTGGAGGAGTGCAAGAACCACTTGAACTACTACGCCAGCAAGCAGCCAGGTGAGTCAGCAAATACTAACCAAAAACTGAACCAAGTCAGTAATTTGTGGTCATTAGCGCAAGACAAGTCAGCGCAGGAGAGCGATGACGAGGTCAAGGACATCATTGGCGAGACCACCTTCATAAAGCCCATGAAAAAAGTGCGCAGCTCCGGTCTGCTGCACTCCGTGGAGGACCTAAGCACCGATTCGACTTGGGTCTATCGTAAGCAGTCGGGCACCGACTCGAATCGCGGCAGTCGAAGACGTCGCAACGTCTTTGCCAATGACGAGACCATCGGAAAAATTCAGGCACATCTCGAGAAGCCGCTATCGCCGCCCAGCGTGGTCAGCCGTGGTCTCAGCAAAAGTATGGAGATACCCACACCAGTGAGTAATCTTAGCGAGCTCAAGCAGCAGCAGAAGCAATCGGATGGCAGCATTTTGGACTCCCAGCTACTCGAATCGACGGCGGACTACGATGATGACGACGATGACAATGATGCGGCGGATGAGGATGATGATGAAAGGCAGCTGAAACGCACCTGCTGCGAACGTATTGAAATGTATCTCGACATAAGTCTGCTGCAGGAGCCCAGGTTTATACTGATGTGTCTATCCGTAACACTCATGTCCGTCGGCTGCCCCTATATGCTATACTACTTGCCCGCGCACGTTATATCCATTGGTAAGTATTGCTTATAAAAGTAAAGCAATTTTTTGGGTTTTTTTAGATTTTCATTTGAAAATGAGTCTCGAAGTATTTTTGGAGTATTATAGTTTTGATAAGGAGTTTCATCTTCTTGTTTTCTTTCCATGGCTATTCCTATTGACAATAATAAAACAAGTCAGAACATTACAGTCGAGCGTACCCGACAGCAGAATACTCGTTTTCAAGTCCGGTATAATTTGGTTATTTGTGGGGGGAAAGTGAGAACACAGAGTAGTCTGTATTTAAAATTTGGTGAATCTACCTGAACAGGTGTTGGAGAGATACATTTTTTTCATTTGCGGGGGAGTGGTTGGGAGTACCAAAATTGTTTTTATAAAATCTATCTAGGTTTTGACGTTTGTGAAGCGATCTTGACACTTTATAAACAGAGGGTATACAACAACATGTATACCAAGAGTTGCTTTACCTTCAAGGGTGTGGAAAAAACTTCCGTTCCCCTTCGAGAACAGAGTATAAATAGTAAACAAGAAAAATGTTTCCAAGAATTGAAACATTCTTGGACTATTTTATCAAGTGAAACTCATGTTAAGATAATTTCGAATAATGTTTTTTTTTTTAAATGTTCTGTATTACTTATGTACATATGTATGGCAGGGAATTAAACGGAAGTACTTTCTGATTTTAGTCTAGACAATAAAGTATTTTCTTTTCTTAGTTCGATTATTCATATTTGGCAGTCGTCGCCAGATCTTGTTGTTTATTTCATAATTTATCCAGAAGCTATTTAATATAGTTTACGAGTAAGGAGTTATTTCAACATATGTAACTATTTTTTCTCCCTCAGGCTACAATAAAAGCGAGGCGGGTTATCTAGTGGCCATAAGTGCCGTGCTGGACCTTTGCGGTCGCCTGGGCCTGGGCTGGCTTTCGGATCTGCAACTGTTCGATCGGAGAAAGACGTACACACTGTGGTTAGTAAAACTTGGATTGTACATATGGCTCATATATAGCAAATGAAATTGTGATATCCCATAGAGTTCTGGTAACTTAATTCAGAAATATGGAGAAGTTATTTTTCTCTTTAGTTTAAATCGTTGTGAAATTAGAAAAATAAATAAGAAACAAGTAAGAATGCTTTAGTCGAGTATATCCGACTACAAAACTCCCTGTACCCAGGTCAAAAATTTCCGATCACATCTACGTACACTAACACATACACAAAAGACGCACACACACGAGCGACAGCTCGAGCGCAGCTCAAGCGAGGCATTTTAAGTGGTTGCTGTGCTGCTTCTTCCCCCGCGCTCCAGCACTGAACCTTGTTTGTTGAATAACTTCCGTGTTTGTTATCTGATCAACTTGAAATTTAAACAGTAGATTAAGAATGACTAAAGTATTATACATGCCAAATCCCAAATCTATATCTTAAAAATTGTTACTTTAAAACGGGTTTTATCGAATTGCGGGGGAACGGGGAGATATCTCAAATCTAAAATAAACTTGACCTGCTCCCGCTAGACACGAACCTACATTCCAAATTTGGTGTCTCTAGCTCTTATAGTTGCTGAGATCCTTGCGTTCATACATACGGACGGACAGACGGACGGACATGGCCAAATCGAAATCTCTTTTGATGCTGATCAAGAATATATATACTTTATAGGGTCGGATGTGTCTCCTTCTGCCTGTTACATACATTTGCACAGAATTAGTACCCCTTTTTACCCATTTTATGGGTACAGGGAGTAAAAACATCTATCGTCGGCGTGCCGAAGATGTATAATCTGGCAGCAATGTTTTTCATGCAAAAACTCAACTTTCAACCGATGAAATTTTTAAAAAAAATTCGTAATTCACAACTTTTGTTGAAATATCTGTAAAATACTGAAAAGCCTTTCCTACAATATCTTAATTATCATCGGATTGTTCCCATGCAAATATAAGACATAATAATACAATTTCGGTTGAAAACGTGGCTTGGATTTATAGACTAGTATAACTAAATTAGGAATTGCTAAGTTTGGTTGTAATTTTTTGAAAAACAAAAACATTGTTTATGCAAATAAATTTTCAGAGTAGAAAGTAACCAACATCATATGATATGAAATCTGGCAAATTTGATTATCAAACCTATAGCCGAGACTGTTTTGTAAATGATATTCAAAATTGTACTTCAACTCAAAAAATGTATTGCTATATATGTGGCATATGTAATCTTAAAACTGTTTCCTGAAATCCCTTGAAATCTTTTAATTTCTTCCGCAGCATTTTAGGCGCAGGACTGGCGGTGCTCACAATACCCTTCGCGAAAACCCTAATTCTGGTTGGGCTCTCCGCAGCGGTATATGGGCTATGTCTGGGCAGCTGGTATGTACTGATGCCCGTGTTGCTGGCGGATGTCTTTGGCACGGATCGCATAAGCTCCAGCTACGGCTTGGTACGCATGTTTCAGAGCATAGGTGCCATCTCGGTGCCGCCATTAGCCGGTCTGCTGAGGGATCTATCCGGTGACTACGAGATCTGCTTCTATTGCATGGGCTCCTGCATGGTATTGGGCTGTACGCCACTTGTGGTCTGGTCCATACTTGAGGCACGCAATCATCGCCTGTTTGTGCAGCACGAGGAGGATGAGTGCGAGGAGGCTTAGGACTCCAACCGGTCCTAATCCCAGTTTGTTGCTTAGCAGTTAAAATATGTTGTTTGCTCCATAAGTTAGTCGTGTTTAGTAGCGTTTACAGTTAGCCCGAACATCGTTTTCCATAGCAGTACAAAACCTGAGTTCGAATGCCTCACCGATAACGTTGATACTCTTTCTACTTACATATATAACTTACTTCTACTACAATCCAACACAACATTTACTTCACTCAACTCTATCTATCTCTCTCTCTCATCTATAAGAAATCACTTTAAGGCAATCCTAACTTAATATGATATGCCTGTGCTTATCTTATGCAATAATGCAACTACTGTGTATTAAATGATGTTACCCCAACATATGAAAGCACCAAAGTTGCGCAAAGAACTGAGTTAAAAAGACATGAACACCAAAAAGTACCCATAATTAACTTTATAATATATATAAATAGTAAATATATTTGATTTATATGGCAAACAAAATAATATACGTACATACATATATGTATGTATGTATTTTTATGCCCAATATGTAACTATACTTAGCCGTAGGTTTACAGGATCATTAACACTAATTATCAAACTATTTCCAGTTGGCTTACAAAAGTAAGTTCGAAACCTGAGAAGCGCGTAGAGAGGCTATAAGCAAACTATTAAATGTTTAACAATTGTACTAAAGATTCTTGCATCATTTTCTGGGGCATCCAAAAGCATTACATAACTCTAGATATAATATAGTTGTTGTGAAACATTTACCCAAACAAACGCAATACAAAAAATAAACAAAAATAAAAAATTAAGTTCTATAAATCGTATTTCGTTTTTATACCCTAGCAGAGGGTATTAAATTTTGTCTCGAAATGTGTTATGGAGGAGACGTTTCCGACCCAACAAAGTACATATATTCTGAATCAGCAGGAATAGCCGAGTCGATATAGCTATGTCCGTCCGTCTGTTTCTATACAATCTAGTCTCTCAGTCTCAGTTTTAAAGCTATCGTCATGAAACTTGGCACAGTCCCTTCTTTTTGCTGCAGGCAGTACATACATACATAAGTCGGAACCGGCCGGATCGGACCACTGTAACATATAGCTGCCATAGGAATGATCGGTCGACAACTATGTTTTTTTAAGAAAATTTTTTTTGTTTATTAAGGTTTCTTTAACAAACTTTCCCAAGCCGAGTCTCTAGAGAGTTTATACAATCTGACCAAATTTGATGAAAATCGGAGAACTATATCAAACTTTTTATTTATACAAATATTTCATCCAAACTAAGTGAGAGTTTTATTATACTTTAAATAGTTTCCTATACTTTTATCAAAATCGAACGACATAGGAGCAATCCGACAAAAATTAAGTTTTGCATCAAATTTAATTCCTGCTAGGGTATATAGCTTCGGCACTCCGAAGATAGCCGTCCTTTCTTGTTACCATTTGCTTTGAATTTTATTGTGTATGTGTAACAAACATAGTAAATATACCTTATATCTACCTTTATACCAAGTTTGGGTACCCAATATCTGTAACGGATTAACAGCCTACAAAATATTAGAAGAGTCTAATGAACCCAACATATTAAAATGGAATTAACTTATCATATCACTAAGAACTACATATTTCGAACCTGAAGGCTAGTTACATACGGCCGATTAAGGAGATTAGAGTAGTGTCAACAAAAGTAAAGAAATTATTTAACTAAGTGGGATCTATACTATTCATCATATAACAACTTGATCGGAAATACCAAAATTATCTCTTCAGCTGAAATAACTAACCCAATAATGGCCTAATGAATAATTTTCTTAAAATTTCAAAGCTAGCCTTTATATTTTTTTCTAGCATAAATTTCGTAAGTAACACAATAAATGCATCAAATATGCAGACGATAAAAGCTGAAAAAGATACGTGATCGAAATACCAAAGCCCAGCACAATGACCATAATTATTTATAGTTGTAATGTAAGCCAGGGTTAGCTATGGTCTATTATAGATACAATTACAGTTCGACAAGTAGGTCCAAGAAAACCAGCCAGTAGATTCCCGAAAATCGTTTCGAAGGAACAGCCTTATCCAAAAGTTGATGTTTCGACTCTGCACTTGAATGTTAAAATATCAGACTTGCTAGCATTTTAGAAGCAAATAAATTTGAGAGTCAAACAAAATATATTCCGTATAGCTCGATATTAGAATGATTTACACCGACAATTGTTGCTGCTGCGTGGAGTTGAAATGCGGTTGCATTATTATAGCCATTGTCGATGTGATTATACGTGGCCTTGATGGATTTATTGTGGAACGTGAGTATCTTTGAGGTTGCCAGCGCTATCTAAATGACACAGCAATCCACAGGTGATTCATTACTGGGCTATGCCTCGCTTATAATAAGCGGCATTTACCTCATCTGCTGCATAGTTCTATTAATTGGCTCCCTGTTGGTAAGTCCCTGAAGTTATAAGACTCCTTTTAGCCCTTGCAATTTCATTTCAGGCCATCCGTATGCTTCTGCTGCCTTACATATTTGTGGCCATGATACATGTTCTAGTTTTGATCTGGGAATGCGTTTACGTGATCATGGTCGATGCTTTCTATGATTTTGTAATGTTTGATCTGTTTCAAGCACGTGAGCATTTGCTGCTTTCGTCTAAGGATAAAATCTTTAATATGGTACCCATAGTTCTAGGCTTATACTTCTGCCTGGTTGTCTATTCCTACTACGATTCCATATTATAGGGTTGATCCTGGATGCATTTGGGCACATTTACCGCCCTTTTTACATGCATATATTTTACATATTTTATTCAAAATATATTGAATTATAAAAATATATTTTATTTTATCAGTTTTCTCTTTTTTTCATATACTTTATTTATTAATAAGTCTTAATCTCTACCTATTTTATTTTATTAAAAATATCTTAAGCTGTATCAGTTTTAAATTATTTCAAGAAAATTTTCTTCTGTTTAGTTTTTACTCCCTGTACCCATAAAATGGGTAAAAAGGGGGTACTAAATCTGTGCAAATGTATGTAACAGGCAGAAGGATACATCTCCGACCCTATAAAAGTATATATATTCTTGATCTACTGATCAAAAGGCCATGTCCGTCTGTCTGTCCGCCCGTCTGTCCGTCTGTCCGTATGAACGCGTCGATTTCAGCAACTATAAGAGATAGAGACACCAAATTTGGAATGTAGGTTCCTGTATACTATACGCATATCAAGTTTGTTTCATATTTCAGATATCTCCTGCCGTTTTCCCGCAATTCGATAAAAACTGTTTTACAGTAACAATTTTCAATTTTCGAAGTTATTGACGAAAGAAGATTCAGTGCTGCAGCGCGGGGAGAAGAAGCAGCACAGTCACCACTTAAATGCCACGCTGGCGCTGTTGCTTGTGCTGTCGCTTGTATGTGTGCGTCTTTGTGTATGTGTAAGTGCACGAAGATGTGATTGGAAGTTATAGACCTGGGTACAAGGAGTTTCGTAGTCGGGTATACTCGACTATAGCATTCTTACTTGTTTCGATTTTGGCATTTGCAATAACATCTTTACGCAAACCGACAAAATATAACAGCTATCGACAAAAATAAGTAAGAACATTGCAGACGGACACATCCGACAGCAGGGTGTTGGGTTCCCAATATCTGTAACGGATTAACAGTTTACAAAATATTAGAATATTCTAATGAACCCTACATATTTAAATGAAATTAATTTTTCATATCACTTAGAACTATTTTGCATCTGAAGGATAGTTACATACGGCCGATCAAAAATGTTAGAATACTGTTAACAAAACTAAAGGAATTATTTAACTAAGTGGGATCTATACTATCTATATATATAAAAGAGTTCGTTCTGACTGACTGACTGACTGACTGATTAGCAATCATCGCACAGCCCGAACCGTAAGAGCTAGGATGCTGAAATTTTCACAGTAGGTTCCATCTATGATGAAAGTGCACGCTAAGACGGGATTTTGGAAAATTTCACCCTCAAGCGTGGAAAATCGCGGAAAACTGTTGTATGCAACTTTTTTGTTTACCATCCAATCGGCTTCAAACTCACTTTCAAAGATCTACATCAAAATTCATTTGACACATATTTCACCGATTTTGGAAAATCCACCCCCTGGGCGGAAAATGGGGCTCTCAAGATTGTATGGGCAAAAGTCTAACTTTAGTCCGATTACCTTCAAATTCATTTTCAAAGCTCTTTACGTAAAATAATTCGACATGTGTATCAGCGATTTTGGGAAATTCAGCCCTATGGTCGGAAAATTAGCGGAAAACTCTGGCATTCGACATTTTTAATTTTCATGCGATTGGCTTCAAACTCATTTTCATTGTTCTATAGAAAAACTAAATAGGCGCGGTGGTCAAAGATTTTGGAAAATCTACCTCCAAAGTCGGAAAATTAGATGAAAACTGTTGTATGATCCTTTTCTGATTATCGTCCGATTGGCTTCCAACTCATTTTCAAAGCTCTACACATTAAATAATTCGAAATAATTAAATAAAATTAAATAATTTTGGAAATTTCAGCCCCATGGTCGGAAAATTGGCGGTAAACTCTGGCATTCGACATTTTTAATTTTCATGCGATTGGCTTCAAACTCATTTTCAAGGTTCTACACAAACTCATAATAGGCGCGGTGCCCAAAGATTTTGGAAAATCTACCCCCAAGTTCGGAAATTTCGCGGAAAACTATTGTATGCAACTTTTTTGATTATCGTCCGATTGACTTCAAACTCATTTTCAAACTTTTCTGTTTATCATCCAATTATTTTGAAACTAATTTTCCAAGCACCTCACATTAAATAATTCGACACATGTGCTACCGGTTTTGAAAAATGCACGCCCATGGTACGAAAGGGGTGAAGTCTAGAATTCAGCTTCATAATAATTTCCAAATATAAATACAAACACCTCAGTACTTTGCTGGCAATACAACGGACGGTAAATAATTGGAAAGCTTTAGTCTAGATTTTTAGTATTATTCGTTGAATTGGTTTTGAAATGGAAGTCAAGGACAAATGAGTGGGATTATTTATTTAGTTAGATCCGCTTCAAAGACATTTTCATAGCGCTACACAAAAACCATTAGTCACGCGGCTCAACTTTATAGTTTCCTACCCCCACGGGAAGGAAAACTGTGATACGTTAGTTTTGTGTATTTCTTACGGTTGACAAAGTAATCAAATTGAACATAATGCATTTTAATCTAAATATTTCGACGGGCAACGCTGGCGTTTCACCAGCAGTTTATCATATAACAACTTAATCGGAAATACCAAAATTATCTCTTCAGCTGAAATAACTAACCCAATAATGGCCTAATGAATAATTTTCTTAAAATTTCATAGTTAGCCTTTATGTTTTTTTCTAGCATAAATTTCGTAAGTAACACAATAAATGCATCAAATATGCAGACGATAAAAGCTGAAAAAGATACGTGATCGAAATACCAAAGCCCAGCACAATGACCATAATTATTTATAGTTGTAATGTAAGCCAGGGTTAGCTATGGTCTATTATAGATACAATTACAGTTCGACAAGTAGGTCCAAGAAAACCAGCCAGTAGATTCCCGAAAATCGTTTCGAAGGAACAGCCTTATCCAAAAGTTGATGTTTCGACTCTGCACTTGAATGTTAAAATATCAGACTTGCTAGCATTTTAGAAGCAAATAAATTTGAGAGTCAAACAAAATATATCCCGTATAGCTCGATATTAGAATGATTTACACCGACAATTGTTGCTGCTGCGTGGAGTTGAAATGCGGTTGCATTATTATAGCCATTGTAGAGGTGCTTTTACGTGGTTTGGATAGATTTATCGTGGAACGTGAGTATCTTTGAGGTTGCCAGCGCTATCTAAATGACACAGCAATCCACAGGTGATTCATTACTGGGCTATGCCTCGCTTATAATAAGCGGCATTTACCTCATCTGCTGCATAGTTCTATTAATTGGCGCCCTGTTGGTAAGTTCCTGAAGTTATAAGACTCCTTTTAGCCCTTGCAATTTCATTTCAGGCCATCCGTAAGCTTCTGCTGCCCTACATATTTATGGCCATGATACATGTTCTAGTTTTGATCTGGGAATGCGTTTACGTGATCATGGTCGATGCTTTCTATGATTTTGTAATGTTTGATCTGTTTCAAGCAGGTGAGCATCTGCCGCTTTCGTCCAAGAAGAACATGTTTGAAATGGTGCCCATAGTTCTAGGCTTGTACTTCTGCCTGGTTGTCTACTCCTACTATGATTCCATATTATAGGGTTGATCCTGGATGCACTTGAGCACATTAGCCGCCTTTTTTAAAAGCATATATTTTACATTTTTTACTCAAAATATATTGAATAAAGAAGAGTGACTGACGTTAAATAGTCTTTTTTCTAAAAAAAAAAAAAAACAATATACTAGGGAGATCCTTACATAGATGAGATTTGCGAAGCAATATAAAGATTAAAATTGAAGCGAAATAAGTGTATTTGGTATATAAGAATATATATGTATTTATATAATATATACCTGAATGCGAGTAAAGTGATTCTACAGACGAACTGGACGAAATTCGAATCATTTAAGATTGGATATATGATATTAATGGTGTAGTATGATACGAGTAATACTTAAAAAAAAACGATTCATCATACATATATGTATGTTATTTACTGTTTTGATTTATTAATCAAAAATAAAACATGTGTATAAAACCACTCACTTTCTAAACAAGATCTACCGGATATGGTGCTACTGACGAAGGGCTTCTTATATTTCGATCTGCGAAACGCCTGCACTTTTATTGCAATAGCGGATCTCATTCTCAATAGCATTCTGGCCCTCATACTTGAAGAGGGTATATATACAGCGTACCCACTCTCTACATTTTTATTCAATTCGTGCATGCTTCAGATATATCCAGTAGCTTGTGGAATATCTTTATGATTCTGGAAGTTTTGGCGTCCATGTTTCTGCTGTTTGCCGTGGGCGCTGTGAGTACATATCAACTTCCCATATGTAAGTAAAGCACTACTCTTAAATTGCAGGAATTATATGGATATTGTGTGCCCTACCTGATAATATCATTTTCGCGCTTGCTTTGGGCAACAGCTCTGCTAATTACGGAAATATCCAAACCAGAGTATACACGAACTGTGGGTATTTATTTTGGCTTCATTGGTACGTGATCATGTTAGAAGGCTTCATAATCCTACTATCTCATCTTACAGTTATCGACACCTATTTCTGGATAAATGTATACTCTTATTACTTAAAATGTGGCGGCGAAGCATTGTGCTGGCCTTAGTTTACATTATGATTTATCTAGTATAAGCCTTCTTTACAAACTTTATACAAAGAACTTTAAGAAATTTTGGAATGCTGAACGTAAAATTCAAAGCAAGTATAATATATATATAAAAGGAGACAAACATAAATGCGGACAAAAGTTATTTGGTAAGGCTTAAGGAAAATAAAGCTTAAGCTAATATATTCTTCCATATTATTCCCCTCTACACAATGATTGGCTTATATTATTGAAGTCAAATAGCTATTCTTTACTTTAAAAAACTTTTTATATTCTGCTCGCAATGGAAATGGATAATATTGGGTTTGTGAAATATCCGACCGAATAAATGGAACTTTCTTTGACACTTTAATGATAAGATAACAAAATTTTGTATACATGTTGGAGCTATAGGCAAATAAATAGTGCTAAGATTATTTTGCCACGCCCCACACCCGCCCCGGAAATTCGGCAAATACCCATATTCTTATAGATAGTTTCACCAAAATTATATAAAGCCTACTACTAC
Organism: Hirtodrosophila confusa; assembly: GCA_035043065.1. Taxonomy (NCBI): domain Eukaryota; kingdom Metazoa; phylum Arthropoda; class Insecta; order Diptera; family Drosophilidae; genus Hirtodrosophila; species Hirtodrosophila confusa. The sequence continues at coordinate 1,388,612 of JAWNNI010000170.1, forward strand.
TACTGCCCCTCGGTCAGTTGGTCGGGAGGTGGGTTGCATTTATTATTATTATTATTGCGTTAACAAGCTCGTGCTTGGTGCCGTTGGGCCACTTGTATGTACTGTTCGCTAGTACATCAACGTCCAAAAGAAAAAAAAGAAAAACAAGTAAGAATGCTATAGTCGAGTATACCCGACTTCGAAACTCCCTGTACCCAGGTCAAAAATTTCCAATCGCATCTTCGTACACATACACACACACATACACAAAAGACGCACACACACGAGCGACAGCTCAAGCGCAGCGCAAGCGAGGCATTTTAAGTTGTGGCTGTGCTTCTTCCCCCGCGCTGAAGCACTGAATCTTCTTTCGTGAAAAACTGCCGCGTTTATTATCCGATCGAATTGATCGGCAATAGATTAAGAGTGGCCAAAGTACTATACATGCCAAGTCCCAAATCTATATCTTGAAAATTGTTACTGTAAAACACTTTTTATCGAATTGCGGGGGAACGGGAGGAGATATCTCAAATCTAAAATAAACTTGACCTGCTCCCGCTAAACACAAATCTACATTCCAAATTTGGTGTCTCTAGCTCTTATAGTTGCTGAGATCCTTGCGTTCATACATACGGACGGACAGACGGACGGGCGGACGGACGGACGGACGGACGGACGGACGGACGGACGGACGGACGGACGGACGGACGGACAGACGGACAAACAGACGGACATGGACAAATCGAAATCACTTTTGATACTGATCAAGAATATATATACTTTATAGGGTCGGAGATGTCTCCTTCTGCATGTTACATACATTTGCACAGATTTAGTATCCCCTTTTACCCATTTTATGGGTACAGGGAGTAAAAAATACTCCTTCAAAGATTGGATGTAACATTTTTTTTCACGCCCACTCCTGACCCCTCAAATCGGCAAACTGAACTTCTCCACATCCCCCACACGGAAGCATCTGACTGCAACGTTCTTATAGTTCTTGTTTTCAATTACTAGAGTTTCCGATAATCTATGGGCAGTGTTAAGAACACGCATCTATTAGATTCCTTCGTTTAATGTCTGCAAACTCAAGTTGAACGTTGCTACTATATAAATAATATTTACATATCTTTGTAAGAATTAGGAGTGTTAGGATTTTGAATTATCACTAGAACTGCTCCACGGTGCGAGGTGCTGGCGGTGCACCGTATTCATCAGCGGGAACTACGACTGGTGGTCCGTACTGGAGGGCAGGTTTCGGCTGCTGTTTGTACTTGATGAAGTACACCTCCGGCTTGCTGGGCTCTGTGGGAGCCGGAGATGGCAGGATCACCGGCAGTTGTTCCTCAGGCTTCTTAACCAGCACATAGACCAATGTCTTGTGTTCATCCTGTACGGGCGGCGGCAACACCTGGCGCACTGGCGTGGGTGGATTTGGTGCCTTGATGAAGATTATCTTGTAGTGCTTCTTGGGCACGGCCGTTTGAATGGGCAAAGCAGCGGGATACAGTTCTGGCTCCTCTGGAGGCACATGCACGTACACGTTCTTTGTGACAATCGCCTCGGCCGTGGGTGCAGCCGGAGGCCCATAGAAAGCAGCTGGTGGCCCGTATACGGGCAATGGCTGTGCCGGCGGCGGTCCATATTCCTTTTGTGGCGCAGGCGGCGGCGGTGCGCCATACCGCGGCTTCGGCGGCTCCGGACGTGCCAATACGATGGCCATGTTAGCCGCTAGGACTAAAAGGAACGCAACTTGCGATTTCATAGTGAATCTGGGCTTGTCGGATCTGCTCAATGGCTCACACTCGAATGACTTGATTGTGCCAGGTCATTGGTGCATTATATATGACCAGCCGAGTGGCATACAATTTTTATTTTCATCAACGCCCGTGTTTGTGTAACCCCCTTTTGCCATGTGCCCGGACTCTTTGCATAATATTTCTGATGGCTTCCAATCGTAACGAGGCGCCGACGTCGGCGTCGTCATCATCGTTGGCCACATCGCATACAAATGAGTCCGGATCGTTGTCAACGTTGTCTGTCGCATTGTGCCCATTTTCGTTTTTGATATTTCGATAATGAAAACGAAATTGCAAAAAGACAAACAATGGCTGGCCCCTGGCAGGCCCCTCCCTCCAGTTTTTGGCCTGGCACGTTCTGTGCCTTTCCTGGACTTTCCGGCCTTTTGAGCCGCTATTTGCCAAAAACCATTAAAGCTCGGTTGCGTTGTCTACTGTTGTTATTTATGATATAACACTTGTAGCCACTTCTCGAAAATACCGCTGCTAGGCCATGGACGGTCATTGCAACCGATTTTCTGTGTAAATAATTTTTATACCCTACTACCGAAAAGAGGAAAAAAGGGTGTCACGCCTGTCACAGACGTAAGGAAATATCAGCGACGCTATAAAATATACCTGTTTACTTTTTATATTCACCCGAGGTGATCTCACCTAGTTGCTCTAGACAATATATATCAAAGAGGCTATATATCAAATTATATAAAATATTGCACTTTTAAAAATCACTGTCAAATGAATGGTATACATATACCATGTATATGCACCTGTATCCTGAAACTGATTAAGACATGAATTGTTAATTCTGTTGTCAGTTTTGAAGAGGGGTGAGTATGCACCTCTGGAAGCGTATGAATTTACACACATACGTATATACATATATGTATATGGGTACAGGGTATCTCCCACTCTCGCATTCTCCACTTTAGCATGCTTACTCATTTTGTTTGTTTTAAGGGAATACGCGAAAAAATGCTTAACCTACTAACGGGTGTCTCATTTAGAGCCGATGGAGTAAAATGCGATGCACGTATGCACATACATATATTCTTTTATTTGGATTGCAAAGATAAGTATAACAAGAATGGAATTTCAGAAGAGACAATAAGCTCAAATGAACAGGATTTAAGGGCGATCCTTTTAAAGCTTCAGACTTTTACGTATATATATTCAAAAAATTACCAAGACAAACCATTTTCAAAAGTCCGGAAACAAAAGTTATGAATCTGTCAGCCATCTTCTTGACACAAGTTTGCCTTTTTCTACCTTACTATGTTTTTGATGTCAGTATTTATCGAATTTTCCTGAAATTATATACTATTCACACTCGCACACGTAGAAAACCAAACACTGAAACTAAATTATCATTATCTAAGCGATTCAGGAGCTATTGTTCCATCGGTCTTCTGGCACAACCAAGGGCAGCTGCAAAATGATCTATTTACAATGGTGTTGTTTCTGCGTAGATTTGCGCGTTGGCACTTTCATTATAGCGGGCAGTGACATACTAATGGATTTGATATTCGGTATATTTATAGCGATCTTTGGTGAATCGGGTAAGTCTTTAGCCACTAATGCCCATTTTAATGATGCTACCTAATCTTATATCTAAGGTGCGCCCGATCTTTGCCACAAACTGTTCTGTGTATTCATGCTTGCGCACTTGATAAGCGCAATAGTTCTCTTGCTTGGCACTTTATGGGTAAGTGCCACGAAATGACTCATGAACGAACTTAATGTGTATGATATCTTACAGCTACGTCCAAGCTATATGCTGTTATATATAATATTGACTCTGATCAAGGTCTTGGCGATGATAATATTGCTAATTTCGGACATCATACTACTCATATGGGCGCCGGTGTTGGCCATCTATATTGTTATGTTTAGTGAGTACTAGGCTGAAGAATTATGTAATTTACTTGCGTAATAACCATTATGTTTATAGTTCTTGGTATATACTTCTGGTTAGTAGTCTATTCGTTCTATGCAGCACTCGGCGGTGATCTGTTTATCTGAGGGAAGGTATCGTCTGTATATTTCGATGTGATCAAATTCTAACCAGTGTCAACATTTTCAATGTGTTCGCAGCATCAATTGTACTTTTCCCTATCAATCAAGACAAATATACCAAAATAAATTAATAGCTAACATTTCAAATTCATATGTTTAATACTCGGGACTATGGTGCGTTTACAGAAATGTTGTTTCTTCATCAGTCTGCGCCTTGGATGCATTGGAATAGCATGCTTCGATATAATAGTCAACATTTGTATGATTGTTTTTGCCAGCGGTAATAAGAAAGTACTTGTATATGTATATGTAATGAGAGTCGATAAATTCCCTATTTATAGCCGAGGGCGCCACACAAGCTGAGCGTGCGGTATCTATTTGCCATTGCATTGGATGTCTGATGCTGCTGTTCGGAGCTTTAATTGTAAGTTCTCCAACTTCAGCAGAAGAATATGTTTGATCTGTGGATTGTTTACTTTTCCTGCAGGAATCTACAGTTCTCTTGGTATTCTATTTAATCACTAGTGCCGTCAATATCTTAATACTTCTCGTAGTTTTCATTCTTCTGATCATTCATTTTGAGGCGATTCGAACATATTATCTTTTGATTGGAACCACTTTATTATGTGAGTGGAAAAAGATTCGACTATCTGTTGATATAATGACAACCTATTTGTATTTCAGTCATAAACTGCTATTTTTGGGTCGTTGTGTTCTCCTATTACCGTGCGATAAACCTTCAATATGAGGATGAAGAATTTGTCTAAATTAAAAAAGAAGAAGTCTTGGAATCGATAATCTATTTTCTGTTTTTACGATACGAGTGTATTACGTAGAAACAGAAAAAAGACTATCGATTCTATAGTTCATATATATAAGTTTATTAACCAACAATAAATAAAAAAAACATTAGTGTAAGGTCCGATAATTGACTTTGATTTAAGTGGAACAGATTTATTGATTGTTTTGTTGCCTGATTATTAATTTCAATGATTATTAATTAATGTCAAAGTTAGTTGATATGAAGTTATTATTTAACACAAAGATTGAGTGTCCTTTCGTTCTCTGTCACTATTGACGCAACGCCACTTTAATAAGTTGACAGTAAAGCAATTCTATCATTTGTCAAAAAATTTAGATTATATAAGCCAAATCGAGTTGAACAACGCCTAAAATAAAGTATTTTGCATTTCAAATAGAGACAGAACTGTTGGCATGTTATTATCTTAAAACTCAAAAGACTTAAGCAGAAGAATCTATTTGAAAAACGCATAAGTCATTATATAATACATACTATATCTAAATATATAGTTTGATACAGTCTCTTTCGCTTATTAGGTCTAAAATAAAACTATCAGACATGTTCCGGTTTCCTATTTCGGCAAACTTTCCTCTAGCCTTCCGGTATGGTTAATCCTATGGCAAGTGAATTTAATCCCAGATCAAAGGCAAGTAAATTTAAATCCACAAAATTATTGTAGAAAGTATAAATGGGATCATTGGAGGGAAATTCACTTCCGCCAAATGTTGTCGAAAATAGACACCGAAACAGGCCTGTATATCTTGGTTGTGAATCACAAGGATAAATCAAGTTATATTCATAGGAAGGCAGTTTAGGCGTAATCTCCGAAAAAGTATTTTGTGGTCAGTGTGCTAGTGACCGACGGTATTTGGCCATCCCTGCAAACAAAGCATTTAGTTCAAGAGTATCTAATGCTGAAGCAGCCCCACTTACTTGGTGTACGATTTGACCAAACGTCGCACTTCTGTCATAACAGTTTCAATGTCAGCGTCTGGTCTTGCCTTAAGGGTATCACACAGTGTTTGTATAAACGGGGTTCCATCCTCGTGACGATAGGAGACATAACCCTCGTAGGTGCTGTAGCACTTTAGAATTTCGCTTGGAATTCCATGGGGCTGTTTACAAAGTAAAGAAAGTTAGTCACCGAACCTACCCGAACACAAGTTGTATTACCTGAACGGCATCCGTTTTGAACCTTCCAAATTCCCTGGCGCCTTTGCAGGCCTGAACAAAAAGTATCTTCGGTTTGTTCTGCAGCGTTCGATTGCGCACTATGGGAAAAATTATATCATCATCAAGTTTGTACTCGCCGTCCTTGGCGGCTATTGTATCATTGCGCTGCCCATGACTAAGTATTACAAGGACCAGCGCGGATCGCTCCTCAAAGTTCTTCAGTTCCACTGAAAATTCTTTCATAAATGGATAATTTCTAAGCAAATTCCAAACTCAACTTACGCGTGCGCACGGTATTCCTGACATCAGCTAGTGTCGCATTGGTTTTAGTTTGAACTTTGCACTTCAATGCCTTGAAGGTTTGTTCAAGCGATTTGGCGTCCTTGGCACTGCCATCCCGAAATTCATTTTGATTATCGAATTTCTCGTGATTGAAGATGATAACCTCCGCCGGCTTCAGCTTTTTCGTGTTGGCAGGAGTGGCTTTAAGTATCGTTGTCTGTGGACTGGATATGGTGCTCTTTAGCGCTCCCTGTGCATCCTTGGAGCTTGTAGAAGTTCGGTACTGTTTGGGCACCGCACCTGTATTGGAGTTGATGCTGATAAAGGTTTTGGGCACGGTGACCTTTGGCGTAGAAAGCGTTGGCTTCGTTCCAAACGAAGACGTAGTTACTGTGGGCCTGGTCAGCACAGTGCTGGTTGCAATGCCCGTCTTGGATGCATAAGGCGATACATATCCGCTATCCAGTGGTTTCAGTGCATAGGGCGACACATACGGCTTCGACAAGGCTGAGCTTGAGACTGATGTTGAGGTAGTTGTTGCCGGGAAAGTTTTCGGTAGCCAGCTTGTTTTGCTCTTTGCGCCGGGTTTTAGCACCACCCGCGTTGTCTCGACGTGCTGAGTAACACTGCGTCCCTGCTTCTGTGACATAGACGTCTGCTCCATTTTCACCAAAGTACTAGAGCGTTTGGCTTCCGTGCTGGCCTTGAACGAGGGCGCTGACCTCAGAGCCACACCATTCAGGCTGGACGGACTTGTGCGCTTTGTGGCCGTCGTGGTCGTGGTGCTGCTGCTGCCGCCACCGTTCATACGCAATTGCGCAAAGAGCTCATCCAGCTCAGCTTGGCTTGGTGTGCGGCGCGTTATCATTTCCGTCACTCGCGCCTGCTGCGTATGCGTCACCGTCTGACGTGTGGACGTGTATGTGACCGTTTTCTTGTTGCTGTCAAATATCGTCGAGTTCTGCACCGCCGTGTTGGTCGTTTCGGTCGCGGCGCTTGTTGTGTTGATGCGTGTCCTCGGATCCTGCAGCGCCAGCGCCTGGCCGTTGCTTGAACTTGCGCCATCATCCGTGGCTTTCTTCTTGCCCCACCAGCCCATTGTCTTCGCTCGTCGCTCTCTCGCTCTTGCTGCGGTTCTCAGCTGGAACAAGCGCGCAACACTCCACTCGCTTTAACGTTTCGGCACACACTGAAGTCGAACAAAGCTTTCGCCAGCGCTGCGATAAGGCGAAGTGTGTCGATTACTCATTCGATAAGTAAGCTCCTCTCTTTGTGAGGAGCGTACGTGTAGCGGGGATCACTGTGGTGAGGATCTGTGTATTAAAAACCCTTTTATAGCTACGCCTCTTCTTCATTACTCATACGCTACGCGTTATCAAATTAACGAGGATCTACCAGTAGAAATCGTTCTACGTGTGGGTCTTCTCAGACCAGGAACAAGAGTATAAAGCACCTACATATGTACATATTTACATAAGATACACCTACTTCAGAAATCACAGCCCTCATTTACTGTTTCCTGTGACGCAGTAATAGGAATCACAATTATTATTGAAACGGTAATACTCTGCCAAATTGTACACAAAATAAATTTGATGGCCTTGACCAGTGTCAATGTACCCGTATGTATATTCGAACATGTGTGTGGGCTTATATCCATCTCAATAACGATAGACGTATTTTATCAATTATATGATTGTGTACATGCATGCATTCGTACATACATACATATGTAAATATGTATGTACTAATGTGAAAAAAACGCTTCCAGCCACATAGCTTATCAACCGGTTTCCGGCTTAATGCATGCATATACATACATATGTATATATAGTTAGCGCCAAAAGCTAACTACATAGCACAAATTGATGGGTTAAACTATGAGTATGTCTAGAATAGTTGCAGTATTTTTCACTCCATAGAACAAGACGACATATAATTCATCATAAGCTATATGCACACATTGTAATATATTCAATAATTAAGCAATTGTATTTCAAGAACAGTTAATCGCAATCGAAATACTATATAATCTTTGGTGTGTATGTAACAGTTCTACCTGTCAATCAATCATATACATATGTATGTACATATATATGTATCTATTTTTATTTGGCTCATACGATCGTAAGCCACTTGTATCGTACGATCATACATAGTATACAATATTCAGCTCAAGTAAGAAACTAAAGCATTATGGAAGCTTCGGTAACTTTTCTTTGTTTGTTTTTGTATCTTTTGTTTTCTTTCCCGCTGAATATACCGTATATTTGCACTAAATTCTTAATTTCCAAGAACTTTGTGTCGCGCATACGAAACTGATCAAAAGCACCATAAACAAAAACACCTCAGTAGCTTTAAGCTCTCTTAAGCTTAAGAGCAAAAGTTTGCGCTCTCTGTTTAGCTACGCTCTCAGCAGTTTTATTGATTTTCAGCAGCGACAGTGCCGGCAGCGTCATGTTATGAATATTGATACAAAACAAAAGAAAGCTCTCTTCTACCCTGATGTTGGGAAACGCTTTTGAAATTTCAGTACTTCGGCAAACGTAGCGTCGTGAGGTGATAAAACCGGCGACTTGGCAAGAGTTTTCCGTTAAAAGGGATGCGGCGCCAAAATTAAAGCAACAAACAGCTGCCAACTGTTAGACAAATAATTGCAGTTTATGCAAATGGAAATTAATAATTATTTTTTATCTAACATTCATTAGTGGTTAAAGTGATTAGTGATGTGTAATTCATAAGTAAGTCAATTATCGAGTACCGCTGCAGTTTTTGATAAGATAATGACAATGGTTTGCATAGCTACAGGCTTATCACCAGCCAGACTATGTTAGACATGCAGATAACCTTTAAAATATCCAAGGCCAGTAATTCAACAATCTGCCAGAGTTCCCATATACCTAATGAATTAGAAATGTGCTGAAATGCAATTATTCGTCGTAAAATTGTTGGATAAAACAGCAAAGCACTATTTAAAAACCTTGCACATACTCATACACCAAAAACAATTTTCCGTCATGAATGCAAAAATACCCCATTGAATAATTGTCTGGGCAAGTCCCAAGTCCCAAGTATTACAGGAATAACTATTCGTATAGATTATATCAATCATAACCAATCATTGATGATGCAGTGCAAAGTTCTGGCTTAACTGACGCACGTTGGCATACATCTATGTGACACTGTAGAATGCTGCAATTTGTATCAATTGGCATAGATTGCATGCGCCTTAACAGACATGCAACTTGGCTAGACACAGATCCATCCCGGATCTCCGATCAATGTTTCCAGTAATTGCTGTGGCGCCAGAGAAGTTTAATTTGTGCTCATAAGTATTTTCAATGAAAATATTTTAATTTCTTAAAATACGGGAGGATCTATAAGTACTTGTAAGTATGAGTACTAATCAATATCACACTATTTTATAGAAAGAACCCTTCAAAGTATATGTATATAACAGGAAGATGATATCATAAGCACTACGAAAGGCCGTGAAATCTATTTTCACGCTTAGTGCTTAATAAATAACTTAAGTGCTTGTGAAATTATTATAATTCTATTATAATTTTGCCATAACACGTATAACCTATTGAGGCAGGCATTTTATATGACGATATCAACAGTCATGGCCATGCGGCAATATCAACTAAGCTATTCACTCTAATCTATAAATCATGAATTTTTTGATTAGAACAATGAGTTTAATTAATATAGCTACAGACATGTCTAGAAAATACGAAGTTCTTGATTTAAATGAAGGGCTTAGTTGATATAAACATGTATTTTCTTTGTTCCGTAACCCATGCCATATAACGCAGACAGACAGATTACCTAAGCTTTTCGTTATAACTAAGAAATTATCATTCTTGATTAGATATACATAGTCTCTTTGCTTAAGAGTAATAAAGACCTACAAAATTACACTGGATTTGCCAGATGTACCCAAAATCTATTTATACTATGTATTTGCGCAACGAATAACATTTTTTGAATCGTTACCATATGGTTTGGGGAGCTCTTCACTGACTTTAAAAGTGAACGCGATGGGCATTTTTACTCCCTGTACCCATAAAATGGGTAAAAAGGGGTATTACATCTGTGCAAATGTATGTAACAGGCAGAAGCAGACATCTCCGACCCTATAAAGTATATATATTCTTGATCTACTGATCAAGAGAGATTTCGATTTGGCCATGTCCGTCTGTCTGTCCGTCTGTCCGTATGAACGCGTCGATCTCAGCAACTACAAGAGCTAGAGACACCAAATTTAGAATGTAGGCTCCATACGCAGATCAAGTTTGTTTCCTATTTCAGATATCTTCCCCCGTTCCCCCGCAAATCGATAAAACCCGTTTCACAGTAACAATTTTCAAGATATAGCTTTTAGATTTGGCATGTACAATACTTTAGTCTCTCTTAATATACTGTCCAAATTTCGATTCAAAGTCGATCGGATAATACACAGATGCAGATTTGTCCAGAAGGTTAACATTAGTCTGTGTGCCAAATTTGAAAAACGTGTTTTGTGGATATCATATGCCGATTTGTGGGGGTAGGGGGTTCAAAATTTGTTTGATGCAGATCTGTCGGGAATCTTAACATTAGTCTGTATGCCAAATTTGGTGACTATAGCTTTAAAAATGGGGAAGATACAGGTTTTCCCCAAATTTGGGGGGAGGGGGTGTTGGTGGTCTCGACACTTCATAAATTGACGATATACACCAACATGTGTACCAAGTTTGGTTGCTCTAGCTCAAAGATAAAGGCAAAAAATTGCGTTCATACGGACAGACGGACAGACGGACATTTCGCAAACCCAATATACTATTTTCCCTTCGGGAACATAGTATAATAATGATTTAGTTACAATCCTAAAAAATTAGGAATTCTACAAATTTTTCTGTAATTCGCTTGGAATTCCCACATCTTTCAATCATTAATTAAGCAACCGTTTCATTATAAGATAATTTTAAAACACAAAAATAAAATTCTATCGCAAAAATAAATAATTTTTCTTAACAAATCATATTGATATCGAAATGAAAATTTGTTCAAGTTTCATGATCCAAAAAAATATCCTAAATTGTACAAAGGAGCCACTTTTATAAACTATAAGCAATTCTCTATAAAACTGCATTCATTTTACCAGTTCTCACCTTTCCCTTTTTGATTTTTTGCCACGTGATTCGACCAAACGAGCCACTGTGCGACGTCAGATGCTCAGTTGGGGATATTCCACCGCGCTTTCTCTCCGTCTCTATCTCTCTCCACAATTACAGCTACTATATTCTCAGTACGACGCTAGAAAGTACATATTTTAGACAGAAGTGGTTCTCTCTACAATACACATCCAGTATTATATCTGTACCGGTTCTCACTTTCGAATGAACTGCATTTTTTCGGTTATTGCTTAACTTGAGTTTAGCATTCTTAGTGTAATACAGAGTATAGTCTAATTTTATTTGCATCTACTTTTGTTTCCACATTAAAGTTCGCCGCAAGGACAAACACGTGGTCGATCGCAAAAGCTGATTTACGTATCGATCAGGTGGCAATACAACTGAACACTTTAAGAAAAACTTTTGCTTCTACAATGGCTGCTCCAGTCACCGCCATGGACTTTGACGAGATACTCTCGCAAATTGGCGAGTTTGGACGCTACCAGAGAGTCAACTATTTGCTCATCTGCCTGCCCGTGCTCTTTGCGGCTGCCAACAGTCTGTCGTATGTGTTTACCGCGGGCAAGCCAAAGTACCGCTGCCGCATAGACGAGTGCGACGATCCCGAGCAGGCGCAGTACCAGACCGACTGGCTGGAGCTGGCCATACCGGGCACGCGGAACGGGCACGGACAGTTCACGCCAACCGACACGTGTATGCGCTATGCTTCAAAGGAAAATGAGACTACGCTGCAGCGCTGGGAGCAGGACTGGGAGTCGCAGGAGTGCAAGGCCTCGATGTTTTTGCCGCCACAGCAGCAGCGCTGCCAGGAGTTCGTGTACGAGATCGGGCAGCACACCATTGTGCAGGATTGGCAGTTGACCTGCAAGGAGAACGATGTGAAGTTGGCCTTTGTGGGCACCACGCACTTTGCCGGCCTGGTTGTGGGCACGGCCGTATTTGGTTACCTTGCTGATCGGTGAGTAATACGGGAATTACACAAAGTTGTTAGTCAATTTTGGGCAAGATGTGAAATAGAGCGCGACGAAAACAGTTCTCAATAACAAAACTAACAAACAAATTAACTTTTTTTTGGTTATGTAGGTCACTTATTGACAAATGGTTCGTTATTCACCATGTGGCAACGTCCTATAGTTTTTGGTAGTTTGCAATACTCGCGAATGCTATCGATAGTTTCATTAGCGGTGCTCAAGATAATTCGTTTGAAAACTATTCATTCACTACATGGTTAATCAAAATAACGGTTTCAATAACTAAATTAAAAAGCAATACCTCTTTTGTTTTTGTTTCTTATAAACAAACTATACTTGACAACATCTATAGCAAGGTGTAAAATGAGGCCCCTTCTCACAACGGAGTACGTCACCTAATAAGTAAATACACCTTGATCTATAGGGGTATTCCAAATTATTAACAAGTAGGGACGGTACACTCAGTTTTAAATCTTTTCTTTTTTAAGGGGCGAAAGTGGGCGTAGAAAAAATATTTGTAGCCAAATCATCATCAGTAGGAGTGAGGCGAGAACTTTTTTACATTTTTGCAAGATACTCGCTGGAACACTTTGTATATTAAAAGTAATAACAAATTAGAGGGATTATCTCATAAAATAGAACGAGTAACAAACTCCCCCTCCACACCCTTTCTTCATCTAAACAGCTTTGGTCGCAAACATGTCTTTCTCTTCTGTACCGTCTTTATGGGCCTGACAGGCATCGCACAGGCGCTGGCCTGGGACTACACCAGTTTCCTAGTCTTTGCACTGCTGAATGCTGTGGGTACGTCCGGCGTGTATCCACTGGCCTTCATTATTGGCGTCGAAATGGTTGGACCGCGCAAACGTGAAATGACATCTATTGTCCTTAACTATTTCTATGCGATGGGCGAGGCGCTGCTTGGCCTGGCCGGCTGGTTGATCACCAACTGGCAGCTTTTGCAGTTCGCTCTCTCCATACCGCCGCTCTTTTTTGTCGTCTACATCTGGATGGTGCCGGAGTCGGTGCGCTGGCTGCTAGCCCGCAACGAGCATGAGAAGGCAGGTGCCATCATTAGACGCGCTGCACACGTTAACCACCGGGAGTTGTCAATGGAACTAATGGCCAGCTTCAAGCAGCACCAACTGGACGCAACTGACGCTGGGCCTGACAAGCAGGAGCCGACGCAGCAGCAGCAACAGCGCCAGATCTGGCCATCTGTGAAGCAAGTGTTCGCCTCCAATACACTGATCTGGCGTTATACCATCTTGCTGTATATTTGGTGAGTAGTTGCAAGTTAGATATCAGACTCAATGCTTCATATTCATCTTTATTCATCATCAGGGCTGTGAATGCCATTGTCTTCTATGGACTCTCACTGAACGCGACCAATCTCAGTGGCAATAAATACATGAACTTTGCACTTGTCTGCCTCATCGAAATACCCGGCTATAGTTTGGCCTGGGTACGTTTTGCATGACAGATTTACCTATTTATATCCCTCTAAACTGCATTCTAAAATAGTTGTGTCTACGCAAACTGGGAAGACGTCTGGCATTATCCGGCTCGCTGCTCCTCTGTGCACTCACCTGCGCAGCAAGCGGATATCTCACAACGGGTATGCAAATATATATTGATATATACTCGTACATATTCACACTCACTTCTGTGATATTCTAAATCTTAACTTTCTATGCATGCCTATGTAGTTAATACCAATAAGAAAACACGTAAAGTGCCTGAAACAAACTCAAGGGAGTAAGTAAACATTAAGTCATGAGAAGTTCAACATTTTACAGATGCTATCTTGCAAAAGTATTAAGAACTAAGCACAGGAGCTTATGTAAATTTGTTTTATAGGTAATTTTGTGCGTTGATCCGAATTGCAGTCAAAAAAGATATTTTAAGATACTTCTTTCTATATTTGCATATTTACTCCCTGTACCCATAAAATGGGTAAAAGGGAAAATGTGCAAATGTATGTAACAGGCAGAAGGAGACATCTCCGACCCTATAAAGTATATATATTCTTGATCAGTATCAAAAGAGATTTCGATTTGGCCATGTCCGTCTGTCCGTCCGTCTGTCCGTCTGTCCGTATGAACGCGTCGATCTCAGCAACTACAAGAACTAGATACACCAAATTTGGAATGTAGGTCCTGTATACCATACGCAGATCAAGTTTGTTTCATATTTCAGATATCTCCACCCGTTCCCCGCAAATCGATTAAAACCGTTTTACAGTAACAATTTTCAAGATACAGCTTTAAGATTTGGCAAGTACAATACTTTAGTCTCTCTTAATCTACTGTCCAAATTTCAAGTCGGATAATAAACACGGAAGTTATTAACGAAAGAAGATTCAGTGATGCAATTAAATTGCTTCGCTTGCGCTGTCGCTTTTGCCGCCTGTGTGTGTGCGTCTTTGTGTATGTGTGTGTGTATGGGTAAGTGGACTTAGATGTGATTGAATGTTTTAGACTGTACAGGGGTATGGGTATACTGACTATAGCATTCTTACTTGTTTTGATTTAAAACAAGTAAGAATGCTATAGTCGAGTATACCCGACTACGAAACTCCCTGTACCCAGGTCAAAATTTCCGATCGCATCTTCGTTAACTTACACATACATACACAGATACGCACACGCACGAGCCACAGCGCAAGCCAGGCATTTTAAGTTGTGACTGTGCTTCTTCTTCCCCTTGCTGCAGCACTGAATCTTCTTTCGTGAATAACTTAGGTGTTTATTATCCGATCGACTTGAAATTTGGACAGTAGATTAAGAGGGACTAAAGTATTGGACATGCCAAATCTTAAAGCTATATCTTGAAAATTGTAACTGTAAAACGGTTTTTATCGAATAGCGGGGAACGGGGGAGATATCTCAAATCTAAAATAAACTTGACCTGCTCCCGCTATACACGAACCTACATTCCAAATTTGGTGTCTCTAGCTCTTATAGTTGCTGAGATCCTTGCGTTCATACATACGGACAGACAGACGGACAGACGGACAGACGGACAGACAGACGGACATGGCCAAATCGAAATCTCTTTTGATACTGATCAAGAATATATATACTTTATAGGGTCGGAGATGTCTCCTTCGCCTGTTACATACTTTTGCACAAATCCAATACCCCTTTTACCCATTTTATGGGTACAGGGAGTAATAAAACAAACAAGAAAGAACGGCCATCTTCGTCGTGCCGAAGATATAATATTCCCTTGCGGCCATGTTTTTTATACAAAAACTCAATTTCAAACCGATTATATGGCAGCTATATAATAATGTGGTCCGATTTTGATAAAATGAAAGCAAACTATACAATGTATAACAAAACTCTCAATTGCTGAGTTCTTATGAATATCTGATAAACAAAAATATGTTCATACAAATACTTATTTCTCATCCGATTGTTCTTATGGGAGCTAAAAGATATAGTGATTCGATTTTGATAATATGATTGTGAAGGTGTATAGCTACACAAACACTCCGATTAAGTGAGTGACGACCGATCTTTCCAATGGCCGCTATATGTTATATGAATGAAACATCTATGTCAAGTCTTATTACGATAGCTCTAAAACTGAGAGACTGGATTGTTAAGAAACAGACGGACATATATCGACTCTGCTATCAATACCGATCAAGAATATATATACATACTTTGGGTCGGAAACGTCTCCTACAATGCGTTTTACATTTCGTGACAAAATTATAATACTCTCTGCAGTGCATTACAGTACGCCCTCGCTTAACGCAACCAATTAAAATCGGGCCTGATGCGAAAAACGCGGTTGTTACAAAAACCGAGGTAAAATTTTCTATTGTCTAACTGACCTGCTTTAAAAAAAACAAGTAAGAATGCTATAGTCGAGTATACCCGACTACGAAACTCCCTGTACCCAGGTCAAATATTTCCGATCGCATCTTCGTTAACTTACACATACATACACAGATACGCACACGCACGAGCCACAGCGCAAGCCAGGCATTTTAAGTTGTGACTGTGCTTCTTCTTCCCTTGCTGCAGCACTGAATCTTCTTTCGTGAATAACTTAGGTGTTTATTATCCGATCGACTTGAAATTGGACAGTAGATTAAGAGGGACTAAAGTATTGGACATGCCAAATCTTAAAGCTATATCTTGAAAATTGTAACTGTAAAACGGTTTTATCAATGGGAACGGGATATCTCAAATCTAAATAAACTTGACCTGTCCGCTACACGAACCTACATTCCAAATTGCTGTCTCTAGCTATGCTGTCCTCGTCTACATACGAGACGACGGACGGATCGGACAGATGGACAGAGAGATCAAATCGAAATCTCTTTGATACTGATCAGTATATACTTTATAGGTGGATTCTTCTGCCATCATTTGCACAGTATACCCTTTTACCCATTTTATGGGTACAGGGAGTAAAAATCTTTTGACACATTAAAATTAAAGTTTGGAGTAGTAATTTTATTTTATTCAACTTATTACTCCCTGTACCCATAAAATGGGTAAAAAGGGGGTACTAAATCTGTGCAAATGTATGTAACAGGCAGAAGGAGACATCTCCGACCCTATAAAGTATATATATTCTTGATCAGTATCAAAAGAGATTTCGATTTGGCCATGTCCGTCTGTCTGTCCGTCTGTCCGTCCGTCCGTCTGTCCGTCCGTCCGTCCGTCCGTCCGTATGTATGAACGCAAGGATCTCAGCAACTATAAGAGCTAGAGACAGCAAATTTGGAATGTAGGTTCGTGTATAGCGGAGCAGGTCAGTTTATTTTAGATTTGAGATATCTCCCCCGTTCCCCGCAATTCGATAAAAACCGTGTTACAGGAACAATTTTTAAGATATAGCTTTGGGATTAGGCTTGTGCAATACTTTGGTCACTCCTAATCTACTGTTCAAATTTCAAGTCGTTCGGATAATAAACACGGAAGTTATTAACGAAAGAAGATTCAGTGCTGGAGCGGAAGGAAGAAGAAGCACATCCACTACTTAAAATGCCTCGCTTGCACTGCGCTCGAGCTGTCGCTCGTGTGTGTGCGTCTTTTGTGTATGTGTGTTTGTATGTGTAAGTGTACGTAGATGCGATCGGAAATTATTGAGCTGGGTACAGGGAGTTTTGTAGTCGGTCTTACTCGACTATAGCATTCTTACTTGTTTTTTTTTTAAATTTAGAATTTTGGACTACACCTTGCTACAATTTATATTTTTCTGCATTTATATTTGTCGACAGAGACGAATGAAAAAAAGCTCGGGAGGAAAGTAGTCAAATAAAACTAAAACATACGATTTTCTAAGAAAGCCGTATTAAATCAGAAAATATTATTTTTAAAGTCAGAATCTACAATGTTAAGAATTAGGGTGTTGCGTTATTGAGAAGTTGCGTGATAAGAGGATTGCGTTAAGCCTAAGTGTATTTAATATTAGTACTGCTGTAATTTATTTTTGGTAAAAAAAGAATATTAGATTTGTGAAATGTGCGTCTGTCTGGGTGACGGCAATATTTTCCACACCCTAGATTAACCAAACTTGGGACACATGTTGGTATATATGTACCCTCAGTTTATATGGAGATACATATGGGCAAATCCCAGAAACAGTCCACCAGCGAACAATTTTTGAAATTAGCCTTTTGTTGCATATACATAAGGACTCACACACACGACCCACAGCGCAAGCACAAGCGAGGCATTTTAAATGGTGTCTGTGCTTCTTCCCCCCTCGCTGCAGCACTGAATCTTCTATCGTGAATAACTTCCGTGTTTATTATCCGATCGACTTTAAATTTGGACAGTAGATTTGAAGTGCAAAATTCGAGATCGAATTTCTAAACACACAAATAACCAAATTATATAGGACTGGGAACATAGTATTCTGCAGTCGGGTGCGTCCGACTGCAACGTTCTTACTTGTTTTTTAACTGATTCTCTTAAAAGTTCTATGACTGCATCTTCGAATCTATCTATTACATTCTAAATAGTAACTAAATAACAGACAAACAAATTTCTAAATTTTGTGAACTCGTGTAAATTCTATTTGCAACAGAAAAATTCGTGACAAGTGATAAGATAAAAACTGTAGACCCATTTACATGTACATATATATTGGATACGAATGTGTGGAAACAGATCGTAACTTCTATTATGATTTATGTTTCATGACTTGATGTTTGCTTATTCTTCCGTATTACGAAAACTATATATTCCGCTTCTGCAACAGGTGCCAATTGGCTGATCGTAACACTCTTTTTATTGGGCAAACTGGGCATTACCTCTTCGTTTGCTGTCATTTACACCTACACTGCGGAAATGATGCCAACGGTTGGTCTAGCTTAAGAATTTAATCCAAAACTCACTTAAGTCCCTTACATTCCGATTTCAGGTCATACGCAGCGGCGGCGTTGGCGTCATGTCCACCTTTGCACGTTGTGGTGCAATGGTAGCGCCCTTTGTGCCTCTCCTGGTGGGTGGTTGACAAAGCTTTCTATGACAAGGTATTCAAATCACTACAGGATGTCTTTTCTTTTAGGGCACTTATTATGAGCCGCTGCCCCTGCTGCTATTTGGAGCTATATCAATGCTGGCTGGTTTATTGTCACTTCTGCTGCCGGAAACCTTTCATAAGAAGCTGCCCGATACGGTGAATTCAGCAGATCAATAAACATACTTATATCTATGTATATATCTAACCTCTAACCAATATCACAGGTGACTGAAGCTATCGCGTTGGGCAACAAGACGCGACCACATCTTAGCAGTGCTGACAACTTAACAAACAGTCAGCAGCCTCAAGAGTCCATAATTTGATTGTATGAATTTAAAGCAACACTATCTCATCTAGTACAAACCACTAGTAGTAACTAAGAGACTTTCTATAAGGCACCTTACATTCTTATACCCTTGCAGAGGGTATTATATTGTATAACGCATTCAAGGCTTGTCCGACACTATTCCGATCTTCATTAACAGCTGAGATCAAATGGCCAAGAACATTATAATAACAATAACAATAGACAATATTCTTTGAACTAAACTTGTCCGAATGTCTGTTAAAACTATCTTTATGAAACTTGGCACGAATGCTATGTTTGGTGCAGTCAGTACATATGTATTTACTTATGTATATTCATATTTATAATGCTCCCAACAAGCTGACTTAATTTGAGTAAAATGGGACCACTATACGTACATATACATATTATAGCAACCATAGGAACAATCATTGGAAAAATTAGTTGTAAGAACTCAAACTCAACAATTATAAGTTTTGTGTTGTCTTTTACTGTATAGTAAATTAAATCAAAATTGCCATAAGCAAATTTACGTTTTATATGAAAAAATATCTGCAAGGGTATATTCCTCGGCACGCCAAAATTACACCAAAGTAAACATGTTTAATTTTATTTTAAACGTTTGATCTTTACCAAAAACCAAAAATGAACCGCGATCGGTCCACTACATGACTAGCAATACTTTTTTTATGACAATACTCGATATTTATATTTGTACTCAAGTATCGTAGGTTGTTATAGCTTCCTGTATCTATCAGCTAGCATTTGAAATTGTTTTGTACACGCAAAATTTAGGAATAACCATTCTTATATTAAAACTGCTCAATAAATTCAAACTACGTATGTATGCGTATGTCTATATTAATTTGTATAATTGGGATCCAAGTATTTACAATGTACCAACAAAATAATTAGAGCGGAGAACATCACTGTCCGAACAGTCCCTCAAAAACAAGAGGATCCGATATGACTCCAAAACGATGCAGCAACTTGTAACGCTGTTTGTCATCAGTTCGGAGACATACTGGCTGATAGAAGTCCAATCGCCTGCTGCTCTTCAGTTCCCAGTCCGGCAGCAAATCCTCGATTTCCACCAGTACCTCTTTTCGTCGTCCCCAGAAGTCCACATAGGCCAATTTCAAATGATCCTGCTCATCGTTTATGTAGATGAAACCAATTATGTTTGTGGCGGCATAGCTGCCCAGAGTGAGCGTGACCAGCCCGCTAACGCCAATGGCTGCACAAACTCCAAGCGCATCTCCCGACACTTGGCCAGCCTGCTCGAGCGCAAAGGCTAATGGCGCTGCAGCTGCAGTGACAATAGCCTGATAGACTTTTAGTCGGTTAAAGGCCGCAACTAGTCGGATCATTGGAAGCCGGTAGATGGGGCGCCAATCGGTGAAGCCGGCGTCGAGAGCAGATGGTTTCCTTGCTGTTGGCGCTGTGGCCGGTTCTGCAGTTGGCGCGGTTGCATGGTGGCGGTTGCTGGGAACACAGTGCAACAATGGAAATTTTATAATTTGTGGCGTGCACAGTCGCCGAAGCACTGCGAAATTTAAATTTATGTCAGTAAACTTCTACAAAGAAGTTTTTAGTTTATATAAACAAAACTCACTTGTCGTCACGGTTGCCACTTAAAAAAAATCAGAATGGGCCAAAAAATATTCAATACTATAAAAAAATATTGTTAGGTAGATCTGCGTTCACTGTTAAACTCAAATGGCACTGTCAATACATCGAAAACCGTTCTCGCTTACCACATGCTGGTCACACTGTTTTCATATTTGATTTACATCTATAACGTTTCTTTTTTAAATTACCTAACACTACACTGATTGTTAAATAAAACACGAAATACAAAATAGAAAGATACACTGCGACTAGAAGAGCTTATGCGAAATTTAAAAAGGATTGGCAACTACAGATGACCATGAATATGCTCGCGCCCAAATATTTAGCTGCATGCGATTAACAGCTGAGCTTTTGAGTACAAAATATGTAATTTCAATGACGCCAACATTTTGAGAATTGAGCGCCAGGCATTAGTTTAATAATAGACCGACCAGATGAGCGACACTACCGAGAGAAAATACAATAATTCACTGAGGCGTTGTTCAGTCAGAGTCGACAACGACGAGAGATCGCTTTGTATTTACGGTCTTGTGCCGGTCGCGTTGGCCAGTTACAAAACGAATTTACATAGTATGTATTTATTAAAAATGCAGTATAATAAATCATTAGTTGACTAGTATACAAATATTTACACTAATCTAAAAGATTTAAAAATTATTTGTTTGACTGAAGAAGACAGCACATAAATCACTATTATTAAAGATTTGCTATTGAAAAATACGACTCAAAAAGAAATGTTCATTATATTATAAAATTAGGATTAAAAGTTTAATAAATAAAAATAAAAATGTTGGATAACAACTAAGCTAATAATAATAGAAACAAAGATTGATATGTTGCTACAATTTGATGTCATTTTGTGTTGTTCAACAAGCTACAAATATTTTTAGCCCATTATATTGGCTTGCTGCGAATTTGAAAATAGTTTTCAAATCTTATGTGTTTGTGTGTCATTACTTCTCTCGAAATTCTCAGATGTGCAACCCCTTAGAATACACATAAAACAAGCGCGACATAATGCGTTTTTATCTGCCTAATGATCAAATCCAAAATCTCTAGTGTTACAATTCCTTCAGCATATAAGACCAATTTAAAATCAATTTTCTTTTAGGGAACACCAGAATGTCGCTCACAGCGCTGGGGATTAGCGCTGGCTTCATGGTCGGCTGCTGCATTGCAGCACAGATTGCTCGCCGTGTAAGTCGCCGACTCCTCAGCAACGATGGAATTGTGCCGGTTCTGATGAACGAGGCTATTGCAGCGGCGGAGCTGTGTGCCTGCTGCTTTGAGCTGATTATTGGTGAGTGGAGAGGGTGGAGATGGACCTCAACTGATTGGGTGTATTCTGATGAGATGTATTTGAACATATGCAGTCGCTGATAACTTTGGCGTGGCGGCTTATGCCATATTTCTGTTCTTGCTGACTTGCTGGTGGGGCAAGGTCTGGGGCGATGCCTCCGCTTGCCCATACACACACATGGAGGATGTGCTGGAGGGGCGCACTAGCTTTAAGGAGATGGCACTGCGTACTTGGGCGGAACTAATGGGCGGCTGCTGCGTGTATCGCATTGTGCAGGTTTTCTGGTGGCTGGAATTTGCCGAGACGCACAAGGGACGCGCTTTCGAGGAGTGCAATGCCGATTTGCAGGTTAGCCCATATGTGGGCGCTGCCATTGAGGGTGTGGCTACATTGCTATGCCGACTTGCCTCAAAAACGCTCAGTGAGAAGGAGCCAAAGTTTAGTAGTTACATTGATTCATTTATCGGCACCAGCCTGGTGGTGGCAGGTAAGCCCTCGCCCGTCTACGACGAGGCTTCCAACTGTTGCCATGTCTTCTCAAAAAGTTTACGCTTTTAATTATGCCCTGCTTGTAGCCTTCAACTTCTCCGGCGGCTACTTTAATCCGGTGTTGGCCACAGCCCTTAAGTGGGGCTGTCGCGGCCACAGCAATCTGGAGCACATCATCGTCTACTGGATCGGCGCCTGTCTGGGTGCATTGCTATCTGTGCCGATCTTTAAGCTCTCCATTGTGCGGCGGTTCCTTCTTGGCGAAGAAAAGGCCAAACAGGCCTAAACTGTGTGTTATCCCAAAGACACATCATAAGTTATTATTTTCCTCTATTTATTTTTATTGCCAATTTTACCTTTTAACAACCAAAACTACTTACATACATATATATCGCACAAGCGTCAAACTTATTAAACTATTAATACTATCATTAGTGTTATTTATAGTTACGTAGCACATGTATGCTTATCTCGTTAGTTATAAATTGACTGTTATTTTTGAATTAACTTAAAGATTAAACAAATAAACATTTAAAGCGGTAATCTTCAATTGGCAACATAAGTCTCAATTTTTGAATATACGAGTACATTGACGTTGAATACAAATATATTTATAACAAGAAAGGACGGCTATCTTCGAAGTGCCGAAGCTATATACCCTAGCAGGAATTAAATTTTATACAAAACTTAGTTTTTGTATGATGGGAGCTATGGGAGCGATGTGGTCCGATTTTGATAAAATTATAGAAATCTTTTTGAAGTATAATAAAACTCTCACATAGTTTTGACAAAATATTTGTATAACTGAAAAGTTTGATATAGTGGTCCGCTTTTGACCAAATTTAGTCAGGATACCTTTATAAACAAAAAAGTTTTTCATACAAAAACATAGTTGTCTTCCGATTATTCCTATGTCAGCTATATGTTATAGTGGTCTGATCCGGCCAGTTCCTGAATATATTTATATGCTTTGTTGGGTCGGAAACGTCTCCTTCAGTCCATTACACATTTCGAGACAAAATTATAATACCCTGCTAGGATATAAAAATTACTAGCTGGAGTTGCCCGTCGATTTTACCATAATTACAATTTATTATATTATGTCGAATTAGCCTTTTTGCCTCAATACGAAAATTGCGTAACCCTTGTGTGGGGCCACATTGTTCTTAACCGTTGTGTAGAGTAATGAATATGACTTTGAACTTGAATGTACAATTCTAGTGTTTCAGATCAATAAAGTTTCACAAACTTTAATCATTGAACCAATAGTCACTGATTCAGTGGCGTAGATAGTTTTTTGCAAAGGGGATGGGGGGAGAATGGATTTTGAAAATGTAAAATTTTCTTTTGTTTTTTTGCCATTTTGCTTCTATTTAATTAATTCTTATTTATTTATTTATATAATGTTAATTTCTAGTTGAAACTATGAATTAACATTTAATTTTTAGCCATGGCTGCCAGGGCCTTCACAGAATAATATCAAGTTTTATAGATTCTTTGCACAGTCAAAATCTTAAGAGCTAGGAAGCTGAAATTTTCACAGTAGCCTCTATCTATGATGAAAGTGGTTTTGGGAAATTCCAAGCGTGGAAAATCGTTGTGTGTAACTTTTATGCTTATCATCCAATCGGCTTCAAACTCATTATCAAGGATCTATACAAAAAATCATTTGAGACATATTTCACCGATTTTAGAAAATCCACCCACATGGCGTAAAAGCTCTGAAATGTAACATTCTTGGTTATCGTGTGATTTGAATGAAATTTATTTTCCACACAAGAAAAAATTAAACGTGGTGGTTATCAATTTTGGAAACTTTTCAAAACTGCATCAAAACAAATTCAAAAGAATGCTGACCGATATTAAAAAATCTACATTATTTTTATAAATTTCTCACAACTTTAAAAGCTATTGAGAAAATAAAATCGAACAGGTCATCCGAGTGGGTATTGATAAAGCGAAAGTTAAGCTAGTAGTTTATTTATATAAATTCATTGGATTTATTGCCAATATCGGGTGAACCGTTCTTGAAGAGGACCGAAAACCCTTCCAAAATAATTTCGTGATCCAAGATCCAAAACATGGACGTCCAGAAATTGATTATTTGTATTTGGTTTTAATGTAGTGTCGAATATCTTATAAAATATCGTATCTACGATATTTTTACTCCCTGTACCCATAAAATGGGTAAAAAGGGGTATTGGATTTGTGCAAAAGTATGTAACAGGCAGAAGGAGACATCTCCGACCCTATAAAGTATATATATTCTTGATCAGTATCAAAGAGATTTCGATTTGGCCATGTCCGTCTGTCTGTCCGTCTGTCCGTCTGTCTGTCCGTATGTATGAACGCAAGGATCTCAGCAACTATAAGAGCTAGAGACACCAAATTTGGAATGTAGGTTCGTGTATAGCGGGAGCAGGTCAAGTTTATTTTAGATTTGAGATATCTTCCCCCGTTCCCCGCTATTCGATAAAAACCGTTTTACAGTTACAATTTTCAAGATATAGCTTTAAGATATGGCATGTCCAATACTTTGGTCCCTTTTAATCTACTGTCCAAATTTCAAGTCGATCGGATAATAAACACCTAAGTTATTCACGAAAGAAGATTCAGTGCTGCAGCAAGGGGAAGAAGAAGCACAGTCACAACTTAAAATGCCTGGCTTGCGCTGTGGCTCGTGCGTGTGCGTATCTGTGTATGTATGTGTAAGTTAACGAAGATGCGATCGGAAATATTTGACCTGGGTACAGGGAGTTTCGTAGTTGGGTATACTCGACTATAGCATTCTTACTTGTCTGTTTTGAAAAAGTATCAAAATGATGTTTGATATATCGCTTTGATAATATCGATAAATTTGATACTAGCTGGTAATACCCCAGCGTTGCTCGGCGAAATATATTGAGATGAATGCATTATATTGAATTTTAATACTTTCGCCAATCGTAAGAAATACACACAATAGCGTACCACAATTTTCCCGCCCGTGGGAGTAGACTTTTCTAAATAGTTGAGCCTAATGAATTTTTGTATAGGGCTATGAAAAGTCTTCAACTCGATCTAAAAAACAACAAATAATTTCACTCATTTCACCTTGATCCCAATTTCCCGCCCGTAACGGCGGCCTGATCTACAATTTCTTACATCGGTTAGCACACTCTTAAATTATTATACTCTGTTTCCGAAGGGAACTAGAGTCACCTAATTTGGCACACAGACTAATGTTAACCCTCTGGACAAATCTGCATCAAAAAATGTTTGATCTATATCTCCCACACCTGCACAGGTAGAGTCATCAAATTTGAAATACAGACTACAGTTTTCTTCTTCTTCGAACCCACAAATAAGAAAACTATACCTGACTGGGAACAGAGTATTCTGCTGTCGGATAGGTCCAACTGCAACGTTCTTACTTGTTTTTGGTATAGTATTGAAAATGAGTTTGAAGCCTATTGCAAGAATAATACTACCATTTTTTTTCTTGTGAATTTAAATTTACTTTTTGCTATCTTAGATTTTGACAGCTTTATCCAATTGTTATAAAGAGGACAAAAAATTTAATCTAATTTTTAAAAAAATAAAAAATTTGCTTACATTATGATTTTTAAAACAAATAAAAGAAAACAAAAAATATAATATGGAAATGATATTTACAATATTTAAAATATTCTACTGGGTAGATCCCCGGGGAAGGACCTGATTGGGCCACGTCCACGACGACGACGTCTACTCGAAGGGCTGTTTGGCGGATGGGCTAAGCATCTGGCAAATAAATTCGGGTGGCATCTGAGGCGCTCCAGATACTTTTTTGAAATATTGTTGATAGCGTCACCAATTGCAGGAACTTTAAGGTCACTCTCCATATTTCTGGTCCTCATGTACCAAGGTGAAATGGAAAGCCTCCGCAAAATTTTAGATTGTTCTATTCTAATTTTATTCATGTCGGATTTGGCACCTATCTCATATATTTGAATTTCGTATTTTCAAATTGGGGCTAAAATTACTTTATATATCCTTACTTTATTGGCTAGCGAGAGTTTTTTCTGTCTGAAGAGCCAGTCCATCCTTTTGGCCTTAGACAGTAGAGACTGTTTGACCATGGTGGTTAAAGGTAGGCTTGCGATCCAGTATGAGGACTAGATATTTATTATAAGTCTTATGCTCAAGGGTGTCTCTTGCAGGGTCACTCCAGGGCAATTTGCTCTGCGATTGGCAAATGTGACATTGACGCATTTAGAGCTATTTATGCCAATATTCCACCTATTGGCCCAGGCTGAGAATATATCGAGGTATTCCTGAAGCACCTCAGTAGCAGATATGACGCAGGTGTTTTTAATAATAATGGCATCATAATAATGGTATCATCGGCATATGTCGCGAGAAGGGCGTCATTACGAACATTGTCCAAGCTTTCGAGCGACGGCATATCTGCGGTGAACAGCGAGTAGAGGGTGGGGCCAAGAACGCTACCCTGCGAGACTTCAGCCTTTATTGGCCTGCTTTGGGAAGCTTGGCCATCCTGCACAACTTTAAAATCTCTGTTTTGCAGGAAGCTCCTAATTAGAAGGTAAAGCTGTGGAGAGCATCGATTTAAGCTTGAACAGCAACCCTGCATGCCAAACCCTATCAAAGGCTTGCTGCACATCTAGAAATACAGCAACTGCATATTCTCTGCCCTGAATTGCTTCCAGGACGAAGTTCACAACACGATTAAGCTGATCCGGGGTACCATGCTGCTTTCTGAAACCAAACTGGTGTGTGGGAAAGACATCCTGTACTGCTGGTGTGGCCAAAATGCGATTGAGTACCAGCCGTTCAAACATTTTACCCAAGGAAGCAAGTAGGCTAATAGGCCTATATGATTCAACATCTGCAGCAGGTTTTCCAGGCTTGTGGATCATCGTGACTGCCGCACTTTTCCAGGCCTTCGGGAAGTAGCTAACTCTTGGGCAGCAGTTGAAAATGAGCGTTAGAAATAGCAAAACCCTAGTGGGGAGCAATTTAAGGGTATTGTTATCAAGGCCATTTTCTCCAGGGACCTTCTTGTTGTCCAATTTGGCCACAAGCGCTTGCACCTCATTGAGTGTCACAGGCTTGCAGGGGAGTTGCAGCAGCAGTTGTTGGTCAAGCGTATCTAGCACATCGTTTTGCAATTCCATGCTGGTGAGCCAAAATGGACGAAAACGCTCCCCTAAGCTAACAGAAAATGCCTCAGCCCGTTGGTAGCTTGTGTAGCACCAACCACCAGCTGGATCCATAACGGGAGCCTTAGCACTAGCTTGCCTTTTGAATGGTTTGGTCATCTTCCACAATGAGAAATTTGTCCCTTTGCTTATCGATATTCAATACTTTATGCAACCGATTTGCCACTCTCGAGGAGATTGCATTGATCCTGGGGTCTCTTGTGCGCACACGATGGTTGTTCAGCGGAGTTGTCGTTGACGACTCAGCTACAGTTGCAGCACGTGCCACAGATTTCAACTTGGTCATTAATAAATCGACAGCGACATCCAAGTCCTCAGGTGTGTTTAATTCCATATTCAGCTCGATGGACTGGTCAAGCTCAGCTTGGAACTTAGCGATGTTTGATCTGGAAGACAGACAGCGTTTCCTAGCCGAAGTAAATTTCGGTTCCTTATACAAAGTGGCCACGACTAGACTGTGATCAGACGTCAGCTCGTATATATTCTCCACTGACATACGGATTTGCGCAATTCCATTTGTCAGGAAAAAGTCAGCAGTAGGCGTCAGCTGAGTATTATATGGAAAGTAACTGGGATTTCCAGTCGCGAAGACCTGGTATGAAGATCTGCATATCGCTTCATGCAGTTTACTTCCTCTACCACAAGTTCTTAAATTGCCCCACCAGGGATGCTTGGCATAAAAACCTCCAAGAATAAATTTATTGCCTAGCTGTTGTAGTAGCAGTTCGAAGACCAGCGCTGTCCAGGTTATCCTAGGGGGAAGATAAGCAACTGCAACTCTGAGTGAACCTTTAGATGTATTTATCTGGCTTTGGGACAGCTGAATCCTATTTGATGATGTTTCAGCCAGTTTGTGGTGTTCAAGTCCAGACCTGACCAAAATGGCAACTCCGCCGCTGCGAGTTCCCGCAGGATGATCAACCTTGTGGCAAGTAAGTCCGGGAATATAGATTCTCTTGCGACCTTGCAAGTGAGTTTCTGTAATGAGCATAACATCAATGCGATTAGCAAAGAGGAAGAGACGAAGCTCGTTAACGCTTCTCTCAATTCCTCTTGCGTTCCACAATCCAAGGCGTAGATCTTGTTTCATTATGTAAGTTTTGAGATGAACAAGGTAAGCAGGGTGAAAAGCTGATCAACTTTCGAAGTGAGGCTAATCAAAGCTTCCTCCAGCTTACCAATGCTGATTCCATACACATCAGGGCTTGAGGTCATGGCATCAGTAGTTGATGTGGTGTTCTGCTGCAGCCTGTGAGATACTCCATGGCGCATGGTTTGCTGAGGTAACTGCTGTGCAGCCTGGGTCCCTCGAAGAACGTCCGCAAAGGAGACACCGCTCTTAACAGCTTGCGCTGGAACTTCTACGCTTTGGAGGCCAGCACTCTACTGGATGACGGCACTGAAAAGCTCAGGTTTTAAGCTCTTCATTTTCTGCTGGCGAATTTTGCAACCTTTGAAACTAGCTGCGTGATCCTCTTCACAGTTAGCGCAAATGAATTTGTCCACTGAACTGGATTTGCAGTCCCTGTGGTTGGTTGGATGATAACCACACTTACCGCAGACTGGGCGCTTCAAGCAATAGTTTTTAGTATGCCCAAAATCCTGGCATCTAAAACATTGCGCTATATCATTTGACTTTTTAACTCTTTCAACTTTAACGTATAGCCATTTTAAGAAACAAATCCAAATTGTTTGGAGCCTGCTTCAAGTTAACAAAGAAGCATGCTTGCCTGGTTTGCATAGCATCTGCACTTAAGACTTCCATTGTGGAGTCATTAGTCCAGTCCGGCTTTCTCGGACAATGAATATTTCGAACTTCGTGACCCGAATCCATAAAAGTATTTTTGACACGCTCCACAACGCGGAATGGTTTCTCCTCAGAAAGCTGGTGATGCCAAAACCGGTAAGAACATCTACCACCGCTCTATAGGCTGCAGAGTTCACAGTAGCGATTCTAGTTACGCCAGTTTTTGAAAGGTTGAGGCTATATGCCTTTGGACTAACAACCGCATGCAGAGCCTGTTCAAGGCCATCAATGTTTGTGCAGTTGGGGACACAAATGGATGAGGGCTTCGTTGGGCGTTTCACTGGAATATTGGCAGCTTGATCCTGAACTGTAAAGTTACCAGATTTTAATTCAGATTCAATTAGGTCAGCAGGCTGAGCAGCTGGCTCTAAATGATTAGCAACCAAATCTTCAATCTCCCTGTCTTCCTGTAGTAGCGCCGCAAATCGGTTGCTGGGTTCATGTGTTTGTATTTGTAGGTTGCATTTTTCCCTGCTTATTTGTTTTAAAGTAAGGGTTTATTTTTCGCTTACCTCTCCCCGTCAAAAAAGGGCTTGAAAAGTGCAGGATGCAGATTTGGAAATCAGTCGAGGTTATATCAATCGATGTCATTATTGTTCATGTGGGGTGGAACACACACTTCCACTTAATGAAGTTGTCACTGTATAGGTCGACACGTGGCTAGAGTTTGTCGAAGTCAATGTGCACGTAGTGCTGCATGTAGTTGCACCCCATTTGGTACCACTGCACGTAGGTGCAATGTCCGTAGCATCTGCAGTAGCAGGGATTCCGATAATGGAAAGCATGGCGCGTATTTCTGCAGGCATTGCGTTGGCAATTTTCATCATTTGCTCATACTCGGGCAGCGATTTCCTCAGCTGAGAGGTTGTCTTTTCATTCCATTAATAATTAATTACCAATGCCGGTTGACCGACACTTATCACAGTCACAATACTCAAGGTATGCCACCAAAATGTGGACTTGTCCATAGGTTTATGCAATTTTACACAATTTTTTCAAAATTTTTCTCAGAATTTTCTCGCACAGACAAATTTTGAGTCTGCTTATGACAAGCAGCGTTGTAAAACTGAGAATAATACTACCAGACAAAAGCTTTTCACCTAAGTCATTCGCATGAGAAAAAAATGATGGATTCCAGAGTTTTCCACTACTTTTCCGACCGTTTCCGAATCGGTGCCACATGTGTCGAATTATTCAATGTGAAAAGCTTTGAAAATTAGTTTGAAGAGAATCTGACCATGATTACCTTGGGGTAGTTTTTCCAAAATCTTTGAAGTTGGAAGCCCATCGCATGAATATTAACATTGCCGAATTCCAAAGTTTTCCATCAACTTTCCGACCATGGGGCTAAATTTTCCAAAGTCGGTGAGACACGTTTCAAATTATTTTACGTGAAGAGCTTTGAGAATTAATTTGAAGGTGATGGGACTAAATTTAGACTTTCGCCCATACAACCTTGAGATCCCCATTTTCCACTCATGGGGTGAATTTTCCAAATATGTGCCAAATGAATTTTTGTGTTAATCAATGAAAATGAGTTCGAAGCCGATTGGATGGTCAACAAAAAAGTTTCATACACTAGTTTTCCGCGATTTTCCACGTTTGTGGGTGGAATTTTTCAACACCCTGCCTGAGTGTGCACTTTCATCGTAGATGGAACCTATTGAGAAAATTTCAGCATTTTAGCTCTTACGGATTGGGCTCTGCGATGCTTGCCAATCAGTCAATAAGTCAGGACAAACTCTTTTATATATATACATAGATTTCAGCCACAACTGAAAATGCCTGGCTTGCGCTGTCGCTTGTGTGTGTGCGTGTTTGTGTAAGCGTACGAAGATGCGATCGGAAATTTTTAACCTGGGTACAGGGACTTTTATAGTTGGGTATACTCAACTATGGCATTTTTACTTGCTTGATTACGTGATTAGTTTGTTATTTATTCGGATTTTAATTTTCCTTTTTAACTACATTGGTAAGTAAATGATTAAAGTAATCTTTAAAATCTCAAATGATCCAAGCAAGCTTTGCTTATCCAAGTAACATGGTAGAGACCCCTAACATTTCATAACTAAATTTTAAGTCGCATACAAATTATCTGCAAGAAATTCAATACATTTAATAAATTCAAAATGATAACGGTTAATAAATTCTTATGCTTTATTGAGCTACAATGGGGCGTAATCATTATCGCCATCATCGATATTATACTCAATATCTTGGCGATCTATTTTTCTAGAGGTATATCGTATATTCCGACAGATAACAGTTGTCGCTTCTAAGAAATATAATTACTTGTAGTTATCGAGTATTTTAAGCTGTGGTACTGCATAATGTGGATTGCTTATTTGCCCCATACTATTAGCTGCATTCTTCTAGGAATTTCGTCGTTTGTGGTAAGTACCTTAATGTAATCAATTTAACTGAATTATCCACGTCTCACCTCCTTACGTAGCAAAACAAGTATCTGGTTCTTAGTTATTTAATAACGGGCTTTATCCGTTGTATCCTCGTCCATGCTATTATAATTTGGCAAATGGTTAAGAGCATAGATGTCACGGAAATGTATATTATTGAAACTGTGATTGCATGTGAGTTGTATTTGTAATTGTATTTATAGTTTCCATTCACTGATCGCTATTTACTTTATTACGAGTTTTTTCCCCCTAAACTTGAAAAGCCAACTATGGGGTTTAGTTTTAACTGAGCAGCTAGAATCTGGTATTGACTCTGGTGTCATAGGAAATCTAATATATCAGTTAAAGTTCGCATAACATTTATTCTTTCTTATCCACAGTGGCGGGCGGATATTTCTCTTTATGTGCCTTCTCTTGGTTCAAGCGATGCGGTGGTTCATCGGATTAATTAATAGGTTCAAAACTGTATAATCTTTACTAGATTTATATTACTTACTTAATGAATATTTTAAGCACTTGAACAACTGTAATAACAATTCAAAAGAGACACCAAATATGATCTTACACGCTCTGGTAACTTATGAAATATTTGATGTACTATGTAAGTAATATGTTTATACCGGTCATTGGCGTATATACCTTTTTGCAAAGGGGGGATGGATTCTGGAAAATTACAATTTTCTTTTGTTTTTTTTTTTTGGTCTTCCCATTTTGCTCATATTTAATTAATGCTAAAATACTTATATGTATCTTGACAGAATAATAACAAGTTTTAAAAATTCTTTCCACAGCCCAAATCGAAAGAGCTAGCGAGCTGAAAGTGCACTCATTTTCAAGGATCTAATGGGCGGAAAAGTTCTGAAATTTAACATTATTGGTTATCATGTGATTTGAATCGATCTTATTTTCAAAGCTCCACACAAGGAAAATTAAATGTGGTGGCTATCAATTTTTTAAACTTTTCAAAGCTACATCAAAACAAATTCAAAAGAATGCTGACCGATATTAAACAAGTAAGAACGTTGCAGTCGGACGCACCCGAGTGTATACACCAACATGTGTACCAAGTTTGGTTGCTCTAGCTTCAAGGGTGTGAAAAAAATTGCGTTCATAGGGACAGGCGGACATATCACAAACCCAATATACTATTTTCCCTTCGGGATAATAAACACGGCACTTATTCACGAAAAAAGATTCAGTGCTTAAGCGCAGGGGAAAGAACAGCCACAACTTAAAATGCCTCGCTTGCGCTGCGCTTGAGCTGTGCTCGTGTGAGTGCGTCTTTTGTGTATGTGTGTGTGTATGTGTAAGTGTACGTAAATGTGATCGGAAATTTTTGACCTGGGTACAGGGAGTTTCGTAGTCGGGTATACTCGACTATAGCATTCTTACTTGTTTTTTATATATTTACTCGCTTATACCCGCGGCGTTGCTCGCATTTCCTATCTACATTGAATTTAATTTCATTAAATTTCAATTCTTATAATTATTTATTATTTTTAGCTGGAAATACCCCGGACTCGTCCGACGAAATATTTAAATAAAAGTGCATTATCTTGAATTTTACTACTTTCGTCAATCGTAAGAAATACACAAAAATAGCGTATCACAGTTTTCCCTCCCGTGGAAACCACATAGTTGAGTCAAACGCCTAATGATTTTTGTTTAGGGCTGTGCCAATGACTTTGAAGCCGATCTAACTAAACAAATAATCTTACTCATTTGAATTTGATCCCCATTTCTCGCCCGTGGCGAAGTGTGGTGTAGTCCTTTAAAATATTTTTGATGTTAGAAGAATAATACTAACATTCAGAAAATAGCGTAAGGGTGGTAAAATTACTTAATTCAAGTGAAAACTCTTAAAACAATCATCGCCATTGTTAAAACATAGCGCAACCCTTCATTTATCGCATTCTGTTTGCGTAAGTCCCGTGCACTGCGGAAATGTTCACCGCTGTCAGCAAAAATTCAAAAGTCTCATTACATGTTGGTACTAACAAATATCGACCGACCGATACATTTATGGAAAATCGATCAACAATCTATATTGCGAATGCAGCTGTTCCTATTTACTACAATTGTTATGTATTGTCACCAACGAACTATTGTATAGACTACCCAAATAGAAGAACGGCAGCGAGTCGAAAAATTTGCTTGGATCAGGGCCACTTAGACTTCGTATTCGGTCGTGTGGCCCTGATGTGAAATGCGCTCTCATTCTCGTGAGAGCTCGAGAGCGTAATTTGTATGGCATCAGAGCCACTCAGCCCATGATTCAATTATACAATGTGTGTACAAGAATAAGAATCGCCAAGCGATTGTGAAAAATGCGCACGCTTTGAACGATTTTCGTTAAGAACAATTGTAAGTCGATGCATGTATACCCTGGAAATAAATTATAATTTTTTATATTTTTACTCCCTGTACCCATAAAATGGGTAAAAAGGGGGTATTGGATTTGTGCAAAAGTATGTAACAGGCAGAAGGAGACATCTCCGACCCTATAAAGTATATATATTATTGATCAGTATCAAAAGAGATTTCGATTTGGCCATGTCCGTCTGTCTGTCCGTCTGTCCGTCTGTCCGTCTGTCCGTCTGTCCGTCCGTCCGTCTGTCCGTCTGTCTGTCCGTATGTATGAACGCAAGGATCTCAGCAACTATAAGAGCTAGAGACACCAAATTTGGAATGTAGGTTCGTGTATAGCGGGAGCAGGTCAAGTTTATTTTAGATTTGAGATATCTCCCCCCGTTCCCCCGCTATTCGATAAAAACCGTTTAACAGTTACAATTTTCAAGATATAGCTTTAAGATTTGGCATGTCCAGTACTTTAGTCCCTCTTAATCTACTGTCCAAATTTCAAGTCGATCGGATAATAAACACCTAAGTTATTCACGAAAGAAGATTCAGTGCTGCAGCAAGGGGAAGAAGAAGCACAGTCACAACTTAAAATGCCTGGCTTGCGCTGTGGCTCGTGCGTGTGCGTATCTGTGTATGTATGTGTAAGTTAACGAAGATGCGATCGGAAATTTTTGACCTGGGTACAGGGAGTTTCGTAGTCGGGTATACTCGACTATAGCATTCTTACTTGTTTTATACGGGTTTGCCTGTATGAAATAAAAAGACCAACTTTAGTTTGTTCTATTTTGGCTAATATGTACATTTATTATGAAAATGATAAGAATTCTTTGAAATAAAATAAATATTTGTGTATTTAAATGTAATGGGTATTCATATATGCAGTCAATGGTAAACGTTTGAATGGGATGCGATCGCGGCGATGCCGTGCTTCACATCAGAGCCACACGCTGCACTGCGTACATTCGTACACACATACATACATACAGACAAAACGCGAGCGCGCTTCATATCAGAGCCACCAGACCGAGAGCGAAGGCTGAGTGGCTCTGATGCCATACAAATTACGCTCTCGAGCTCTCACGAGAATGAGAGCGCATTTCACATCAGGGCCACACGACGGAATACGAAGTCTAAGTGGCCCTGATCCAAGCAAATTTTTCGACTCGCTGCCGTTCTTCTATTTGGGTAGTCTATACAATAGTTCGTTGGTGGTATTGTGTAGTAAATCAGCCCAGCTACATTCGCATTATATTAACTAAAAATGTACATAACTAATTAATAAACTTAAATGATTAAAAATAACCAACTTTCCGCCGACAGAATTAGCTTTCTAATTTTGAGACGCGTCGATTAAGACCAAAGTCAGACAATTTGACGCAGTCTTTATATGGGGGCGCTATACTAAAGAATTACCCGCCAAACACATGTTAGCAGCATCGCGCCATCTACCGTAGATCGATTGCAAGGCTAGGCAGAGTCTGAGCTGAGCATTGATTATGAATCAATATGGCGATTTCAGTCGCACTTATAAGTTTTAAGGCCGAGAGAGCGATTAAAGAGAAAGATTTTTATCTCTTTTGCACTTTTACGTTGTTATGTAGCAGCTGGCGCATACCGAGATTTTCATACAATTTTCTTATACTTCCCGATACATAACAATTTTTTTCGGCAGTTCCACCTAATTTTATGATAAGATACTCTAAAAATTGCATTCTTCTATCTTCTACCGTTTGGGCTGCCCAAATGTCACCAATCAGTCAGTCAGGTTGAACTCTTTTATATATGTATATAGATAGATATAGATATAGATGTACATACTATGTACAACTCTTTAACCTGACTGAATATTTGGTGACTCACGGGCAGCCCAAACGGTAGAAGCTAGACGCCAGCAATTTTTACGGTAGCCTTCTATCCACATCTATACTATATTTATATATTCTTCATTTATATATATGTATGTATAAAAGAGTTCGTGCTGACTGACTGACTGATTGGCAATCATCGCACAGCCCAAGCCGTTAGAGCTAGGATGCTGAAATATTCACAATATTCAAGTTCGGAAAATTCGCGGAAAACTGTTGTATGCAACTTTTTTGATTACCGATTGACTTCAAACTCATTTTCAAACTTTTCTGTTTATCATCCAATTATTTTGAAACTAATTTTCAAAGCACCTCACATTAAATAATTTGACACATGTGCTACCGGTTTTGAAAAATGCACGCCCACGGTCCGAAAGGGGTGAAGTCTGGAATTCAGCTTCATAAAAATTTCCAAATGTAAATAAAACAAGTAAGAATGCTAAAGTCGAGTATACCCGACTACGAAACTTCCTGAACCCAGGTCAAAAATTTCCGATCGCATCTTCGTAAACTTACACATACACAAGGACGCACACACACGAGCCACAGCGCAAGCGATGCATTTTAAATGGTGGCTGTGCTTCTTCTTCCCCTCGCTGCAGCACTGAATCTTCTTTCGTGAATAACTTCCGTGTTTATTAACCGATCGACTTGAAATTTTGACAGTAGATTAAGAGGGACTAAAGTATTGTACATGCCAAAGCTATATCTTGAAAATTGTTACTGTAAAACGGCTCTTATCGATTTGCGGGAGAACGGGGGGAGATATCTGAAATAAACTTGATCTGCGTATGGTATACAGAAACCTACATTCCAAATTTGGTATCTCTAGTCCTTGTAGTTGCTGAGATCGACGTGTTCATACGGACAGACGGACAGACGGACAGACGGACAGACAGACGGACATGGCCAAATCGAAATCTCTTTTGATACTGATCAAGAATATATATACTTTATAGGGTCGGAGATGTCTCCTTCTGTCTGTTACATACATTTGCACAGATGTAATACTCCCTTTTACCCATTTTATGGGTACAGGGAGTAAAAACTCAGTTTACGTTTTGGTTTGGGTTGCGCATTGATTACCAATCATTCAGTCAGGACAGTTTTAAAATTATAAATGTTGATTGATAAGGGAATAGCGTGGTAAATAATTATATGTATAATATTTATTTATTTACGAAGGCAAAACAGTGCTGCCTCGAATCAACAAATATAATATAATACATAATTATGTATATGGAAAAAATTGAAAAGCCTACACAAAATTATAATTGAAAACTAATAACGACACCAGCATGATGGGGGAAGTTTATTTGCCAGTGCGGCTAGCTATGACCCTATTCAAAGCAAAGAATTGGCGTTATTAGAGCCTATGGCAAGATAGTAAAGAGTTAGTTATGAAGAAAAAACGTATATAGTTAATTTAAGGCATAAAACTAAAGAACAAGAATAAAAGAAAGACAGTAGGGGGCATAGAGTGGGCTATCTCTGACCCGATAGGGGAAGACTATTAGCCACACCGGCAAGCTGTGCCCCTGCTCACAGCTGGGATCGGCCAGAGATTACCCGTAGGTGATTTAGAAGAGAGAGTTCAGAGGAAAAACATGAAAAACAGAATTGTATTGTGTGCGTACATAGTACACGAAAAGGATTGTGTAAAGCATAATCAGTAGTGCATGTAGTAAGAGATAAGGGAATAAAGTTTCTAGTAGGTCTACAAGAGACAGAGAAATTAAGACGACTTAAAAGAAAAGGAGAATCTATGTATGTCGCCAATAATCAACTTATGTAAAAAAACCACATCAAAAGTTATTCTACGGTTAGCTAATGTCGGAAGATTTAAAAGTAAAAGTCTACTGGGATAAGAAGGCAGACGAAGATTAGGATCCCAATTTCTTTTTACTCCCTGTACCCATAAAATGGGTAAAAAGGGGGTATTGGATTTGTGCAAAAGTATGTAACAGGCAGAAGGAGACATCTCCGACCCTTTAAAGTATATATATTCTTGATCAGTATCAAAAGAGATTTCGATTTGGCCATGTCCGTCTGTCTGTCTGTCTGTCCGTCTGTCCGTCTGTCCGTCCGTCCGTCTGTCCGTCTGTCTGTCCGTATGTATGAACGCAAGGATCTCAGCAACTATAAGAGCTAGAGACACCAAATTTGGAATGTAGGTTCGTGATAGCGGGAGCAGGTCAAGTTTATTTTAGATTTGAGATATCTCCCCGTTCCCCCGCTATTCGATAAAAACCGTTTTACAGTTACAATTTTCAAGATATAGCTTTAAGATTTGGCATGTCCAGTACTTTAGTCCCTCTTAATCTACTGTCCAAATTTCAAGTCGATCGGATAATAAACACCTAAGTTATTCACGAAAGAAGATTCAGTGCTGCAGCAAGGGGAAGAAGAAGCACAGTCACAACTTAAAATGCCTGGCTTGCGCTGTGGCTCGTGCGTGTGCGTATCTGTGTATGTATGTGTAAGTTAACGAAGATGCGATCGGAAATTTTTGACCTGGGTACAGGGAGTTTCGTAGTCGGGTATACTCGACTATAGCATTCTTACTTGTTTATTTCTGGACGTTGATGTACTAACGAACAGTACGTACAAGTGGCCCAACGACACCAAGCACGGGCTTGTTAACGCGCGGACCCAAGCATAAATGCAACCCACCTCCCGCCCAACCGACCGAGGGGCACGCCGCATAACGTACGGTAGCGAAAGATCGCGGGCATGCAAATACAACAATAACACTATACAAAAGTTCCTAAGGATTACATAAATAACGTAAGAGTAAAGTTTTAAGTGTAGAAATTGAAGTAGCATTACTTATTAGATGGAAAAGATTGTTATAGTTATAGCATAAAGGGGTTATGAATAGCATAATTAGAACTACAAGCTTGAAGAGAAAGTGGAAGAAAGTTTCTAGAACATCTGATCGGAACTGCAAAACTAATTTGGCTGATTAATTCAGAAGAATCAATTTCCCCATTAATTAGTTTGTGTAAGAAAATTACACCCAGCATGGTTCAACGATCAGAAAGAGAAGGCAAATTTATTAATAAAAGTCCAGCGAGTATTAGTATTCCAGTTAAGACCCCGGAGTGCAAGAGCAGAAATTGTTTTTGTACCGATTCTAATCTATCCTGATGAATCTTGTATTAGGGACACCAAATACAAGAACCATATTCAAGAATATAAAGAGTTTTAGTAATGTAGGGATCGTTAAATTCCTTCGACCAACGCTTAATGAAACCCAGGACATCAAAGGCACGATTAGCGGTGGAAAAAACTTAAGCTTCTACAACTCGTTGTTGGCTTATACAGGAAAAATGTGTGTCATATAAATATGTTAGCGACATCGGCGCTTATTAGCCCCAAATGTAAAAAGGCTTGCTGTGCCAATACTTTTGTGTGCCTCTGTACAAAATAAAATACAAAATAAAATGTAAACTAAATTAGTTGTCGTATATTTTTCCCAAATTGTGTTTATAAAATAAAATAACAACAAGTAAGAATGCTATAGTCGAGTATACCCGACTACGAAACTCCCTGTACCCAGGTCTAAAACATCCAATCACATCTAAGTCCACTTACCCATACACACACACATACACAAAGACGCACGCACACAGGCGGCAAAAGTGGCTGTGCTTCTTCTTCCCCCTCTCGCTGCATTACTGAATCTTCTTTCGTGAATAACTTCCGTGTTTATTATCCGATCGACTTGAAATTTGGACAGTAGATTAAGAGAGACTAAAGTATTGTACTTGCCAAATCTTAAAGCTATATCTTGAAAATTGTTACTGTAAAACGGTTTTAATCAATTTGCGGGGGAACGGGGGGAGATATTTGAAATGTGAAACAAACTTGATCTGCGTATGCTATACAGGAACCTACATTTCAAATTTGGTGTCTCTAGCTCTTGTAGTTGCTGAGATCGACGCGTTCATACGGACAGACGGACAGACGGACAGACAGACGGACATGGCCAAATCGAAATCTCTTTTGATACTGATCAAGAATATATATACTTTATAGGGTCGGAGATGTCTCCTTCTGTCTGTTACATACATTTGCACAGATGTAATACCCCCTTTTACCCATTTTATGGGTACAGGGAGTAAAAACATTAAAACTATCTCCATGACGTTTATAACTTAACAAATGATGAATTTAATTTAACAATTAACAGCGAAGACCGAACCGAGCTAAAACGATGTTTGAGGGTCTTTTCACGACAGTGAAAACAACAACGACAACACTTGGTGATAATGGATGAGTCGCTGCTGAAGCTCTGGCTCTGATCCAGGCTGCTGATATTGATGGTTTCATCAATGGTGACATCCAGCTGCGAAGTGGCATTTAAGATTGCTAAATTAGGCGGCGTCTGTGGTGCAACTTGATCATCCTTTTGACCATTAGTCAGGTTAATTTTGCGCTTCTTTAGTGGTGTCTTTTCACGTTTTTCTTGCGTTACGTTATTCGCTTTTTCGCCAACAGGCGTTGTTCTTTCGCTTTCAATTTCATTTGACTCTGACCAGCTATGCCTGCAGGTGATGTCTGTAAAGGAGATTGTGTAAGTATTTTTATGAGATCCTGCTTCGGCGTTTGCGTAGTCTTCATAGATGTGGAAGTGACGGCTGTTTCGTCTGGCTGATTATCGCTTTGTGACTGATGATGCAGCTGCTCCAATGCCAATTCAATGTTGTCATCGTTAAACGGAATAGTTTATTTTCGCTAACAAAAATCATAAGAAGTTTATATAATCACTTTAAAACATATATAATTGTGTCTTATTAAAAAATATACTTTATATAATTACTTTAAAACAAATTTAATTGTGTTTTATTTAAACGGAAAACCTAATTATATGTATAGATGTGATGAACTGTATAAAAAAGAATTGAATCCGATTGTATGGGAAACAAAAATGTTTCATATTTAAAATAAAACAGGAAAGAACGGCTATCTTTGGTTTGGCAATGTTTTTTATGCAAAACTTAATTTATGCCTGATTGCTCCTATGTATTGCGATTTTGATCAAATTATAGGAAACTATTTGAAGTATTATAAAACTCTCACTAAGTTTGGATGAAATATTTGTACAAATAAAAAGTTTGATATAGTGGTCTGATTTTGACCAAATTTGGCCAGATTGCATAAACTCTCTAGAGACTCAGCTTGGAAAAGTTTGCTAAGGATACATTAATAAACAAAAAAGTTTTTCATACAAAAACATATTTGTCGATCGATCATTCCTGTGGCAGCTATATGTTATAGTGGCCCGATCCGGCCGGTTCATATGTACTGCCTGCAGCAAAAATAAGGGTCTGTGCCAAGTTTCATTACGTTAGCTTAAAACTGAGAGACTAGTTCGCATAGAAACAGACGGACAGACGGACATGGCTATATCGACTCGGCTATTCATGCTGATTCAGAATATATATACTTTGTTGGGTCGCAAATGTCTCCTTCGGGCCATTACACATTTCGAGTCAAAATTATAATACCCTACGAGGGTATAAAAAGACCTTTTGCAAACATTATACTTTATAACAAACAAGTAAGAATGCTATAGTCGAGTATACCCGACTACAACACCCCTGTACCTCTGTAGCTTTACTCCCTGTACCCATAAAATGGGTAAAAAGGGGGTATTGGATTTGTGCAAAAGTATGTAACAGGCAGAAGGAGACATCTCCGACCCTATAAAGTATATATATTCTTGATCAGTATCAAAAGAGATTTCGATTTGGCCATGTCCGTCTGTCTGTCCGTCTGTCCGTCTGTCTGTCCGTATGTATGAACGCAAGGATCTCAGCAACTATAAGAGCTAGAGACACCAAATTTGGAATGTAGGTTCGTGTATAGCGGGAGCAGGTCAAGTTTATTTTAGATTTGAGATATCTCCCCCGTTCCCCCGCTATTCGATAAAAACCGTTTTACAGTTACAATTTTCAAGATATAGCTTTAAG
Organism: Hirtodrosophila confusa; assembly: GCA_035043065.1. Classification (NCBI taxonomy): domain Eukaryota; kingdom Metazoa; phylum Arthropoda; class Insecta; order Diptera; family Drosophilidae; genus Hirtodrosophila; species Hirtodrosophila confusa. Next base: position 1,430,663 of record JAWNNI010000170.1, read on the forward strand.
ATTTGGCATGTCCAATACTTTAGTCCCTCTTAATCTACTGTCCAAATTTCAAGTCGATCGGATAATAAGCACCTAAGTTATTCACGAAAGAAGATTCAGTGCTGCAGCAAGGGAAGAAGAAGCACAGTCACAACTTAAAATGCCTGGCTTGCGCTGTGGCTCGTGCGTGTGCGTATCTGTGTATGTATGTGTAAGTTAACGAAGATGCGATCGGAAATTTTGACCTGGGCACAGGGAGTTTCGTAGTCGGGTATACTCGACTATAGTATTCTTGTTGTTTTTTGATAAACCTACATATATATTTTTTATTATATTACGTGGTACTTAAACCACTTTCATAATGTTAATGTAATGTTATGGAGAAGGGTAAGACAGAAGGGTAAGACAGAGTATTAGTATGAAGGTGAAGCCTTACCAGTGGGTACATATATTAGCTAAGGTTTAATAGCCTTCCTGCAGGTGTCCTGCCATAATTCCAGTTATTCGAAGGATGAAATCGGATAAGCTTTCTGTTTCTAAATGGCCTTGCTTGGTTACTCAACTAGAGTAGCCAAGGAGTTGGTGTGGGCCAGAAGCGTGCCTCTGTATCTATCAGCAAAATTGCTAATTGTAGCGCATACTGGCAATACTTCAAGGTCGTTGTAAATCGTGTTGTTGCGCACGTAATAGTGAGCGTCCACAATTCTACGGAGAATTTCACTTTGGCATGACACACTGTGTTACAGGCCGTAAAGCCCCTGATGGCCTTAAAGAGGCGGATTTTGGCAGCGAGAGAAAGCCCACTCCCAGGCCTAAGTAGCTAGTCCATCCGCTTAGCCTTTTCACGCACCGTAGCACAGGCACGAAGAATATGCGGCTTCCAAGTTAGCCGACGGCGCAAGGTAACTCCCAGATATTTAACTTGGGTGAGGTGTTTGATTCTGTTGACATCCAGAGAGATTTGCGTTGACTTCAAACGCTTCAGAGAAAAGGTTGCATGTTGACTCTTTTGCGGGTTTATGGCAATGTTCCAGCGCGAGGCCCAGCACTCGGACTAATTCAGGAACTCCTGTACTCCTGTAGCGAGGAAGGCCGTGTCATCCGCATAGGTGGAAGTCAAAGTACGACGGCAACTTGGAATCGGAAGATCTGAGGTGTAAATCGTGTACAACACAGGACCCAACACGCTACCTTGGGGGACGCCAGCACAAATCGGCTTAATAGACGACTTAGAATCCCCTATTTCTACGAAAAATGTTCGTCCAAGTAAGAATGATCTTAGAAAGAGGGGTAGATCTGGTGAGAGGAGCGGAGTCAGTTTGAACAAAAGGCCCTCGTGTCAGACTCGGTCGAACGCCTGCTTCACATCCAAGCAGACGGCCGAGCACTATTTTTCCCTGTACCCAGGTCAAACATTTCCGAACGCATCTTCATACACTTACACATATGTACATACACAAAGCCGCACACGCACGAGCGAAAGCGCAAGCGAGGCATTTTATGTTGTGGTTGTGCTGCTTATTCCAAAAAATTTGTTTTGATATTGATCAAGAATATATATACTTTATATGCTCGGAGATGTCTCCTTCAGCCTGTTACATACATTTGCACAGATTTAGTACCCCCGGTTGAAAACGAGATGGAAACAAGTAAGAACGCTATAGTCAAGTATACCCAACTACGAAACTCCCTGTACCCAGGTCAAAAAGTTCGGATCGTATCTTCGTAAACTTACACATACACAAGGACGCACACACACGAGCCACAGCGCAAGGGAAGCATTTTAAATGGTGGCTGTGCTTCTTCTTCCCCTCTCTGCAGCACTGAATCTTCTTTCATGAATAACTTGTTTATTATCCGATCGACAAATCAAACCAAATCAAATTTGGACAGTAGATTAAGAGGGTCTAAAGTATTGTACATGCCAAATCTTAAAGCTGTATCTTGAAAATTGTTACTGTAAAACGGTTTTTTATCGATTTGCGGGAGAACGGGGGAGATATCTGAAATATGAAACAATCTTGATTTGCGTATGGTATACAGGAACCTACACTCCAAATTTTGTGTCTCTAGCTCTTATAGTTGCTCAGATCGACGCGTTCATACGGACAGACACACGGACATGGCCAAATCGAGGGCATCTCTAGTATGAACACAATTTTATTTGAATAATAATACAGAAAACGTAGCCACGATTATTTTATTATTTATTCCAATTTTATTTTTCCTTTTTAGCCACAGTGGCAAGTAAAATGTTTAAAGTAATCTTAAAAATCTCAAATTATCCAAGCAAGCTTTGCTTATCCAAGTAAAACAGCAGGAACTAAATCATTTCATTACAAATTATCTGCAAAAACTCAAAATATATAAATAAATTCAAAATGAAAATTGATAAGTTTTTAGGCGTAATTGATCTACAATGGGGCGTTCTCATCATCGCTTGTATCGATATTATACTCAACATCTTAGGGATTCATTTTGGGTCAAGTATGGAATATATTCCGACAGATATGTTCTCGTTACTAATAGTATGTATAATTACTTGCAGTTCTCTCCTACTACTTTAAGCTGTGGTACACTTTAGTAATGATTTGTTATATTCCCCATACCATTGCCTGCGTTTGTCTAGCAATCTCGGCGTTTGTTGTATGTATCTTAAGGTAATCAATTTATCTGTATTTTCCACATCCCGCCTTTTTTACATAGCAAAACAAGTATTTGGTTATTGTATATTTAATAACGGGCTGTATTCGTTTCATACTCGCCATTATTATTTTAATTTGGCAATTAGTTGAAGGAGCTGATATCACGGGACTGTATGTAGTTGAAGCCTTGGTAATATGTAAGTACTTGTAATTATAGCATCCAATTAATTGTATAACAGATTCAAAAAATTGACCAGACAATTTTAAGCCGGCTGATAATATTCAGATACATTTTATATGTATATATCAACCGGAAGTTAGGTAATAAGCAATATTCTTAAAATTTAACTAGAAATCGTTTTTATTGTGTTTTTTCCCCTAAACCCAATAAAACAAAGTATGACTTTAAGTTCCAACAGGAGCAGCTATAATCCATGCTCTGGTTTCATAGGAATTCTAATAAAATTCATATATCACATTTTTCATTATTGTCCACAGTGGTGACCATATATTTCCTCTTGTGTGCCCTATCTTGGTTCAAGAAATGCGGTGGTTCATTGGATTAGGTTATTAAAAACTGTATAATCTTTGATAGATTTATATACATGTACCTGAATAATAATTTATTGAATTTCTCCTGTCATACACAGCTCCACAACTTAGAAACTTTATGGTCTGCATTTCATATTGGACATGAATTGTATTCTATATTTCGGATTCAAAAGTACTTTTGGGCATATTTGTATTTATAAATATGATAAAAATTAATTATATATATCTGGCTAACTAAAATCCGCCTCATTTTATTATTTTCGGTATACGGGTCATTCTTAACATATTACGCAAATTTCATCAAGCATAGCAGCTATTCAAGAAACCGAATTCAGTACTACAGGGCGGGGGCAGCAACGCAGCCATCGTTAAAATGTTCTGGTTGCATGCCCTGTTGCTGAACTGTTTTATCTGTGTGAACGTGTACTTATAAAAGAGACCTTTTTCACAATTTTAATTAAATCGAATAAATCTATATTTCGAGTAATAATTCGTTTTATTCCAAGGGTTTTTTGAAAAAGTGAAATTTTCGTCTGCAGTATGCTACAGCAGAGAGCAAGAGTTTTCGTGTTGCGTTTATCGAGGAGTTGCGTGTATCGATGGTTGCGTTGAGCGAGCGCGTACTTTATTTGTTTGGGAATTTCAGACCTGGGTACACTAGGAAATACTCGACTGGAGCATTCTTACTTGTTTATTTTAAAATGTTAAGATCACAAATTTGTATGTATATCTACATATTTCGTTCATTATTGGTAAATATGTATTTTGAGTGAACAAAACACATAGATATTATTCAAAGCGTAAGTATATTACCAGATATCTCACAGACTTGATTATAAGAGTATATTATGCAAGCTTTGTCTCATCTTTTGGAGTTGGCGCTGCTGCTCGTCGCCGTCGTCCATGACGCATGACGCGCAAAACAATCTCGTCGTTGACCCGTTCGAATTGATAGTCGCTACTCCCAAGCGAGCAACACTTGGTGATAATGGATGAGTCGCTGCTTAAGCTCTGGCTCTGATCCAGGCTGCTGATATTGATGGTTTCATCAATGGTGACATCCAGCTGCGAAGTGGCATTTAAGATTGCTAAATTAGGCGGCGTCTGTGGTGCAACTTGATCATCCTTTTGACCATTAGTCAGGTTAATTTTGCGCTTCTTTAGTGGTGTCTTTTCACGTTTTTCTGGCGTTACGTTATTCGCTTTTTCGCCAACTGGCGTTGTTCTTTCGCTGGCCGTACGTGCGCCAGTTTTCTTCGCTCTGATCAATTTCGTTTGACTCTGACCAGCTATGCCTGCAGGTGATGTCTGTAAAGGAGATTGTGTAAGTATTTTTATGAGATCCTGCTTCGGCGTTTGCGGAGTCTTCATAGATGTGGAAGTGACTGCTGTTTCGTCTGGCTGACTATCGCTTTGTGACTGATGATGCAGCTGCTCCAATGCCAACTCAATGGTGTCCGTTTCAAAACTCAAACTTGGGTAACTTTGATCCAAAGTCTTTGCCATTGGCTGTTGGGGTATTATCACGATCATGGCTGCCTCGAGTGCAGCTTCATTATCATTATGATCGATTTTGGTTGAATCGGGCTGCGCATACATAACAGTAGCTTCCACAACCGACAGCTTTGGTATTAACGACATGCCATTTTCGTGTTGATTAACAGTAATGGGAATGGGCTGTTCGATCTGAGATCCCAAAAGCGGTGGTGCAAGCGCTGTTGGTTCCATATCGGAGCTCACCCTTTTCAGGTGCTCGTCGTCAGCGGCAGCGTCAGCTTTGGCTTTCAGATCAGCTATTGGCGTATCTCCTACGCGTTCTATATCACGTTCGCCGTGATTCTCACTTAGTCTATCAACCTGTACTGCAATATCCTCAATATCCATCATTACTGGCAAACGAATGTCTTCAATTATTTGTATGCCTTGACGCTTGTGCATTACCATGTTATTGTCTGAATGTCCTATTGTCTGAGCTGTATGTGTTTCGGCTATTAAGAAAGTGCTTGTTGAGTTATCTGGATCCGTTGTGAAGAAATTTACTTCATTTTTTTCTGAATCTTGTTCTATAGTATAATTTGATTCAATGTTTCCACTGTTTTGTATTGTCCGCACTTCGCGGCTAGGGGATTCGTCCTTTGGATGCTGACTTATGGCATCGCTTTTTGTCAATCGTATGTCTTCAATTATTTTTATGCCTTGGAGCTTGTACATAACCAAGTTATCCTCTGATTGCCCCATATTCTGTGCTGTAAGTAATTCGGCAATTGGAAAAGTGTTTGTAGATTTGCCTGGGCTCGTGACGAGCAACTTGTCCCCATTTGTTTCTGAATCTTGTTGTTCTATTGTATAATTTGACTCAATGTTCACAATGTTTTGTATTGTCCGCTCGTTGCGGTTAGGTGATTCGATTTTTGGTTGCTGACTTAAAGCTTCGCTTTCTGCCAATATGTCTTCAATTTTTTGTATCCCCTGACGCTCTGCTTGTCCTTCTATATTTTGAACTGAAAGTTCTGGGGCTATTGGGAACGAGCTTGTTGATTTGTTCGGTTGTTCGGTGAGCAACTTGGCATTATTTGTTTCTGCATCTTGTTCTATAGCATCATTCAATTCAAAGTTTTGTATTGTCTGTCCTTCGCGGCTAGGAGATTCGACCTTTAGTTGCTTATTTATGGCATCGCTTTCTGTAATTTTTTCTGCATTGCCAACAGTTGGTACTATACTTTCATTTTCATTTACCGATTGTGCTCCATTTGTGAACGCTTCTGTTTTCCCAAAAGGCATACTGTCTGTTGTGTTGAGACTTTCAGTTTCTATTAACTCTAAGTCGAGTGGCCGTTGATGCATGGTTGGATCTTCGTGTTCAGAACGCTCAGCACCAGCTAACTCAGCTAACTTGAAATCAATACTGGCACTATCAATGGAAACGAATTTAAATTGTTCCACATCGATTTGCTCACGTATTTCTACCTTCTTAGTAACTAAATCCAAGCCAGGAATATATTCATTTTTTGTATCAATAGCTGTTACTTGAATATCGTCTTCCAAAACAACTTGAATCTCTTCAATAACATTGCTCACAAAATAGTTATCAACTTCGTCTTCTATTTCTTGCCTAATTGCTGCAACTGCGTCAATGGCTAGAGTGTTTCCAGCTTCAATTTGACATTCCGGGGTGTATAGCCCCTTGGGTGTATATGGTTCAGCATTAGCTAACAGGTTTTGCAGAACTTTTTCACTAGTGGCACCGCTGCTACAAACATTTGCCATCTCAGTTGTGTTGTTAACCTTTGGTGTATTGCCAAAAAGTGTCTCGAACGTCTTTAGCAATCGCTCTTCGTTTGGAATCGATTTTGATTCATGTTTTTTATCAGGTACCCGCGAAGTGGTGCGATTACTGAAACCGATGAATATGTCTTTATAAGCAGGGAAGTACTGCTAAAAATCGTTTTGCACTTGCTTTCCGAGCTTACCTGGCCTTCTTGTTACTTTTGTCGTCTGCCTCGGAATGTGATTGAATTCTTCGCAACTCCTTAGTTTTCGAATTAAGCCTATGCTTGTTGCCGCTGTCCCTCTCCCGACTGCGGCAGCGTTCACGAGTACGACTTCTACTACGATGTCGACATCGGTCCCGATCCCTGTCATGTGTCTTTCTGCCATCTTGTGAGCAATGTCGTAATGATGTGGCGTCAGAGCTCAGCGGTTTGACACGTTTGTAGTCTGTGAGATTATCTTTCAAGCCAGCATCTTGTGACTGCCTTACATGATCGCTTCTGATGCGCTTTTGTTTATTTTGTCTAAAATCCTTATTCCGCTTGTCGCCTTTGATACACACGTCTGAAGAAGACGCAGTTGATGCGCGTTCCGTCTCGTCCGGTTTGAAGCGCTTATGATCTTGACGTTGACCCTCCTGCAATAGCCTTGGGTCGGACTGCTCGGACTTAATAGCGTGCTTGCGTCTAAAGCATATATCATCTTTTCTGCAAAATAAATGTAAAAAATGAGTATATGAATATTGTTTTGACGCTAATTTTGCGACTGGAACTTACTCCTTGCGCAGCTGCGTTATCAGTGCATCTTTACGTTTGATTTCAGCCTTGGCGGTGTCGAGCAAGTTTTGAAAATTCACTTCCATGGTCTTAATTTTCTTGTTGAGTGCTTTGTTTTGAGTCTGTAAATTAGTAATTTCCACCTGTGCGACATCACATTTTGCTTCCCATGACTGCAGTTCTTTGGATTTCTGTTGGTAATTGGAGCTAGAATTCGCTGTGCATATTACGGAATCCCACTTACCGCATCCTCAGCTTGTTGGAAATCGTCCAAGTCATCATATAAACCAAGCTCGTCAGCCGACATTTTATAAAAACATGCAAATGCAATTTATAAACGCTCTGGACTTAATGCGCGAAAAGTTATCAGTGTTGGTCAAAGTTAGTGTTTCATAATCTCGCAGACAATAGCCGCGGCAATGGGCAGCACTATGTGTCATTGTAATATATTTAAAATAATTTGGAATACAGCAAATCATTGCCACAGTTGTCATACATACAGAGCATACAGAGATATCACACAATCACACGCATTTTCAAATATACAAAATATAATGGGCGACCAATATAGAGAAGCACGTCCGTATTATTACAAGCTGGAACGTCAAAAGTTTGCATGTATAACATACGCAGTAACAGCATTGTTTCTGTCGTTGACATTATTGCAATGGTATTTCTTCTATTTAGTGTAAGTAACTGTATTTTTCTTTTAAAAAGAACCGAAAAACTAGCATTATTTAATCTCAGGACTGAAGTAAATCAATATTTTGTTCAAAATTATTGGGTCGGCATTATTTTATTTTTGCTTAGTTTACTGTTCATACTTATATTTATATTCTTTGAAAATCTACGCTTCTTTACGCCTGTGAATTGGATACTGGCCCTTCTAATAGTACGTCTTATTATTGTTTTATGTAATTTACTTTGGAAATTCTTATATTTTCCTTGCTTTTCCAGTTCGAAAGCGTTGTTGTGGGCGTTACTCCGTTAATTGTGCGACATTATCAATACCAGTTTATAGCGAGCTTTTTCTTATGGACTATAGTACTAATCATATTCCTTACTATCGGCTCATTTTTACCGGTAAGCGACTATCATTCAAAATAATTTATAGAGCACCTATTAATAACAAACTCGTTGAAAGCATGACTTGACGCTCGATATTGTCGTACTTGTTATATTTGGAATTGTTTCCCTCATTGGAGCTATGTACTTTCTAATGCTTTACATAGTCGCAAATGTGCCATATTCGTTCTTTGTGTACCGAGCCTTTATTCTATTCAGCATTTTGCTGGTACGTACCAAATACATGTGTTTAATATTGCAAATAAGTTATTTAATTTTATTTTACAGTTTGTTATGTATCATGCACAAATCATAAATGGTGGGCGATTCGCTGAAATTCGGGACAATGACTACCTTTTGGCTGCGCTTATATTATTTTACGATTTTCTGCTCATGTATCTATTCACTTTTCAGCTAGCGCCAAAATGGTCCGATTGGTGCGATACGCACAGGAATATAACAAATATTTTGATAGTAGACAATCATATTAAACCAACACCAGCCCAAGACAAAATTTGGACCTTGGCCCCTATTACGAATAATGAAACGGTTCAATGAGTTTCTTTTTGAAAATATAAAATAAATTCATGTACATTTTTGAATACACGCGCTCGAAATTAATTTAACACTGTTTGCATATTGATGGGCAGCACTTTTTTGAGCAGCCAACTTCACTCGACATAGATTTGGCGCGCAGCAGCTGTTTTCATTTTGTTATTTTCCATTGTTGTTGTTGCTGCGAATAAACTTTAATTGGCACAGAGCTGACATAAACAATAATTTAACATTTAGCAACGCCACATGAACAACCAGCTGCTTATTTAAGCAACAGCTATGGATCCAACAATATCAGTCTCAAAGGTATGCTTACGAATTTAATTTCAAAATTCCTATTCAAAATGCTTCATAATTGTATAGGGCTGTTTTGTGTACAAGAATGGCGCCACACGCGCCAACAAAAAGGCGCCCGGCAAACGCAAACGCACAAGCCAAGCCGAAGCGTCATTTGGCAGGCTAATTGGCAAGGAGCTCAGTTCGCAGCCTTTTTATGCCGCCTACACTGACTGTTGGAGTCAGTTGCACAGCCACATTGCACGGCTACAGATGGCAAGCAATGCACGCACTCTGGAGCAACTGGTAGAGTTCGTGACCGAGGAGGGTGGGCGGAAAGCTGATAGCAGCAGCGGCACTAGGTCTGAAATTCTGTCCACAGCGGCATTGCTGACAGGCATTAATCAGCCCGATCATTTGAATCAATTCGAGGCGCTAACGCAGTGCTTGCATGCCCAACAGGCTGCTCGCGTTTGTGTACTGCAATCGAGAGATTGCTCCACGTTGAAGGCAGCCGTAGAGTCCATGGTGTACAATTTAATGGAATCGCAAACGATGATGGGAGCGGCAGTTACGGGTGATGTCGACGAACTGGATGAAGAGGATGAGCGTGAACGCGATCGCAAACGCCTGCGCCGTTCACAATGCACTATTAAGCAGCTAAACTCGTGGTATATCAATAATTTTGGTTTTGCTCAAAGGAGATGTGCTCTAGTGATTATTCTGCCTGATTTTGAGAGCTTCAGTGTCAGTGTGCTTCAGGATTTTATTCTTATACTCAGTGCTCAATGCTGCCGGTTGCCTTTTGTGTTGATTTTGGGCGTGGCCACAGCTATGACGGCAGTGCACAGCACGCTGCCCTACCACGTCAGCAGCAAGATCAAGTTGCGTGTATTCCAGACCCAAGCAGCTCCCACAGGCCTCAATGAGGTGTGTTAAACTCCATAGACCTAAAGTGTCAACTAATCTATAATCTTTTTTACCAAACATTCCTTCAGCTGCTGGACAAGGTGCTGCTCTCTCCCAAATACGCGTTCCATCTATCTGGCAAGGCTTTCAAGTTTCTGACGCATATATTTCTGTACTACGACTTCTCCATACAAGGCTTTATTCAGGGCTTCAAGTACTGCCTGATGGAGCACTTCTTTGCCGGCAATGCTTTCGCCCTCTGTACGAGCTACAGTAAAGCACTGGCGCGCATCAATCATCTGACACACGACGACATGGAAACCATTAGGCGTCTACCCTCGTTTCGGCCTTATGTGGAACAGATCAACAATTGTAAGCGTGTTATAGCTGTGCTGACCGACGATGACTACCTGAAAAGAAGTTGCCGCAGCTGTTGCGTGGCTGTCTGCTGCACTTTATGCTTTTCCGCAGCTGCCTGGAGTTCTTCACGGAGCTAGTTGGCGATCTGCCACGGTGCCCGCTGGGCAAGTTACGCCGCGAGCTCTACGTCAACTGCTTAAATAAACCCATCACAGAGGAGCCAGAGTATAAGGAATGTTGGCAGATGCTCAGCTTTATGTCCAAGGATGAATTCGTCGCCAAGGTGTCCAAATGTATTGTTGGCACTGAACAGTTTCTCAGCGAGCAGATAGTTCCCCTAGAACTGGGCGAAGCATGTGCAGCTGTGATGCGCACAGAGCTGCAGGCTGTCAGGCAGTTGCTCAATGATGTAGAAAAGGCTACAATGGAACTCCATCCGCATACCAGCGAATTCACCTCTGTGACGGATACACGCACATTGACTGATCTTACGCAGGTTGCCTCGCGAGAGGAGCTGAAGGCACAGCTGCTGCAGCGTAGTAAGCAGGACAAGCAGCAGTCGACTTCGGAGTACGCACGTGCTCTAAACAAGATACTTGCTTATATTGAGACGCAGCTAGTACTGGCCCACCTACGTCCACTCCAGAATGCGCCACCGCTGCACGAACTCTACGTATTTAGCGACATTTCGACAGTGCGACGCAACATCATTGGGGCGCCACGGGCTGCACTGCACACGGCACTTAACAATCCACATTTCTACATGCAATGCAAGTGCTGTCAGCTGCAGGAGCAGTCACAACTAGTTAGCACTATGCCAGATCTTTCGGTGGTCTACAAACTGCATTTGGAGTGCGGCCGCATGATCAATTTGTTTGATTGGCTGCAGGCATTCCGTTCCGTGCTGCGCGCTGGCGACGAACCGGAGTTGGAATTGGCCCAGGAACAGATCGATCCTCAGGTTCAGTGAGTAAACCGATTTCAATTACTTGGTATCAATAATGCTGATAGCTATTTCTACACACAGAGCACGCTTCACTCGCGCTGTTGCCGAACTACAGTTTTTGGGCTACATTAAAATGTCCAAGCGCAAGACGGATCATGCCACACGTCTAACCTGGTAGTCAATGCATATCTACACTCCAAAAACCCTGCCTATTGCTAAGTTTACAAAATTGTGGTTTACAGATGAGACCGGTTTCATTGCGGTTATAGATCTTTTTGGAATATTTATTAAAATCCAATAAAACTACAATTTTGTTTCTAATTTCTTACAAAAACTGACATCTGTAATACCTGTAACAAGTTATAAAATACCCACAACAATCCATGTCTCGCATTCGTATTCTCTGTGTTCTTCTATGATCGCAATAAAACTCTCATCTACGATTTAGAATGGTCCCAAATATCGAAAATATATTGTACATAATATATTTTGGTTTGTATACAAAATTTTTACTCCCTCTACCCATAAAATTGGTAAAAAAGGGATACTAAATCTGTGCAAATGTATATAACAGGAGACATCTCCGACCCTATATATATATATATATATCTCTTTTGATACTGATCAATATATATATATATATATATATATATATATATATTGATCAGTATCAAAAGAGATTTGGTTTGACCATATCCGTCTGCCCGTCCGTATGTACGAAAGCAAGGATCTCAGCAACTATAAGAGCTAGAGACACAAAATTTGATGTGTAGGTTTGTGTATAGCGGGAGCAGGTCAAGTTTATTTTAGATTTGAGATATTCCCCCCATTCCCCCGCTATTCGATAAAAACCGTTTTACAGTAACAATTTTCAAGATATAGATTTGGGATTTGGCATATTCAATACACAAAAATGTAACAAGTAAGAATGCAATTTCCGATTGCATCTTCGTACACTTACACATACATACATACACACATACACAAAGACGCACATACACAAGCCAGGCATTTTAAGTGGCGGCTGAGCTGCTGCTTCCCCCGCTCTACAGCACTGAATCTTCTTTCGTGAATAACTTCCGTGGTTATTATCCGATCGACTTGAAGTTTGGACAGTAGATTCAGAGTGAAAGATATAAAAACAAGTAAGAATGGCTGTAGTCGAGTATACTCGACTACGAAACTCCCTGTACCCAGGTCTAAAACATCCAATCACATCTACGTCCACTTACACATACACAAAGACGCACACACACAGGCGGCAAAAGCGACAGCGCAAGCGAGGCATTTTAAATGGTGGCTGTTCTTCTTCCCCCTCTCGCTGCATCACTGCATCTTCTTTCGTGAATAACTTCCGTGTTTAATATCCGATCGACTTGAAATTTGGACAGTAATTTAAGAAAGACTAAAGTAATGTGCAGGCATCTAAAAGCTATATCTTGAAAATTGTTACTGTAAAAGGTTTTTATCGATTTGCAGGGGGAACGGGGGAGATATTTGAAATATGAAACAAACTTGGTCTGCGTATGGTATACAGAAACCTACATTCCAAATTTGGTGTCTCTAGTCCTTGTAGTTGTTGAGATCGACGCGTTCATACGGACAGACGGACAGACGGACAGACAGACGGACATGGCCAAATCGAAATCTCTTTTGATACTGATCAAGAATATATATACTTTATAGGGTCGGAGATGTCTCCTTCTGTCTGTTACATACATTTGCACAGATGTAATACCCCCTTTTTACCCATTTTATGGGTACAGGGAGTAAAAACTCAGTTTACGTGCTCCTAAGGTTTGGGTTGCGCATTGATTACCAATCATTCAGTCAGGACAGTTTTAAAATTATAAATGTTGATTGATAAGGGAATAGCGTGGTAAATAATTATATGTATAATATTTATTTATTTACGAAGGCAAAACAGTGCTGCCTCGAATCAACAAATATAATATAATACATAATTATGTATATGGAAAAAATTGAAAAGCCTACACAAAATTATAATTGAAAACTAATAACGACACCAGCATGATGGGGGAAGTTTATTTGCCAGTGCGGCTAGCTATGACCCTATTCAAAGCAAAGAATTGGCGTTATTAGAGCCTATGGCAAGATAGTAAAGAGTTAGTTATGAAGAAACAGATGTAATCCCCTTTTACCCATTTGGGTACAGGAGTAAAAACGTATATAGTTAATTTAAGGCATAAAACTAAAGAACAAGAATAAAAGAAAGACAGTAGGGGGCATAGAGTGGGCTATCTCTGACCCGATAGGGGAAGACTATTAGCCACACCGGCAAGCTGTGCCCCTGCTCACAGCTGGGATCGGCCAGAGATTACCAGTAGGTGATTTAGAAGAGCAAGCTTAATAGAGGGAAGAGAGAGTTCAGAGGAAAAACATGAAAAACAGAATTGTATTGTGTGCATACATAGTACACGAAAAGGATTGTGTAAAGCATAATCAGTAGTGCATATAGTAAGAGATAAGGGAATAAAGTTTCTAGTAGGTCTACAAGCGACAGAGAAATTAAGACGACTTAAAAGAAAAGGAGAATCTATGTATGTCGCCAATAATCAACTTATGTAAAAAAACCACATCACAAGTTATTCTACGGTTAGCTAATGTCGGAAGATTTAAAAGTAAAAGTCTACTGGGATAAGAAGGCAGACGAAGATTAGAATCCCAATTTCTTTTTTATTTCTGGACGTTGATGTACTAACGAACAGTACATACAAGTGGCCCAACGACACCAAGCACGGGCTTGTTAACGCGCGGACCCAAGCATAAATGCAACCCACCTCCCGCCCAACCGACCGAGGGGCACGCCGCATAACGTACGGTAGCGAAAGATCGCGGGCATGCAAATACAACAATAACACTATACAAAAGTTCCTAAGGATTACATAAATAACGTAAGAGTAAAGTTTTAAGTGTAGAAATTGAAGTAGCATTACTTATTAGATGGAAAAGATTGTTATAGTTATAGCATAAAGGGGTTATGAATAGCATAATTAGAACTACAAGCTTGAAGAGAAAGTGGAAGAAAGTTTCTAGAACATCTGATCGGAACTGCAAAACTAATTTGGCTGATTAATTCAGAAGAATCAATTTCCCCATTAATTAGTTTGTGTAAGAAAATTACACCCAGCATGGTTCAACGATCAGAAAGAGAAGGCAAATTTATTAATAAAAGTCTACTACGATAAGAAGGCAAGCGAGTATTAGTATTCCAGTTAAGATTTAAGCTACGTAGGGCAAATAGAAGAGATTGCCTCTGGACCGACTCAATACGGACCTCACTATTTTTGTACTGTGGCCATATACATGAGCAGTATTCCAGAATAAAGCAGTTTTGTGGTGAAAGGATCGTTAAATTCCTTCGACCAACGAAGGAAGATAAAGGGTACGCCAGAAGTTACAAAAACATGTTTAGAAATTGTAGATCTAAGTACTACTTTTTGGGTTCAATTTATAGTTATATGCAGCTAAGGCCCATTTGAATACATTAAAGTTGCTTGAATAGTAGCCCACCTTTAAAAATAATACATACATATTCAACAATTTATTCTTCACATTTTCGCAATTTTTAATAGGTACACAAGCCTTATAAGCTATTTAAAAACAAAAAATTTCAAGTACTTAATGAATTGAGTAATCTGAATCATCATAAATAACAGACTGTCTAGTTTGTGCGTAGCTTTAGTTCCCATTTACATTTACGGTGATAATTGCACTACACTTAAACAAGTCTATAAATAGCTTAAGAACCACTAGCTTTAACCAAAAGGGCGCTGTAACCGTAATCAAATTGAACATATGCTCCTAATGCACGTATGTTTGCTTAAATCTTGAGCAGACCACTCTCTTTCTGTTTGTTGGAGTATTTACCACAAATTATTTGAAATATGGTGCAAGCACCACATTATGAGCATAAAGGAAAACGCAGCCCCCAACGTCATATGGGGTGTGCTCCTCTGTGGCTTGCCCCCATTGCTGCGAAAGTTATCCGTATTGTTATCAACACCCTGTTTACGCTAACCGAACTTAAAATGGTATAAAATGACCAGCAGTGTAAAGGAATTCCGCAGTTCTTCTTTACTTTGGGTAGTGGACTGTCTACAACATTTTGTGCTGTTATACGTTACTGGGTATATAATACATATCCATAAGTACTACTATGCAGATACTATTTCCGATTAGGAAAATGGATGGGCTAATCGTTTTGTTGTTTCTTTCCACTCTTTTGAGAGGCATTGGAGGAGCACCAATTGAGGTATGTAGTGCATAGTTATATTATTAACCAAGCAATAGTTAATATGAGTGTTCCATAGGCCACCGAGATATGCTTGCTGCAATCGGGAACAACTGAATGCTCACCAGGTAACTTTTGATCTGCTCATGTTTTTTCTAACTTGTCTTTTAAGCTACATTCCATTAAGGTTGCTTTAATTAGATTAGTTCATTAAGATCTTAACAAAGCCTCATTTTGTAAAATTCATTCCAAAGTGAATCTCAGAACATACATTCATAACACACTCAACCAAAATATATATTTTATATATATATATATATTTTGCATAACATTGACATTAATATTTGAGAATAGCATTTCGCTTATTGTTTCGCTGCTCCGTCCGCCAAGACGCTATTAATCCGGAAGTTACTAAATTTGATATATAAACGTTCTAGTTCCCAATGCGATTGTATTTTTCAAATTTTACAATCATATTAATAGTATTCAATAACATCCAGTTTAAGAAGTGTTCTTTTTACACCCTGTACCCACAAAAAGGCTAAAAAGGGTTATTAAAATTCCCCAAATGTATATAATAGGAAGAAGGAGGTATTTCCGATAGCCATCCTTCCATCTAACTGTCCGTCCAGAGACCACATACAACATTTTGAATGTAAGTTCATGTATATTATACGCAGATCAAAGGTTTTTGTTTCCGCCCCTGCAAATCGATAAAAACAATTTGTACATACAATTTTGAACACACTGCCTTAATTTATGACATGCACTATTCTTATGTTACTCTTGATCTATTGTGAAAATTTTGTAGTAAACACCGAAGTTATTCAAGAAACTATTGCCGCTGAACTGCTTGAAGCATATGTGTACGAGAATGTGACTAGGAATATCAATCGGTATAATCGAGCTTTCTTACATTATTACTAACGGTTATGGTGTTGCCTTAAATTGGTTTTTAGGATAGATTATTAAGCTTTTAAAGTAATTTCAGAGTATCTCGCAGTCGATTATAGAATTTTATTTAGAGATTGCAGTGTGCTGCTCGTCTATGACATACATATGTACTCTGGACTCAAAAAGAACTACATTTTTAATATTTATACCCAATGCCGAGAACATTATTACTTTTTTATGATACCGCCTTGTTGTCTATATAAATGTCAATCAAAATTGATTAATCGCACTATTATTTTGAAACCTGTCTTGCGTTTTTTAAGCCTAGCATAAGAAGTTTGGGTTCAGCATGTAGTACTTGTGTATAGTATATATGTACATATACATATATAGATTATTTTTCCTTTATTTGTGTTTTTTCCGCTATGTATTTTGCTTGTGTTAATTGGGTTGGCTGGCAAAAATCCTCAGACTGAACCCTCCACGAGGGTGCCGGCTGGGCAATGGACGCTGTGGGGCCATTGGTTAAATGGGAAGTATTACTCATCACTTCCAGTTTACACCACAGGCCCTGCAGGTCTAGCTAAGGGCTCGGTACAGCCTTCTAAAAACGCCTTGGCGTGATTGGATAGCTGAAATCGAACCATGGTCTTGAGGTTTCTAGGAATGCTGCAAAACTACCGATAACATCGATGGCGCCGACAATGCTATCAAGAGTCTTCACTATCGATTGTTTTCAGCATTTGCTTGTAATGCTATTGTACTTGTATAACTCACATTTCTTCCCTCCTTGCGAAGGTTTATTCCTATAATTTACAGATACAATACAATATGGTGTGCTGGTGACTGAGTCGAGAAGGAATCAACTTGAAAGGCAATCAAGGACATACTAAAAAAAATTTAAGCTAAAATAAAGATCTTCCATTACATACATAAATTCTCGAGATATTTGTAGTTTTGAAAGTTGTTAAATAAATTCAATTTCTGGCCTGAAAAAGATACTGTTTTGATTAATATACATTACTATGGTTAGAGAATGTAAATGCTTTCTAATATACATAAGTATATTGCCATTTTAAAATTCGTTTTTATATTTAATAAATTAGCACATATTTTATAAATTGTAGCTATTGGTTTAAATTTTAAAGCGAAATGCATAGAGCTTATTTTCGATTTTTTTATAGCGAGTATAGTCAAGCTTTTTGGAGAATATCAACAAAATGCTGCTCATCCTGTCTAGCTGATGAACTGTCTTTTCACATTAGTTTAAGTGTTTCTATAGCCGCAGAAATGCGTTCGATTTCTGTGCGTGATTCCAAAAGTTTTGTTTCATTAGCCGTTTGAACCTCGGTTGGTACCTTAGCGGCATAATCGGACGCCTGCATGGCTTGAGTCAGCTTGCCGACAGTCTGATCCAGTTGATCGCGCTTCTTGTGCAGCTTGGCAATTTCCTTGTCTGCTTCAATGAGACCCTTGAGCAGCAAATGCACCTCACACTGCCCGGACACGGTAAGTATGGCGCAACCAGCTGGAGGCTGGCTGTCAAATGTCACCGTGGAACAGTAAGCGATGGTAGCCAAATCATTGGCATAACGCTTGAGTATTGTATTGGGCACTGCGTCGGTGCAAACGATGTAAGCCTCCGTCTTGGTCTTATTGGGCAAATTATAATCGGATCGCGCAGACCGAATGACACGCGCTGCCTTCTGCACGAATTCCACATCTGCTTCAATTTGTGGGCTGCGCCAGGATGTGTTGGCTGTTGAAGTGGATTGAGTACCATCAGTAGTGACCAAGAATTTGAATACTACTGGCTACTTACTTGGGTAACTGGCTACGCAAATGCTGGGAGTGGGATCCCTGCGCGGCAATCGCTGAAACAGTTCCTCGGTAATGAAGGGCATGAAGGGCGACAGCAGGCGCAGCCCATAGTCTAGGCAGACGTAAAGAGTGCGCCTTGCTGCTGCCTGCTGCTCGGCGCTACCGCTATAGAATATGGGCTTCAGGCACTCCAGATACACATCGCATACATCGTACAGCCAGAAGGCGTAGCAGGCGCTGGTCACAGACGCAAAGTCGTACGAATCAAAGCCCGCATTGCAGGTCTCAATGGTCGCTGCCAAACGTGACAGAATCCAGGCGTCCATCTGATTGGACTGCTCATTTAGCGTTAGCTGCGTGTTATAGAGGTCCTCCCCGCTGAAGTACATCAGCGCAAATTTTGTGGCATTCCAAAGCTTGTTGCAGAAGAAACGATAGCCTTGAACGCGATTGATGTCCAGATTAATGTCTCGCGCTTGGGTTATGTACGCGCAGAGCGCAAAACGCAGCGCATCCGAGCCGCATTCGGGTATGCCTTGTGGGTAGTCCTGCTTCTGGCCGGCCTTGGCCTTCTCAATCTCACGCGGATCAAGATTAGAAGTAATGAGCTGCTCGTGAAGGCCCTCGAGGGTGATGCCGTGTATGACATCCATGGGATCGATGACATTGCCCAGCGACTTGGACATTTTACGTCCGTGCGCATCACGTACCATCGGATGCAAATAGACCTCCTTGAAGGGCAGCTTCCCCAATAGCTTCTGGCCAAAGAAGACCATACGAGCCACCCAAAAGAAAAGAATGTCATGGCCCGTCTCCAGCAGCGAGGTCGGATAGAAGGCCTGCATATCGGCAGTGTTGTCCGGCCAGCCGAACACAGAGAAGGGAAACAGGCCGGAACTAAACCAAGTGTCCAGTACATCCTCATCTTGCTGCAATACAATCTGGCTGACATCCACGCCAAAACGAGCAGCAGCTTTGATCACCGCTTCCTTCTCACTACGTGCCACAATCCAATAATGCTCATCATCAGGCTGACGTTAAAGATTGATATGATAATAACCTATTTGGTTGTCAGCTTTTAATGTGTGTTTTTTACCCACCGTGCTTGCGTTGATACTCGGATCCTTGAAGCTGACATGGTAGGCGGGTATGCGATGACCCCACCACAACTGCCGGGATACACACCAGTCGCGTATACCTTCCATCCAATGGTACCAGGTCTTGGTGTGATGCTCAGGCACAATCTTCAGCTCACCAGAGCGCACAGCTTCTGTGGCAGCGGCAGCCATGTCCGAACAACTGACATACCACTGCGGTTTGATGAGCGGCTCAACCACGTCCTTAGACCGACTGCAAATGGGCACCACCATCGCATTGTTGAGTGTCTCGCGGTATAGACCCAACTGCTTAAGTTGCTCCAGCAGCTGCTTGCGGCAGTCAAAGCGCTTGAGGCCGGTGAAAGTGCCGTAGTCGCCAATGATGTAGCCATCGTCATTGAAAATTGTGATGAAGGGCAGATTGCACCGTTTGCCTACCTCGTAGTCATTGGGATCGTGAGCGGGCGTAATCTTTACGGCGCCGGTGCCGAAGGCCATATCTACGAATTCGTCGCAGACGATGGGCAGGCGGCGATCACAGAACGGATGCACCACATACTTGCCATGCAGATGCTTATAGCGATCATCCTGCGGATGCACGGCCACAGCCGTATCACCCAGCATGGTCTCAATGCGCGTGGTGGCCACAATGATCTCTTCGTCGCTGTCCTCCACCTTGTAAGCAAACTTAATAAGCACGCCGAACTCTACCTTGTCCTCGTAGCCGGGTATAGCCAGAAAGGTGCGTCCAGTCAACTCCACCTTGTCCACTTCAATGTCCGATATAGCAGAGCGCAGCGTGCACGACCAATTCACTAAACGCGAGCTGCGATAGATACTGCCCTGCTCATGCAGGCGCACAAAGCCCTCTGTGACAGCGCGGCACAGCTTGGGATCCATTGTGAAGGCCACACGCGTCCAATCATAGGAGGAACCGAGCGCCTTTAGCTGGTCATATATCCGACCGCCCTTCTCGCGTCGCCAGTTCCAGATGCGCTCGATAAACTTCTCGCGGCCCAAATCGTGACGCGACAGACGCTCCTCACGCCAAAGCAGCTTCTCAACCACCACCTGTGTGGCTATGCCCGCATGATCGCAGCCGGGCACCCACAGCGTGGTGCGTCCCTTCATGCGATGATAACGCGTGATTGCATCCTCGATGGCATTTGTTAGTGCGTGGCCCAAATGCAATGAGCCCGTCACGTTCGGCGGTGGTATAACCATTATGAATTTACCATTTGGATTGGGTGCATCAATAGAGTCGCGCTAAAAGAAAAAAAGCAACAACATTTTATTACTGCTAATCATACTTTATCTTCGTTTCCTTACGCCATATTCGGGTGTAAAGAAGCCCTGCTTCTCCCACCAACTATACCACTGGGCCTCCACATAGCGTGGACTGTACGCATCCGGCAGCGGCCCGCCAATGTCCTTCTTATCACCAGGGGCTGTGGTGGCCGTATAAACTGCCGCCTCTTTTGTCTCTTTCGCCCGTTTCTGTAACAATAAAGAATAACGTTAACTTTCACCAAATCAAAAAAAATACAAGATAGGTTATTTTAGTGGGAAGTTAACTAGAAGATACCCTGTAAGCCGTGCATCTTGGTTTACAATATTTAGGTTGTTTATTATTATTATTTATTAGAAAATTATTACAAATAATTATCTAATATATCCATCTAGGTTGTATAAAAGACATCAGATAAAGAGTAATTTTACGACTTTTTGTGTTATTTGTTTGGGCCCTTTTGTGCGTCAATATTTGTGTTTCCTAATGCGAGTTTTAAGGCCGTTGTTGTTCATTTTAATAAATATGTATTACATTTATTTATTAAAATTCTTCTCCTACGCGTTTCGGCGTTTGTTACGCCTTCCTCAGGGAGTCTGGTTTTTACATGTATATAAAAAAGACATTTACATACATATAACAATTTAACAAACATATTTAGTTCCTTTACAATACATACATTAAAACTTATTGTAGTATTTCCTACAGTGTCGTCATTGTTCCTATGTCTAAATTGCACTTTTGTTTATCCATCGTCAACTTTTGTTTCTCGTCTTTGCGCGTCCAGTTTTGTTTGTCAACTGCTATTGCTGCCGCGTAAATAAAGTTTGTCTTTTCAATGTCTTCTTTGTGGTTTACTGTGTTCTCCCCTTGTTGTTGTATCCGTAGGCTCTCTAGCGTCAGTCTCGTTCGTTCTCTCCTCTCAATGTCTAATATTTTGGTGTTGTCAAAATCAGCTGTGTGACCTGTTGTTGTAATATGTTGCGCAAGTGCTGTTGTCATTTTTCCCTTATTCGCGTCTCCTTTATGTTCGGCAATTCTCGTGCCAAGCGCCCGCTTTGTTGTTCCTATGTATATCCCGTTGCATCTTTCGCCTTCTTTCCCGTTGCATTTGATTTCGTATATTACGTGTTGTTGTTTGTCTTTGGATATTTTGTCTTTTGTGTTCGTAAATAAACTTCTTGTATTTGTGTGTGCTTTGTATGCAAACATTATGTAGGTGTTTGGAGTGTGCGTCGGGTATTATTTTTGTTATTGTTTGCCGGTTTGTTAAGTTATTTACATATGGTATACTAATATATTGTCTTTCTTCAATTTCTCTGTTTTTGGTTTTGTCACTGTTTTTATTTTGGTTTGTTGCGTCGGTTATTAAATTGTCAATAAGTTTTTCGGGAAAGCTATTTTTCAAAAGTAGTGTTTTTAATTTTATATATATGTCTGGTCTGTGCGCTTCGTCACTTTTTCTATCATATAGAATGCAATTCACTCAGTCCAACGAAAGAGTGCGTTCACGCTGAAAAGTCAACAAATTACCAAGTCATCTCTGCATCGCGAATATCCCAATTGGTTATATCTTTTGTACTAACATTACTCCTGATGCAGATATGGAATATAGCTATGATATATTTGCAAATGCATGCTTCTACATGTTACATACATTGGTACACATTAGCATGACTCTTTCATTGACTTTTGCGTACAGGGTATAGCAATAGCAGCCCACCATTCGACACACATTCACTTTTAGAGATGTTTGCGTGGCAAGACTCCAATTCAGAAAAAGCTATTGCAAGCGAACGAGATTTGCAAAATGCAAACAATATAATTGGATTTGTGCATGAGTCACTCTGATTTAAGTACAGGGTATACTTTTGCCAACTACACTCAACAAACAACAACAAAAAAACCTAACCTAGCACACAAGGCCACTTTGGGCTAGGAACCTATTTACCTCGGGTTTCTCCTTCTTGTCGACTGCTGCTGGCGCCGCTGCTGCTTTCTTGTCCAACTTCGCTTGCAATTTGGCTAATTTCTCAGCTTTCTTGGCCTCCTTTTCCAATTGCTTGGCTGTCTTTGGAGGACCGTCGTCACCGGCTGGCGACTCTGCGCTGCTTGGTTGTTCCTGCTCTGGCATGATGTTTGCTGTTAATTAAACTGTTGTAATTTCCCACACCGTTTAAGTAACTTTCGTTTGGCTGATGCAATAAACTTTGAATAAAAACAAACAATTACCACTTCCTTGGAGTTTATTTGCGCTCTCTACAGATGAAAACGTGTGCAAAATGTGTGACCAGCGCGGATTAAGATAAAAACAGCGATAAGTCTTAACAGTTTGTGGATCTGTTATTAACATCGATCATTCGGTGAAAATTGTTAAATTAACGGTTTAGAATAAAAGTGCGAAAATAGGGCTGAAATTTTTATTAAACCGCTGCTGCCTTCTAATTACTGACTAACAATCCAAAACAAAGCTATTTACGTATTTGCATTTGATGAAAACGTGTGACCAGCGTTGCTTATATATTATGAATTTTTTATTGTACCCGAAAGTATCGAAATAGTGTAAAAATACTCATTCTGCCTTCGATACATTTGGGTTTTCTTAAATTTACTAAAATATAAAATTGAAAAGGAATCCATCAGGGTGGCGATATGCTGGAGGGTCAAGGATTTTAAAAACTAGAAAATTGTTTACCACAATTTTGATTTTTCTTTTAAATTGTGATTAGAGGCGTAACGATTCAACAGTAAATTTATTTTTTTTTCATCAAATCTATATTTTTGTGGCAATTATGCACCGAGCCCCATAAAAATAAAATTTTTCAAAAAAGTGTCATAACGACAGCTTTCCCGAAAGAATTAGCCGCAATAGTTTGCAAAATAACTTCTAACGGAAGAAATGCACGACGTGAGAACAGGCATCGGTATAATAAATTGCTTTCAAGATTCGGTCACACTTAATTAACACAAGAATTCGACGAAATTGTCGCCGTTCAATGTGTTTTTAGTAAATTTAGCCAAACATGTGAGATTTATTGTTATAAACGGTAAATAATCATTGCACAAAAGTGATAGACTACGGCATTCAACAAGTGCAAGTGCGTGATGCTAAATTATTATGTCTGTATGTGTGTATGCTACAGAAATGCCTATGGTCAGACAACAGGACGGAGACGCAACGCGTTCTTTTGGTTGCAGTGTAGCTGTATCCAAATACTGATTATATGCTAATCGCATAAACTTGTTAAAGGCACATTGCCTAAGAAACCCAATAACAGATAGCCTAATGTATTAGCGATGGGCCCGTGAAAACAACAACAATACACAGACACACGCATACACCTATGCACACACACATGTGCAGTAGCGTCAGCTAATCTATTGTAAATAAACCGCATACTGCTATTGTGAATGCGCACTGTTCTCGGTCACGTACGCCGTCGTCGTTTGTTATTGCATCTGTGTTCTGTGGCCAAACTATTGCGAATTTGCTGAAGATTATTTATCGATATCACTTGACGAGCCTGGCGGCATGTAAAACGGGCAGCACTTTCTAAAATAAAGGTGAGTTGCTTGACTCTAGGTAGTAATTACCTACATATGTACATATTTGACTTGCATTAGCCCAAAGTATTTGCAAAATCGATTTTTCAATTTACCTCTTTCATGCAACCAGCCGAGCCTCGCTCTCCCAAGCTTAATTCCTTGGCTCTCTTTATGTGGCCCACTCTTTTATTTAGCCGGGCAATGCGTCATTTGAGCTTCGGCTCTTTGCTGTTTATGTGTTTCAGAGCGGGGGGTGGTATATAAATTTTACCATCAATATTGTCTGAGCCATGAAAGTAAACTTCTTAGTGTAAGATACTCATGTGTAGTATGTGCATAGAAACGACTAATGTATATTTTAAAGTATGGCAAAGTACAGTCTGTCAACTCTGAAATAATTCGCCAAAGAATGGGCAGAATTTTATTTAAATACTATGTAACCGTTAACAAATTTTAAAAACGAAAGTCCGAACATTTAAAGTACATTTTATCTCAACTTTTCCAATAATAAGTAATTCCTCTATAGTAGATTGATTTTGGATCTAAATATTCAATGTATATTTTTTTGATATTCACTCATTTCCCCTTATTAATCATACCCTTGTAGACGGTTTTATAATTTTGTCACAAAGTTCCAAGGAGACGTTCTCGACCCCACAAAGTATACGCACATATATATTCTTAATCATCATCAATAGCCGAGTCCACATAGCGAATGTTCGTCTGTCTGTCTGTTCTATGCAAACTAGTCTCTCAAACTAGTCAAGATAAAACTTGGCATAGACGCGTATGTTTGCAGCCGGAACCGGCCGAATCGGAACACTATATCATATAATTGCAATTGAACCATCGGTCAAATATTGAGTTGTACAAAACAAATTTTTAGTTTATAAAGGTATCCCTACCAAACTCACCGAACCGAACTAACATACTGTCTCACATAGGCTTACCTAATTTGGTCAAAATCGGACTACTTTGAAATGCCGTACTTGCACTGCATACAACTGCCGCTTGCTTGTATGTGTGCGGACTTGTATATGTGTAAGCGTACGCAGATGTGCTTGCAAATTTTAGACCTGGGTACACTCGACTAGATCATTCTTACTTGTTTTATACCCTTGCAGAGGGGAATATTATTTTACCACGAAATGTGCAACGCATTGAAGGAGACGTTTCCGACCTTACAAAGTAAATACATATGTACATTATTGATCAGCATCAATAGCTGATTCGATATAGCGAAACTAGTATCTCAGTTTTGGAATACCAGGGTGAAAGTTGGCACAGATCCTTCATTTTGTTGCAGGCAATTCTTATGTCAACGATCTGTCGCTAACAATATTTTTGTATGAAAAACTTTTTTTGCTTATGAAGACATCCTCACCAAACTCCCCCAAACCAAATCTATAGTCTATAGCATAGCAACGTTTCCAAAAGTGTGGGTCGTGAAAATTGTTAGATAATATATTTTTACATCAGACTACTGTACTACAAGATGGCAACAATAATAATGGCATAAGGACATTCGTAAAATAGATAGCGCTCGAAATGAGCTATTCGCTATTTTTACTCCCTGTACCCATAAAATTTGTAAAAAGGGGTACTAAATCTGTGCACATGTATGTAACATGCAGAAGGAGACATCTCCGACCCTATAACGTATATATATTCTTGATCAGTATCACAAGAGATTTCGATTTGGCCATGTCCGTCTGTTCGTCCGTCCGTCCGTTTGTCCGTCCGTATGTAAGAACGTGTCCATCTCAGCCACTGCAAGAGCTAGAGACACCAAATTTGGAATATAGGTTCGTGTATAGCGGGCGCAGGTCAAGTTTATTTTGGATCCGAGAAATTTTTCCCCACACACCCGCTATTCAATAAAAGCCGCTTAACAGTAACTGTTTTCAAGATATATCTTTGGGATTTGTCATGTATCAATCAATCTCAATCTACTGTCCAAATTTCAAGTCGATCGGATAATAAACACGGAGTTATTCATGAAAGAAGATTCAGTGCTGCAGCGCGGGGGAAGACGAAGCAAAGCCACAACTTAAATGCCTCGCATGCGCTGTCGCTTGTGCGTGTGTAGATTTATGTATGTATGTGTGTATGCCTAAGTGTACGAAGATGCGATTGGAAACTTTTGACCTAGGTTCAGGGAGTTTTGTAGTAGTAGGGTATACTCGACTAAAGCATTCCTACTTGTTTACATTAGGTGGGTCACGAAAAATTGTAAGGGTCATACTGTGCCTAAAAAGTTTGGGAAACGCTGGTCTATAGTATAGTTTATAGGATCTGTCCAAATTTGGTAAAAAATTATATTTTATATCATATAGGGACAAGCGGGTGAAAAATGAGTTTTTGTATGGAAAGCATTTTATTTTTATTCAAATATTATATCCAAACTCAAGAACTGAGAGTTTTATTAAACTTCATGTAGATTCCTATAATTTTTTAGCAAAATCGGACCACATTATTATATAGTAGCTCCCATAATAACAATCAGACGAAAATTGAGTTTTTGTATAAAAGACATTACTGCTTTAGCACACTGAAGATAGCCATTCTTTCTTGTTTATTTTCTTTAATTCATAATATCCAATAGGTTATATTCAGCACGATGTGATGAAAAACGAATATGGTAACAGGCCTGATTCTTCATATATCACGAAATGTGTGAAGCATTAAAATAGACATTTGCGCGTCCACGAAATATACAAGAACCAAGTTTTAAAATAGTCATCAATTTGACATGTAATAAAACAAGTCTAGTTAAGTATACCCGACTGAACTCACCCTGAGCTCAACGTCTAAAATCCCCAAACACATCTTCGTACATGTGCACATATACATACACACATGTATGCATCAAGGAGTTCAGCAGCAGTGCAAGCAAGCAGATCATATCAAGTGGCGGCTTCGCCGTTGCTCTCTCCTGCTCGGCAGTACGAAAAAATGTTTTTATCCAATCATCTTGATCTGCACAAAATATAAAGAGTGACCATCACAAATTCGTGTCATTATCTGTAAAATTATAAATCGTTGCTGTCGTTATGTGGTAGTCTGGGGGAATAATCAAAATTTTAAATAATCTTTACTTGCGTGCGGTACGCTGCATCTAGAAAATACATAGCCCTAGCGTACGTTATAAACACATATTTTCACTGTAGAAAGTGAACTTAAAATTTCGAAAACC
The DNA here is from genome assembly GCA_035043065.1 of Hirtodrosophila confusa. Taxonomy (NCBI): domain Eukaryota; kingdom Metazoa; phylum Arthropoda; class Insecta; order Diptera; family Drosophilidae; genus Hirtodrosophila; species Hirtodrosophila confusa. The sequence goes on from JAWNNI010000170.1 coordinate 1,458,093, forward strand.
GAATACATTTTTAAGCAACATTGTCCAAGTTTAGCTCATAACTTGATCCTTCGTAATCTTCCTGATTGCTGTGATTTTTTTTAAGGATCGCTATTTCTTTTGATCCCAAATTTATCTGATCTTATTATATAATTATTGATACTTTTTACTCCCTGTACCCATAAAATGGGTAAAAAGGGGGTATTGGATTTGTGCAAAAGTATGTAACAGACAGAAGGAGACATCTCCGACCCTATAAAGTATATATATTCTTGATCAGTATCAAAAGAGATTTCGATTTGGCCATGTCCGTCTGTCTGTCCGTCTGTCCGTCTGTCTGTCTGTCCGGATGAACGCGTCGATCTCAGCAACTATAATAGCTAGAGACACCAAATTTGGAATGTAGGTTCCTGTATAGCATACGCAGATCAAGTTTGTTTCATATTTCAGATATCTCCCCCGTTCCCCCGCAAATCGATTAAAACCGTTTTACAGTAACAATTTTCAAGATATAGCTTTAAGATTTGGCATGTACAATACTTTAGTCTCTTTTAATCTACTGTCCAAATTTCAAGTCGATCGGATAATAAACACGGAAGTTATTCACGAAAGAAGATTCAGTAATGCAGCGAGAGGGGGAAGAAGAAGCACAGCCACTTTTGCCGCCTGTGTGCGTGCGTCTTTGTGTATGTGTGTGTGTATGGGTAAGTGGACTTAGATGTGATTGGATGTTTTAGACCTGGGTACAGGGAGTTTCGTAGTCGGGTATACTCGACTATAGCATTCTTACTTGTTATACATAGATAGTAATTCATACTATTAATTTATTTGTAATAGCCTCAGTAGCCACTTGTGGACTTTTCAACTCGACATTTTGTCATCAACTGCAATACGATTTTGTACTATATTAGCTATAAAAGCTAAGCAATGTGGCAATTCTCCTAGGCACTATTAAAAAGTGTATTATGAGTTTCAACAGAATGCATTAAACTTATCGACCACTTGTAATAATAAATGATCAGGGATCTAATTACGGCATTGAAGATATATTTTTATGTTCAAATAAGATGGAGTAATGATATTTCAAGTGGACCAGTCCATATTGAATTGATATTGATATTTTCAGGGCGACGACGGTTTACTTATTTAAATCAGATTCTGATGTGCCACATAACATTATGGGAACCCATTTTCTTGATGCATCCGTTAAGAACTCAAAAACCGTTTAGCTCAGTTTAGTTTCCCCCCGTCCATATTTTGATAGATGGAATGGCTGGCAGTGTCTTATCATTTATATGAACCTAGTCACTGTAGCCTTAAATTCCACTCCCAAGAATTCCACGGCCCGATTTTGAAACCGATATTTAAAGGTAACAGCTGTCTTCGTCAGCGGTGTTAATGACTTTTTCTAATCAAACAAACTCATCTGGGCTGGCAGTGTAAACAAAGCGTCAAACAAATGTTTGAAAACCAAATAGAATAAAAAAGTTATTGACACGCTCACAACCCTTACCCAAAGTCGAGCGACAGGATAATGAAACAAAAGCCAAGTCGAGCCTGGCTCTTGCCTGGGCCCGTAACAGACTGCAACTGACCTGCGACAAAGACAGCGCCAGCCCAACGCCTGATAAACATCTGCTGTGAGTTTCTCTTCTCGCTTCCGACCTCATTTGGGTCCTTGTCCGTCTGCGTCTGCCTTTTCTGCCTACCTGCAGGGAAGGGACTGCGACACCCAATCAAAGTTCAACGTACGCCTGCGCAAACATTTCACAGGATGGCATCGCAGCTGCGACAGGATCAGAATCGTTTACCAGCATGACACGGATGTTCGTGATTTTCAAGCTCTCTGATATATTTTACTTTATTTTTTCGTCCTTTTCCTCTATTACATTTTGCAAAGCGGAAATCTCAAATTTTGTAACAGTTTGCGTACAACTTGTATGTAATCTTCGTCCATCGATCGCTGTCAGATACCTTGTCCTGGCCCCGCCCTTGTCCTGCTTGTACGGTACCAGCTACCGGTTTTCCCAAAACAAGTTGCTCGGAACGCAATTTGAAACTTTTTTGTGTGCGCTGCTTGGGGTCCTGTTCCATGATTGGGGCGATCATGCCCCGTCTACGGGTCTTCGGATCGTCAGCGTATTGAGTTACAGCTGAGCGAATGCTCTAAAAGCTGCATTCTTGACAGTTTAAACAGTCTGGGGAACGGATCTGGATTGGTTATAATCGAGATATGCGTTGCTGTACTTTGTTATCTCGATATCAACATGCTGGCTTGGCTGAAAAGCGAGCTCCTTGTTGCTGGGGGGCATGCAGGTGATTAAGTTGGGCAGCTGCTAAATGCAGCCTTACCAGCATAATAAATTTATATGAAACGCTTCAGTTAGAAGCAATTTGTAGTTGGAAAACTAGAACAAATAAATAAAAAGATTGTATTTTCTTTATCTACATATACTATGTATAACGTGTTTTGTTTATGGATAAGCGCATGGCAAGAATATCAGTAAAGGATGTGTCTTAAAATTGTGCTCGTTAATGAACAGATCAAATAAATCTTGAGGACATATAAAAAACAAGTAAGAATGCTATAGTCGAGTATACCCGACTACGAAACTCCCTGTACCCAGGTCAAAAATTTCCGATCGCATCTTCGTTAACTTACACATACATACACAGATACGCACACGCACGAGCCACAGCGCAAGCCAGGCATTTTAAGTTGTGACTGTGCTTCTTCTTCCCCTTGCTGCAGCACTGAATCTTCTTTCGTGAATAACTTAGGTGTTTATTATCCGATCGACTTGAAATTTGGACAGTAGATTAAGAGGGACTAAAGTACTGGACATGCCAAATCTTAAAGCTATATCTTGAAAATTGTAACTGTAAAACGGTTTTTATCGAATAGCGGGGGAACGGGGGAGATATCTCAAATCTAAAATAAACTTGACCTGCTCCCGCTATACACGAACCTACATTCCAAATTTGGTGTCTCTAGCTCTTATAGTTGCTGAGATCCTTGCGTTCATACATACGGACGGACAGACGGACAGACAGACGGACATGGCCAAATCGAAATCTCTTTTGATACTGATCAAGAATATATATACTTTATAGGGTCGGAGATGTCTCCTTCTGCCTGTTACATACTTTTGCACAAATCCAATACCCCCTTTTTACCCATTTTATGGGTACAGGGAGTAACAAGTAAGACGTTGCAGTCAAACGTATCCGACGGCAGAATACTCTGTTGCCAGTCCAGTATAATTTGCTTATTTGTGGGTTCGGAAAGAGACGTGAAGAAAACAGTAGTCCGTATGTCAAATTTAAGGTCTACCTGTACAGGTGTGGGAAATATTGAATTGAAGTGATTGCTCATTTGTGGGGGAGTCAAACATTTTTTGATGCAGATTTGTCTAGGAGGTCAACATTAGTCTGTATGCCAACTTTGGTGACCTAGCTTAAAATAAAATTTTTATGATTCAGGTTTCCGCCAAATTGCGGGGCAGTGGGTGGGGGTGGTGGTAGGGGTGCGTGGTCGATCTTGATACTTTATAAATCAAGGGTATATACAAACATGTGTACCAAGTTTAGTTGCTCTAGCTTCAAGGGTGTGGAAAAAATTGCGTTCATACGGGCGGATGGACGGACATTTCACACACCCAATAACTTATTAATTCTGAGTCTGTATACTAAATTTGGAGATAATAATTTTTTATTATATTTCAAGTTCATGTTTTTCATTAAAAGTTTCCAACTAAATATATTCAATAAATTTTCCATGACAAAAATTTGTCTTTTTTATTTAGACTTTTGTATACCCTTGCAAATCGGATTGTATTAATTTTGTAGTTTTCTATCAGTTTCTAGTCTCCTAATTCAAAAGCAGAAGTTAAAAGCTTGATTAGCTCATAAACAATAATACACTATTTGTAAACAAATAACCACAAAAATTAGGAAATACTTTTCAAAAATTACATCTCTAAACTTGTATAAGCTGATATTAGACTGGCGAAGTTAAATTAATTAAATAAATTGAACTTCCCCAAAGTAAATTACTTTGCGTTTATTGTTGTTTGCTACAGGATGAATAGATTTCAGTTATAGTGTATAGGTATGTGTATTATGCAGGTATAGCTTATAATATAAGCTGGCCAAATTTGATCAAAACCGGAGCACAAAATTATATAGCTGCAATATGAACCATCGGATGATATATGAGTTTTTGTATGAAAACTTGTTTGCTTATACTGGAAAACTCAGCAAACTCAGCAGTTGCAAGATTCATTATACTTTTTGTATGCATAAATTTGATCAAAATCCCATCCCAGCTGCCATAGGAACAATCGGTCAAAAATTGAGTTTTTATATGAAACGCATTGCTCTCGCATATTGTAGGCTCCGTGTTTCTTTTAAGGCGGGAAACTGCAATATTTTAAAGAGTGGCATACGTGTGCCCATTGGATGATAAATTTACTATACAGCGTCTCTCAATTGACATCCTTAAAACACGTTATTAATTGATGAATACTAATTGTCTAACTACTTATCTTGGCAAATGGATTAATTTAGATAGTTTTATTGTGATAACACAAGGTAAACCGGCTCACCATCAATTGGATGTGGTGACAGCTCTTTCCCTGCGCACAAATCAGACAACTGTTCCCTACACACTCTCACACTCATTCATTCGTAGAAGCAACCGCAACCAATCAATCGACAACCATCAGCTGCCAAGTTAAAATGGGAACTGGAATGGAACTGAAACTGCCGCAGATGCTGCTTTGTCCTGGGCCTGGGCCTGGGGTCCTTGGATTTGGCGCATGCCAAAGCGGGTCCAGCATTTGTCTATTTCGTCTAGTTTAGGAGAACTCCCAGGCAAACAGATGTTTCCACAGTTGCAATCAAAGCAACAGCAGGCAGCTGTGTTGCCGGGTCGCCAGGCAGCTAGGACAACTCTGAAGGCTACTCGGCTGCCTGTGTTTCATTGCTCTGCATGCAGCCGTTCGCCTTTTGTAAGCAAGGCATTCATTATTATTGCCTTTGCTGGGCGGCAGATGTTGCCAGGCAGCTCAGCTCGAAACGAAGTCGTTTGCTGGCAGCTGCTACGTGAGCCAGGACTAAGCACTTCAAGTGCAGGTGTTGGTGCTGCACTTTGGAGGAGTATGCTGCATTTGAGTCGTCAGCTGGCCTGGTTAAGGTTTGGTGGTCGCTTCCTGACCGACCCTACACATCATTTATGGGGATGTTGCCAAAAATCAGCTGTTTTGCGCAATGTTTATAAACAAAATGTGCGTCAGAGTAACCCTTAGACATGTCTGACTGTGTGTGGGCATATATTTTTGGAACCACCACTGAACGGAGCTGAGTAGAGTTGAGCCAGAGCCAGAGCCAGAGTCAGAGCAACCACCGGCACACGACCATGTCCACGACCTACTTTGGCGCACTGGCTCTGGGCCACATAGCGCATGGGGTGGTTCCGCTCACAACAACAACAACACAGGCGACGACGAGACGGCCTTTGTAGGTGCAAGGACGTTTAACTGCTTCGCACGCCGGGGAAACCCCCAAAAGCAGCCCAGACAGGGAGGGCAGCAACCACCAAGTAAGGCAAGGCACCGACCACCGCAAAACCAAGTGCGCTCCGTGTTCTACTCCGCTCTGGGTCATATGCTTAACCCACCACCAACATCACCACCTTGCAGTTCATTGGCATGTGCCGGCATGTCATCCTCATCCACACAACGTCTTCGTCACTTTTAGGGGTTTTCCCAAAAAAAAAAACAGAAAACCAAAACAAAGTGCGACTTGGTGGTAGTTAGAGTCGCGCTCCCATTCATAAAGTATAACATAAACATACCCCCGTTGTAAATACGTTTCGGAATACCGGATATAGACCGCATAGTGTATTGTTTGTTTTGACTGTCTCTGGGTTTCTGGTCTAGGTGGTGTTTGGCATAGATTTCCCGACCCAATCGCAGGTGTAGCCATATATATATATTTTATTTATAGACAACCCCCTAAACTTCTGGCTAGCTCAACAGGTCGTTCCGGTTAGTGGTTGCTGCTTGTTGTTGGTGGGTGTTACACGTGTGTGTTTGTGTCCTGGCCCGATTGAGGGTAATTAATTTTTTTGGGGTTATGCAATGACATTGACCCAAGTTTGATAATAGTATATGGCAAGGGGTTGAAGGTCATTCAGATTAACATTTTTTGCGTTATTGACGAGTTTTGGAATTTTCGAATGAAATAAGTGAACACACGTACATATGAACATACATAAAGACATTTGGGATCGAGGTAAAAGCTTTGAAATATAACTTAAATATTATTGCATACTTTTGTACAAAAGATTTGAAAAACAAGAAATATGAGAATATTGTTCTTAACAATAAATTAATTAATTTGTAAAATTCAAGATGAGTTAACGGATTTATATTAATACATTTAATTGTACTTATATATGTATTTGTATTTGTGTATTCCTTTATGTTTAAAATTTAATTCATGTTTATTTCGGCATCTGGGAATAAATAGAAAATTAAATTTTTGAAATGTATCAATTTATGTGTATTTTCTTAATTTACTGAGGATTCAAAATATAATACACACAATTTTCTATTTTGTGCGAACATATTTAAATCTTAAAGTAATAAGAAATCGAGCTGCCCCTAAAGTCCTTGATATGTGGCCTTGTTCTTTATTCCATGTGCCAAATGGTGAAATTGGAGCATACTGTGAGAGTAATACATACATACATACATGTATGTACATACATAAGTAAAAACAAAAACCAGAAGTAGTCCTGAAAGCGCCTGTTTTCCGGCAAGGATGACACTTGAACACGCGCACAGTTAACTTGAAAACGGTTTTTATTTTCTTTTAATCGCTTTTATTTTGCGCTTTCAAAATGGCGACGCCACAGACCAACAACAAAATCAATGCAAGGCGACGTGCGTAGACAACAAGAAGAACAAAACCAACAACAACAGCAACAGCATTAGAAACAGCAACAGCGAAAACGCTGACAGAGGCAGACACTAAAATTTTGCAGCGCAAATCAAACAGCAAACAATGGCGGACAAGCAGACGAACGGCAAGCGCAAAAGAGAATTAATTAGATTGCGGCGGCAGCTGGGCGCAAAGGCAGCTGAGAGAGCCGTCGAACAAAGAGAGCGTAGTGAGACTGTAAAGTGAGCGAGCAGTGCATTGCGAGTGCGCAGGGCAAGCTGAACGAAGCAGCGTAGAAAGTCTCGAAAGCTTCAAATTGTATGCATCTGTATGTATGTATGTACATACATATGTACAAATGTACAACAGCACAAACAAATACAATGGTGGCCAGCGATCCAACAATAACAACAAAATACATGCAACGAAAAGCAACAAAAATGTAAACGCAGGCGCCTCCTTACGGCCGGCCCTCTTGGCTAAAGGATATACGAAATGTAACGAACAGCGGCGGCGGTAAATGTAAAACAAAACAAAGCAGCGAAACGAGCCAAAGAAAAAAATACAAAAAAACAACACAGTTGTGCAATTGAGATAACAAAAGGGAAACTTGAAAAAAGGGGACGCGCGCTTTGCTTTTTGTATGACGCGTGTGCTATAAGCCTCACAAAAGGATATAAAACGGGCACAGGCAGCGGCAGCATAATAAATAATATTTGTTGTTGTTGTTGGCGTAGCAGCTGAGGCCATTGGCGAATTGAAATTTTATGAGAAAATGAAATTGTATTAGAAAATATGCTTCGTGAATCACACACGAGACACATACATACATACATATGTATGTACATACATGTACACACGCACGCTGCCCCATACACACACACATACATATACCTTCTTCGAACACACGCTGTAGTGAAAAGGGGACGCGCATTATGGCGTTCTCTACATGCTTTCGGTTCAGTCGGCGTCGCCGCCGACAGCAGGACGACGTCATCGTTAGACAATTGTTGTTTCTGTAGTTGCTGCTGTTTGGTTCCTGTTTTCGCTTTTTACCGTTCAGTCAATGACCACATTGTGTACACAACTGCGTATACGTATGTGTGTATGTGTATGTGTACGTGTCCTGCCGGAAGTTGACGCCGCCGCCTGGTCATTCTCGTCGCTTTTGCCAAGCTCGCTGCGGCTCTGTTCCTCTCTCTCTGTCTCTCATTCGCTTTTATTCGATGTTACGCTTGAGCTACTTTGAAAAAACAAGTTTTGAGATTGCCTCGCGCAGGATCCGGCTCCCCAAAAGTGCACTTCAGTTCCTTTTTCCTATATTTAGTACTTTGCCTGTGCGCGTACGGCCTCTCGCGTCACGCTTTGATCCTGCCATTGCGTCTCGTTGCTGTTCCTTCCTATCACCCATTCCACATACCATTTCCATAGGCGTTGCCCAGCTAATGACATGTTGTAAATTATATTCCTCGTCCAATGTTTCGTACAACGTTCTCTTTCTTCTTGTAATTAGATTGGTTTCGTTTTTGCGGTGCGGCTGCTTAAAATTTGTATTTAAAGGGTTTTCATTTTGTATGTAAGCTGTAGAGTTGCGGAGTATCTATTAAGGGGATTTGCTAGTGCAAATTTCTTACTGCATGTCCTGAACTTTCGAAACAAGCTTACACCCGCTGAGAGATTTGTAAAGTATCGGAAAATATAAATACTAAGTACTGAATATCCCGAAACGTCCAAGTATAGTTTATTTCATGAGAGTAAGATATTTCTTACACCTGAAATAATAAAATCAGTGTCAGTCGATGAAGATCATAAAAAATATTTCAAATTATCGGTAATAAAAGCAACCTGGGCCAAACTTAGAGCGATTTGAAGGAAAGGAAATGGAATATCCTATACGTTAATGAATAAAAATATTTAATCACAATCGAGCTTGACATAAAGTAGAATGTGTATATACATATGAAACTACATATTGTACTTGTAACATGTCCTCTCCTGTGAGCACTACATGCATACAAACAATCACAGCAGTTAGTTGTCATCTAATAACATACCAAAAACTTTAAAAACATGTCAATTATGAGGGACAAGGAAGACGTTCCCTAGCCAGAATAAACTCCATAAAATCAGTTCCCAAACCCAACCGAACGTGTAATGGTACCCATCAGCATACTCAGCTACTTTTGGCTACGATTTGACATTTACATACATATAAATCATTTAAGTTTTCCCAGAAATTTAAAAATACCAAGTGGAAAAGGAAACCACTCAAGTACCAGCCGAAAAGTGTATTACCATACCAAATACTGGGCTACATTTTAAGCTTCAAGTGATCGATATCAGATCCTTTACCCTGATTACGGAACACCGTTCGTAAATCTCACGCAAACTACAAGGACTAATTCGTAGCATAATTATGTATAAGCCAGGCGAGGTTCAGCTCCTCCTAAGATTCTTTCTCCCTCACTCGTTTAAGGCCTGGCTTAGCTGATGTGAGGAGCGAGCACAGGAGTTCCGGGAGTGGAACCAAACAGGCGAGCGCATTGCGAATTGTTGTTTTGTGCTTCATTCGCTGCATCTCGTTTTTGGCAATTTTGCTTGAGAACAAAACATTTGTTAGGTTTGCTTGACAAAAATCTATTGTTATCCTCTTTACAGGGACACGAACAACTGCCGCTTTTCCTCTTTCTGCATTTTCCACACACATATACATATACATATTCATACATATATATATACATACATCATTCATTGTCCTGTCAAACTTGTTTTTGCTCTCGCTCTTGGTTTTCCTTGCACATTACGCTTTATCCCAGTCATTCGCATTAAAAGGACAACGCTCTGCGACTCCTGTGTCTGTCTGCCTGCCTGTATGTACCGAAGACTGTTGGTGTATTAGTGTGTGTTTATTCGCTGCCTTCTACGCCAGCGTCGCAGTCGCTTCATTCGACAGCACTGTTCGTCCTCGCCAGGCTCGTCGTGGTTTCAGTTTACGCTCACAGCTCCGACAGCTCAGACATGTTGCTGACCCGCGCTCGCTGCCGTGTGTGTGTTTATAGCAGCAGTTCATGATACATATATGTACATATACAAACAAACATAAATATTCAAAATCATCGTATTTGTTGAGAGATGCTAGCCCCAACTCCACAAAATACACAGTGCAAACGACGTCATTGACTCGCAAATGTTGCAGGACAGCATTTTCCAAGTTTTACATATAACAAACGCAACAACAAATAATAATTATTGTGTCAAATAAAAAACAACAAATTGTGCAATTGTGCAAAATACAACGAGAGAAATTGCAAAAAAAAAATTAAGAGAGCGCCTAGCGAAAGCAACAAAAAAGTGTAGCATACAAATAAGTTACTAAAAGTTTTTCACCAAAGAGAAATACAATAAAAATATGTGCAATAAGCAATACAAAAACAGGCAAACAAGTTAAACAATTAACATAAACGATTACAAATATTTGGCCAATTTTTTGGGATTTACGCAAGAACGAAGAACGAGCAAGAGAGAGGGGAGAGTAAGAAAGGGAGGCAGCATAAGAAAACCCAACGAAGCGCACACAAGTGAGTTACAAATTTTCAACTTTTCATATACACAATGCACATTACTTACATACATACCAAATGGCACACACACACACACACATATATGGCAGTCGCTCTCCTCATTTGACTCGTTACTTTTGTCTCGCCCATTTCGCCTGCTTTCGTCCTGGCAGCGTGCGTCTCGCTCTCGCTGCTGGCTAGCGAATAGGGCGCACTCGTCCTTCTCATCATCGTCGTCGTCTCTCGTCGGGTGGTGGTACAGTTTTCTGCGTAGACCAAAATTGCGTAAATTTTCTTCCATGTAGTTTGCTTGCATGTCTCGCACGGCGTTGTCCTCGCCGTTGTCGTCCTTGTTCCTGTTCTTGTTGTTGTCGAGCTTTCAATTTGTTTATTCATCAATTTATTGCTCAATTTCTTGCCAATAAACAGCAAAATTCTACAAGAGGTTTGTATTTTGCTTTTTATTCTTATTGGGCGTTTCTCTGAAGTTCTTTTTCGCAGCTCTACTTTGGCCTGCGCCATTTTAATTGGTGTACTTTTATTTTTTTTGTGTATGCAGCTTGAGGATTCGTTACTTTTCCTGAAATTTCAAAAAATTGGCACAAGCTTGCTAGCCTTACATTGTTTGAATTTTGTGTATAATTTTTGCAAAACTACGGACTATGTACATAATTTAATTAAAAAACAGAAGTTTGCAATTTACAGCACTTTTTGTGTGTACTTCTTTTGTATGTATTGCCGTAACCCAGAATTGCAAACCAGCCAAATGAAAAAATTATATTTTGTCAAAAGAGGCAAAACTGTGACGTCTTAATTTAGTAAGGTTATAAATTATGAGTAAAGGGAAACTTTATTAGAATATAAAAAAAAATTTATAATCAGGTATGAACATTATAAAGATGGGGGTCTAAGAGAGTCTTCAGAATACTTTTAAATCCGCTCCTAAGGATATTTTTTAAACGCCTTTTTTAAATTGAAAAATGTCTAATAACAAGATTATGAAATTACTTCAGTTCTCAATAAGAATTCTTTTCAAATAATTTAATCATTGTAAGAATTTGGAGAAGTCTTAGCTTAAAGTTTTAAAAACTCAATACAAATATTTAAAATATAAATATTTCAGAGTCCATTTCCGATTTGCATTAACAGATGTAAATAGGACTGTAGTTTTATAATATTGTACGTTTTTGACCTCAGGTTGCATCCGAATGAAATGCATTACATAGTATTAATTATTTAAAAGTCAGGCCAGTTTCCATTTTCGAATCAGTTCAAATTAAATTTGAAATTTTAATTCCGCAAAACGATTTAATATTCGGCTTTGTAGAAAAACAAAAGCAAATGGCCCAAATATTGTTTAGTAAACATTAGCATATGATCTTTAGCTTTATCGGCACTACGAATTTGTTAACTGAGCTCGTAATATTTATTTAACTTATTACTCGCAGTTTTTTATCTTTCTCCAGAACTTGCAGTTTTATTATGCGTCTTATATTATTAGGGATAGTTTTCAACTGCGTCTGGGAAGTCGCAGGTATCAACGCTACGGATTGCATTTTGAATCATTATAAACCAACTGCAATAAACATTTGATTTATTTGTCTTTCAAATATTTTCAAAGCAAAAATTGTGTATTTTATTTAATTGGTGAAAACTATATGTATATCTTAAAACTAAGACTTTTCAGCAACAAAATTTGGTAAATTTTCTTAACTCAATTTAAATAAAAAATCTTAACATTTTCAGCAGTAACTGTTGAGTTTTATGATCTACCTGATAATAATTAAACATATGTATACTTAATAAATTGTAAGATAATCGAAATATAGGATCAATGCACTTTTCTCGCGAGTTTACAGGCACAGGCTATAAAAACTGGCTGCGCACAAGCAACAACAACAACAACATCGACAGCAGCAGCAGCAACTGCCTGGCTGTATATCCTGCCAGCCTCTATAGCCTGTTCGTCTGCCTGCTCCGTCCTGTGCTGCCTGGCCTGCCCTGCCTGCTGTTGTTGCTGTCCCATTGAAAGAGGGCGCTCGAATAAGAGTTGCAGCTGTTCCTGCTTCACTGCTGTTTGCTTAGCAACAGGGACAACAACAGCAGCAGCGACAGCAACAACAAGCAGAACAGGGATCGGGGCAGGGGACGCATTAACTCGAGTTGTCGAGTCGAGCCTTAGAGGCCTGGCCGGGCATCTGCGCAGGATTAATGTACTGATCGCTGAGCTGCTGCTGTTGAGGAACTGGCAGCAGAGGCAGCAATTGTAAAATTTAATGGCCCTCTGCTTTTGACAGTTACAGATCGAGATCCAACACATCGAAATCGACAGTTGCTGCGAAACGCTTAAAAAATGTCCGAAATACCGCGCATTATGGTATTCCGTCCCACCTGGGAGGAGTTCAAGGACTTTCCCAAATACATTGCCTACATGGAGTCACAGGGCGCACACAAGGCTGGCCTGGCTAAGGTGGTGCCGCCAGCCGAGTGGGTGCCCCGACGTAGCGGCTACGCCGACTTGGATACACTAAATGTTACTATACCGGCGCCTATTTGTCAGGTGGTAACCGGCAAGCAGGGCTGCTACCAACAAATCAACATACAAAAGAAACCGTTAACCGTAAAACAGTTTAGCGAATTGGCCAGCACCGAGCGCTATGCGACGCCCAAGCATTTCGATTTCGAGGATCTGGAGCGCAAGTACTGGAAAAATATAACCTATGTAGCGCCCATTTATGGCGCCGATGTTAGCGGCAGCATCACAGACCCCGATCAGGATGTAAGTGTTGCTCACTGTTGTCCAATTAGACGTCCTTTGGAGTGTTTGATTTATGCGTTGTTGTTCGCAGAGCTGGAACATTAATCGCCTGGGCAGCATACTGGACTTTGTGAACAAGGATTACAACATTCAGATCGATGGCGTCAATACGGCATATCTGTACTTTGGCATGTGGAAAACCACATTCGCCTGGCATACTGAGGACATGGACTTGTATTCGATCAACTATCTGCACTTTGGTGCGCCCAAAACATGGTACGTTGTGCCGCCAGAGTACGGACGACGGCTGGAGAAGGTGGCCAATCAGTATTTTCCAGCCAGTTACAAGAACTGCAATGCGTATTTGCGCCATAAAATGACGCTCATATCGCCCCAGATACTCAAGCAGCACAATGTGCCCGTTAGCAAGGTAATCTTTCAATTTCGAACACTCAAAACTCATAAAGTCGGGGCAATTTCAAGCAAGTGCACTGTAATATTATTATTGATTAGCGCGTCACAGTTCAGAATCCAATATTTACATAAAATATATGCTGACATAACTGCCAATTTTATATTTTAAATTATTAATTCGTATTTAATCTATTAGCATGTGCTTTGAAACACATTAGGCAACATTTCACAACATGAAACTACAAAAAAAACTGAGTTTTCTCGTACGTAGTCACATGGTTGAATGCACAAATATTTAACGTGGACACACTTGGTGGTGCCACAAGTTGCGCAATATTACACATAAATATTAGATACTGTGAATAGGGCAGTGCACTAAGCTACAATAACTCTTCGACTTCTGAGGGTGTTGTTTTAGTTGCTTACTTAATTTGTTGCCGCCCACAGATCACACAGGAATCGGGCGAGATAATGATAACGTTCCCCTTCGGCTACCATGCTGGCTTCAATCATGGCTTTAACTGCGCCGAATCCACAAACTTTGCCATGGAACGCTGGATTGAGTACGGCAAGCGTGCAACGCAATGTACCTGCAGCAATGACATGGTCAAAATCTCAATGGATACTTTCGTGAAGCGGTTCCAGAGCGAACGCTACGATGCGTGGTTGGAGGGACACGATATTGGCCGTCATCCCGAGGATCCGCCCAATGCGGTGCCGACAGCTTCGCCGCTACCACCACATCTCGATGTCCTGCTGTGTGATAAAAAGTGGGTTCGAACCAACCACACAACTGATTTGATATTAACTTTCACCCTTTCTCTTCCCGGTCTCCCGCAGAATGAAGAAACAATGCAATCCCACCAAGGCCAAGAGTTTCAAGGAGCGCAATCCCGATTTGGACTTGGATGAAATCCAACAGAATCCCAATGTGCCCGACGACGTCAAGGCCATGCTTAAAGAGAGCGTACTTACACTAAACGAAGACGAAACCGAATTCACGCCCGAGGATGCAATGAGCCTACAAAGCCCCGCTGACTTCAAAACCAAGCAGGAACTGCTCGAGTACATTGACGATGGCACTGGTGAGAAGACAGCCGCCTTAATGTCTAATTTCCAAACCAATTTGCTTTTGTTTTGTTCCTTTTTTGTAGAGGATGATGATGAGGAGGAGGACTTTAAGCGTCGCAAGCATAAGCGCAAATATGATGCGGATTACGATGATGATTGGCTGGCCAGCAAGCGACGTACCAACTCGCGCAACAGCAGTCGCGGTCGCAGTCCGCGCGCTATTAAAGACGATCGCTCCATATCGCCAGCATCCTCCACATCGACTTCCTCCACATCGCGAGGGGCACGCGGCGGTGGGTCTCGCTCCAAGTCGAATACAACGCCACGCAAGACGCCAACGCGACGAAAAAAGGAGCCGGCTGCGATTAGCAGCAGCAATGCCAGAGCAGGAACAACAGATAGCACGTCAGGGCCGGCAGTAACACCAGCAGCAACAGTTGCTGCAATCACTGACAACATCAGCAATAGCAGCGGCGTAGGCGTTGGCGGAGGTGAGCGCAACACCAGCAGCAATATGAACAGCAACAGCAACTGCAGCAACAGCAACAGCAGCAGCCACTGCAACGCAGCCGTCACAACAACTACCATAGTCACATAAGAATCACAATCACCAATAACCGTGCATCCATTATCCAAATTCCCGACTGTTAACTAACCTTTTCAATTTTGCCATCCGTAACATCCTTAAACTCGCATTTCCACAGCCGCTTGTGTGTTTTCCTTCAATAACGTCAACGTTGTCATCGTCGTCATCGTTGTTGTCTTTTAGTTTTGTTTTATGTACTTGACTTTCATTAGTTTTTGCTACAATAAGTCGTCAAAGTGTGTCCTAATTTGTAAGCGCCTGAGAAATATACGATAGCACGCTATTGAAAAAAATTTATGCTAAAAACTAACCATAAACCAAAACTGTTTTACTAAAACCTCGAAGAAAGAATATGAGAATTGTTGGTTGGGCTTCAGTTTCAGTTTCTGCTTCAGCTTCGTTCGTTGTTCGTCAGCTTCTCTTCATATGTGTGTGTATATATGTGTGTGTGTCGCTTCAAACTCCCAACGCTTACCTGCCACCATAACAACTACATCAACAACAACAACATCCAATCAAATCACCACAACAATTTGATTGCCTTTGATTAGCACATGTAATACAAATCTCGACCGAATTTTTACAGATGCCAAACGCAGGCTCAACGAACAGCAGCACCAGTACCAACAACAACAGCTGCAATTTATGCAACAGTCGCGCAAATTTGAGGGTAAAATACCAAAACTAAGTCAACAACACAGCGCCAGTGCAACAACACTAACAACACAATAGCAACAACCACAACGCCAACAACATCTAGTCAGCAACAGCAGCAGCAGAAAATTGTCTGCCTCAACATGTTGCCAGCAGCCAATACACTAAATGGCATTCCACAGCAGCAGCAGCAGCAGCAACAGCAACAACAATACAGCAGCACAGACGGCAACGTCTATCAGCTGCAGAATGAAATACTCTGTGATGCAAATGGGCAGGCCACAACAACAACAACGGCCACATATCAAACAACATCCGCTGCCGTTGCCAGCAGCAACAGCAGCCCACAGCACCAACAGCATCAACAACAGCAGCAGCAACAGCAGCAGCAACATGTCGCTGGCAGTGTTGCCAATGTTGCCGGTAAGTTGTTAGCTCCATGTTAATTGTTAATTGTTAGTTGTATATGTATGATTGTCGTTTGTAGTGTTTGTAAAATTGCTTTTATTTTTTGTGCTCGTACATTTTTGTTGGTTATTGTCTCTTTTATTTTGGCTACTTACTTACTAACCCTTGTTTGTTATTGTTTTAATTTGTGTTAACATGATTCCAATTGGCTATAATGTTGTAAAATGTGTCAAGTGTTCATCTCATTTCATTATCAACGCATCGAATTAACATTTTGTAGTATGTTTTGATTAATTTTAACAATTTTGTGCCAATCAATTTTCCTGCGCAAATAATAAAAAATAATTCTTAAAAACAAACATATGTGAATTTTCAATTTTATTTACTATATGTTTATTAAATAAATGTGCTGGTCTTCCATTTGCGGTGTTTTGTACTTCTTTTTGGGCCCAAAATACCTCAACCAACAAATTTGAAAATGAACAAATACAAATTGTAAACTAAATTCATCAACACGAAAACCAAACCTCTGCAAAACAAAGCAAAATTCAAAACGCATCACAACAAAATAACAAATCGCTTTTCAGTTCTTACACCTTATATACTCGTACATTTTACAATACTCTTGCTGAGCATTTTTTTCTTGCTGTCCCATTTCTGTTTAACATATTTGAAATACATACGATATATGAAAGCGGATACCGATTAATAATGAAACAAAGATATATAAATAAATGCACAAATCAGGCCCAACAAAACATTGAATATTATTACTAAATATGAACATGAATATAAATGGTAACTGTGTGCACTGCGCATTTGAAAAACGGCTCAAAACTTATTGATTTTATCTCATTTATTTAGTGTATGTATTTAGTTTATTTACAGTTGTTTTAGTTTAGTTCCTAAGTTCTTTTATGTTCACAATGGTTGGTGGCAAACTTGGGATTTAACTTTATAATTGTTTCAATTTAGAAAAACTGTCAGAAAAATAATTTAAATACCAGAAGAATTTATTTCACTAATATGTTAAGGTTGTTGTTGAATAAAAACTTTACAGCAATTGCAATTGAAATATTTGCATAAGTTATTCCACACTTCACTTTCGTGTTTCACTGCAATTCCAAACGTTCCAGCGATTTGAAATAGCATCTAGCGCTCAATTCCGCCCGTTTCCATTGTGAACCCTGCGCTTAGTATATTTTAGTTACCTTTTTTTATTAGCATTTTGCATATATTTCAGGTATTTTTAGCATTTTTTTTATAATTTACTATTGCACAAGACACAAAGCCATTGCCGAGTCGATTTTAAACGATTTGGTGGTGAAAATTTAGAAAATATGTGAATTTCATTGCCATTTTTGAATTGGAATCTATTTTGTAAACATGTAAAATTTGATGATTTTTTAAATTCTTTTTTGCTAAATTATAATTTTTTAGAAATTTTGGATTTAATTTCGTTAACGATTGCTACTGTATGAGTACGTATATACTATTTACATATATTAAATAGAAACTAAGTAAACACAAATTCCAGCGACAACAAAAACCAATTCACTCACCATCTCCCCTGCTATCGTCACTGCCGACATAAGAAGATTGCTCAGCTATATATGGGGTATATACGACGCTATATACCTTATATAGACACTGGGCAGATCGATGATTTGTAGTTATCATTTTGCACTACATTATTAATTAATTTCGGTATCTGATTTTGAGTGAATTGTTGATTGATTTCGATTTCAATTTATTTATGCAAATATTACATTCAAACACATCTTTTATATAAACCAAACCGAATATATACTTTCAATCAATATAAACAAAAGACAATGTGGTCACAACTATTAGTTCGTCCTCCATCCTGCACACGAACGCCACCACTAATGGAGCCCGGATGCCCAGCAACAGCAACAACAGCAACCTCAGTACCATTACATTACTACAACTGGAGAGGATGGCCAGACGCCGACGACCATAGTTTTCGAGAACTACAATGGAGGCATGCCGACGACGGCGGTTAGCGCCGCCGCAGCGACGCCGGTGGTTAGCAGTATGGACGTTGCTGGTGGTGGGGCAGCAACAGCGACAACAACAACAACGGCACTGGTCAACACGGATGGGACGATCATTGAGTTTGATGGCAGCACCTATGAGGAGTATCACGTGCTCAAGAGCGAGCCCGGCAGCAGCGATTGCCTTAGCAATGCCAGCAGCGCCGTTGCAGCTGATATAATCAAGTACGAGCCACAGCATGTGGGTGACGAGGAGGAGATGATGGAGGAGGACGAGGAGAGTGGACTGCAGGTCAAATATGAGGAGCAGAGCTTGGAGCATGAGCATGACTTTGAAGAGTATCAAGTGATTAAGGCCGAGGTAGAGGCAGAGGCAGCGGAGCAAGCGGCCGGTACCACCAGCTACACAATCACCAGTCACGAGGAGCAGCACCAACAGCAGCAGCAACACCAACAGCCGATCAATGATGCGCTTCCCGGCATGATGTCCAAGGCGGCGGCAGCCAAGCAGAAACGCAAGCGGAAGACGCGCGTCATTGCGGAGGACGAGCAGGGCGAGTATCTGGAGAAGATGAGCGTGCGTGGTCTGGACATAGCGCGCTATGAGCACATCATCGATGGCGTTGCCTACTGCCTTGTCTGTGCTAAGAATGACATCTTCAAGACGTTCAAGAACAAGTACAGTTTTCAGCGGCATGCGTATCTCTTCCATGAGGGCCAGAATCGCAAGATCTTTGCATGCCCCATTTGCAACAAGGAATTCTCACGGCCCGACAAAATGAAAATGCACAAAAAGGATAAGCACGGCGATGTACCGATGCCGCCCTCAACAGCTGGTAATACCCCCCAAAAATGCGATGTTGCTGGCGCACCAGCTGCGAAGCGGCCGCGTACGTCACGCACTCCGCGCGTTCGTAAGCTGAAGGCTGGCGAGACAACCACGCCCAGTGGCAGCAGTACGCCCACAAAGAAACGCCTGGCGCAAATTGACAGCGTACTGGACGAAGTGCAAAATGCTGATGTGGAGCAACAGCAACTCCAACAGCAACAGCAGCAACAACAGCAGCAGCAGCAGGCGACGACAGCAGCACCGCAGCAGCAACTGCAAACGTTGCCCTCGCTGGACTTCAGCGGCATGATTCTGCCAGGCGGTGCACAGCTGGCGTTGGCCAATCCTGGCGCCAGCAGCTCCATGGCTCTGCAGCGCGGCCAAGCCACGCCCACGCAATCCTCACAGCCCACGACGACAACGCTCATCTACTCGAATCAGCTGGAGCTGCAGCAGGCGCTGTTGCAGCAACAGCTGCATGGCCAAAGCATTATGATACAGGATCAGGCGGGAAATCTGGTGCCGCTCCAGCTGGATGGCACACAGACGATATACACGACAGCACCAGCGCCACAGCGGGGGCAGCCAGCCACCTATCAAACGACAACACAGCAGCAGCTGCAACAGCAACAACAACAGCAGCAGCAGCAGCAAGTGGCCGGAAATCAGGCGCAAACACAACCCACGCACTATGAGCTGGATAATGTTACGTATCTGAGCTCAACGGCAGCGGCCACGCCCTCGCTGCCCAATGAGCAGCAACAGCAGCAGCAACAACAACAGCAGCAGCAACAACATGTCATTGGCACCGTGCAAAGCTATCAGATACTCACGCCCGACGGCCTGCAGAGCTTCCAGCCCAAGCTGGAACCCTCAGAGCTAGGCGATCTGTGTCCCTACTCTATGAGCGCCACGGCGGCGCCTCAGTACACGTTCACAACACATTCGAGCGCGCAACCCACGTTAAATGCGAATGCACTGGACGCGCAAACGCAGCAGCAGCAACACCACCAGCAACAGCACCAACACCAGCAACAGTCGCAGCAGCTGCTGCAGCAACATCAGTTCGGGCACAATCCGCACCACCAGTTCATGGAGCTGAAGAACGAGCTGCTGATTAAGAGCAGCGATGCGTACACGCTGGATGCCGCCTCCATGTACCACCTGCCCTTCTCACCCACCTCGATGATAAACGCTGTGAACGATGTGAACACCTCGTCGCTGCTGGAGACCAAAGAAATTAGGTAAACACAGTCTCTAACTCTCAATTTTACTCTTTCTCTAACTATGTATCTATTATTTATGCTACTCGCTGCTACTCTGTATACCGTATATCTATCCAAGTATTTCTTTTAGTGTAACGCGCTCTCGTTTGTTTTAGACTCACTCGCTCTCTCTCTCACTCTCTCTCTCTTGTACTCGCTATTACTCTCTTTCTGTTTCTCTCTGTCTCTGTTGTCTCCTTATCAGTTTGTTGTGTAGTCGACGGTGGCGCTGCGAAATTGCTCTCAGCATGTTGCAGACGCTGTTCCGTTCCCTTCCGTTCCGTTTCTTTGCCGTTCGTTTTTCGTTTCACTTAGTGTTGAACAACGTCGCGCCAGCTACTAAAAATACTTTCGGGACACTGCGTAAAAAAAGAAGAAACAAAATTAAATAAAAACAAGTACATCAGCATTAACAATGTTTAGTTTTTAATTAAAATGTTTTCTGTTAGTTTTTAATGATTTTCCGGTAGTTTTTCTTTAAGCATACATATGTATATAAGTATTTTGATTTATTGATTATATTTAATGTAAATATGAACTTCATTTGAATGTAGCACCTTTGCCTCTTTTGTATTAATTGTTTATTTTTAGCTTAGTTTTTAATTTGAATTTGTGCATTTATTTATTTGGCGTATAATTTGTATATTTTTCCCTCTGATTGCAATACAATCTGCGGTTGTATGTACGTATGTATAATTTCTGTTCGGCTTATTGTTGCTTTCGGTAATGTACAGTTTTCAGTGCTCAATAAAAACACAAGTATTAACATCTACCATTTAAAAAATCACATACAATACTGAAGGATTATATGTACATACTCGTATATCATTTGTTTTTCTTTCGGAAATAATTTTATTACAATGTGTTCAATGCGATTTTGTTATTTTTCTTTCTTTTTCTCTTGTTTTATTTTATGTACACAAAACCAACCCACCAACCAACCAATCAATCAATCAAACAAACAAAAAAAACTCGCATATTATTTATATGTATATGTATAACAAAATAAAAACCTATAGCTACGATATATCAGAAGCCGTGCTTTTAGCGCTCTGAAAAGCATCGACAGCAAAACAACAGCTGCAGCCAAAGTACCAAAAATATATTGTTTAAACTAAATCAAATGAACAAAATGTATAAACGATTAAAGAAACATAAACCAATAATGAATTAATGCCGCCCAAAGATCAGCCAAGCAAAAGCAACGCAAATGGAAACCATTTACAATGTTAGCTGGGCGCGAAAGTGCGGCAATCCACTAAATACAGACATACATATATCAAATATGTTTTATCATATATAACGCTTACCACTCATAATACTCATCGTACTCATTAACACTTGTCACATACTAAACGACACAACACAAACTAAACAACACTAACACGTGAGGATAAACATTTAGTCCTTCACACACATTATGTCTGTGTGTGCGAGTGTGTGTGTGTGCCAAACAACGACAAGAAAAACTCGCATATTTATTTAATTTTGCGCACCTCATAAACATTTCATTTGCATTTGTTTTCAAACGGACATATTCAAATACATATATTATATAAAATAATAATAATAATAAAATTGGACGTTTAAGTGCAAGGTATGTGTACTTTTTTCATTCCTTATCTCCCGTACCCATAAAATGGGTAAAAAGGGGGTATTGGATTTGTGCAAAAGTATGTAACAGGCAGAAGGAGACATCTCCGACCCTATAAAGTATATATATTCTTGATCAGTATCAAAAGAGATTTCGATTTGGCCATGTCCGTCTGTCTGTCCGTCTGTCCGTCTGTCCGTCTGTCTGTCCGTATGTATGAACGCAAGGATCTCAGCAACTATAAGAGCTAGAGACACCAAATTTGGAATGTAGGTTCGTGTATAGCGGGAGCAGGTCAAGTTTATTTTAGATTTGAGATATCTCCCCCGTTCCCCCGCTATTCGATAAAAACCGTTTTACAGTTACAATTTTCAAGATATAGCTTTAAGATTTGGCATGTCCAATACTTTAGTCCCTCTTAATCTACTGTCCAAATTTCAAGTCGATCGGATAATAAACACCTAAGTTATTCACGAAAGAAGATTCAGTGCTGCAGCAAGGGGAAGAAGAAGCACAGTCACAACTTAAAATGCTGGCTTGCGCTGTGGCTCGTGCGTGTGCGTATCTGTGTATGTATGTGTAAGTTAACGAAGATGCGATCGGAAATTTTTGACCTGGGTACAGGGAAATTCGTAGTCGGGTATACTCGACTATAGCATTCTACTTGTATTTTTATGTTTTTATTAAATTGGTTATTGGTTTGATTTTAACTGTTCCTTCTGTTTGACCATCCTTTTCACATTGTTTCATCTCATCATCCATTATTAACATATTCGTTCATTATGACATTATGTTCGCTCCTAAATCTGTTTAATCTAGAATAAACGTTGGAGGAACCAAGTCGGGAACAAGCATAAAGAAACTACTCAATGTTAAATGTTTTATTAAAATTTTACCTGTGTTTTAATACTTGATATATATTTGTTATTAGTTTAAAGTGCAGCTCTATTAAATGCTCTGAATGTTTTCAAAATCCTCACCTCATTTTCCAACACAGATTTTTTAGCATTCAATATTTTCTATATTATAATGAATGGGAGTTAAAGTATGAAAATTAATATCAATTGGGGATACTTTTGATAGCCTGTTACCTCCAGAATGAGTGTGTTTCTTTACCGTTGAGGTGGAAAATTTCGTCTCCTTTTTGTTAAATGTTAAGTGTTCTACTGATAAACGATATTCCAAGGATGATACAATAAATCCTAAACACAAATTTATTATTAGCAAATACTTTATTTCTTACTTGTTTCTTGGTTTCTGCACGATTTAAAATAATTCTTGTATTGTTATTTTACACCTACCTTGAAATATAATGATTTTTAATTGGCCCAACAATTGGTAACTAAAACAAACTCAAAACCACACAATTTCCAACACAATCTTTTCACAACTAATGTACATAACAAATTCATCAACATCTATATGAATATGTTATGATTTACTAACCCAAGACTAAAAATATCATTTAAAAAAATGCTAATACCTAATTTTACAAGTAACAAAGAAAAATTCCTTGAAAAATTAAGCAAAATGCTAATAACTTTTTATCATACAAATATTTTTTTTCTTTTTCATTTTTCTCTTTTTGTTCGCCCGTTGTGTTTGTGTTGTTTTTCGTCCTTTTGATTTGCACACAAAATTCATAAACATGCGACACAAAAACAACAACAACAACAACATGCATCACCACAACAACAGGTTCTTCTAAACAACAACAATACAGCAAGAACTATCAGTTCAAGCGGCCATACATACCACGCAACAACATCAACAACTACAGAACAAACAACAACACTCAAAACAACATGCACAACAACTACACCAACAACCAGAGAATGGGCAACGATTGGCAGCGTCGCCAGCAATCGCAGGCGGAAGCGAATCGCATCTACTACGAGGAGATTGTCGTGAAACAGGAGAACTCACGCGCTCTCCTCGCCGACAGCAACAGCAGAAACCGTAACAACAACAGCAACGGCCGTAATAGCAACAATTGCTATAACAACGGCAACAACAACTTCAATCGTAGCGCCGCGGTCAGTTTCGTCGACAAATTCGCTGACTTTCTAACACATAACCGTAGCAATTCGAAAAGCATTTCCGTCTCCACAGACCACAACAAACACACTAATAATAACAATGCTGTCTCATCTCTCATCCCAAATTCTAAAAACAACAGCAATGGCAGCAACAACACCAGCGGCAGCAGCAGTACCAGCATCAACAACAACAACAACAACGTCGTGAGCAGCAGCAGCAGCAACAGCAACAGCATCAGCAGCAGCATCAGCAATGGCATCAAAACAACAAACGCCAAGAAGACGCCCGTCATTTTGCTGGCCGCACGTGGAGCAACTGGCCACAAACTGCAGCTGCAGCAACAGCATCCAGCCCTCAGTCTAATCAATGGCGGCCAGACGGCAACGTCGGGCAAGGCGGCGGTTACTTTGGTGCGCGTCAATGCCAACGCCAACGACAATCGCAGCCGTCAGGTTATCATCACTCCGGACGCATCTAGCCTGCAACAGCAACAACAACAGCAGCAGCAAATGGTTGAGGAGGAGGAGGAGGAAGAGGAGGAGTTTATCGATGAGGAGTTCTACGATGATGAAGACGCGCTGAATGCGGCTTTGTCCTCGTCGACTGCTCAAATCTTACGCAAATTTCGCATACCCAAAGGCACAGCGCTGACGGCCAAGTTGGGCGAAACTTACCTAGCCATGCCGACGCCCACGCCGTCGCCGCCAGCTGCAGGTGTTGCTGGCGTTGCTTCTGCTGCTGCCACTATTACGCTAGATGCTGCCAACTATGTGGACAACACAGACGACATCATCGAAGAGCTCAACGAAGATGATCTGGTCGAGGAGGTTATTGATGAGGAGGCCACCTGCGAGGAGCAGCAAGTTCTGCTACAGCAGCAGCCGGCCACCGATAGCGATGGCCTCGATCTCAGCAACAGCAGCAACAGCGATCACAATACAGCAGCAGAAGCAGCAACTGCTACAGCGACAAGCACATCAGCCATGTTGATGCAGCAACAGCAACCGGCAGCGCTGCAGCTGCAGACAGTGGGACCCAACGGCACAGTGACCTGCTTCAATCTGCCACCCAACACAATACTGGTGCAGTCCTCGGATGGCAGCATCATAGCTCATCCCAGCAAAGCTGGACAACAGCAGCTGATCATGCTGCCCGCCGACTGGCCGAACAATATGGCGCTGGCTGATCCGGCAGCAGCTGCGGCTCATCAAACGCAGACGCAAACGCTGCTGCTGACGGCGGATGGCACCGCCATACCCATAATGGCACCCCTGCAGCAGCATCAGCAGCAGCAGCAGCAACAACAGCAACAAGCCGCCGCTGTTGCTGCTGCAGCGCAACTATTTGCCGCGTAGGGTCTAATGGGTGGCCAAATGGGTCGATTTTTGAATAATGCCACGATAATGCCAACGACATATTTCTTTTAAGAGCGTTCGTACAACTGCGTTGCGCATGCCGCAAGGTAACATGTGGCACAGCCCGACCGTTGCCTTGCCGCGTGTGCAACACATACATACATATATACAAGTAATCAAATTTTTATTATTTTCAAATATTTGACCAATATTCCTTATGGCAACTCAAAAATCGACGCATTTGGCCACCAACAGCAGCAGCAGCAGCAGAGAAAGCAAATCAAAAGTAAAAGTAATAGAAATTAAAATTATTATACATACTTAACAATACAGAAGCCAAGTTAAACTTAATGAAGAAACACTCAATTGTAAAGCTATGCGAAAACCGAAATCACATACTGTTAATGTGCATACCAAATTTATTTTTCTATATATATAAAACACGTACAGTACATATATTGAGGAAAATCCTATAATTGCCTATATATGTATAATTAAAGCTAATGTTTATGTTCATGTTGTGCGCAAATGCAAATTCAAATGTTGTTCAACTACACACACACACACATAAGTGTGTAATGGGGAAAAAATCCTGTAAATTTCAAGGCAACACAAAAATCACTCAATTGCAACATTTTATTAAATTATTTTTACCACTAAGTAGCCTATTTTTAAGTGCAAAGAAAAAACCACCAACGAGACACCCGAGCCCAGTTTTCTAACTAATCTATTGACTAGGCGCTTTGTGCTCTGAACTCGTAATTAAACCAATTCGAAAGATGATCGCCTAGCGTCCGGCATAAATTATGTTAAACTTAATTTTAATGTTATAAAAACACTACGCTGTATTATTTGAAAAACGATTTCATAATTTCAGCTTGCTTGCTACTAGACTACGTACTAATTTCTATAAATAAATACTTAAAAATACTATTTATCTATAAATAACACACATATATAATTTGTTCCTTTGCATAAAATAAGTAGAGCCATAAACCTTCCTGGCAACTATGAAAGGTATTTCAGTTAAAGTATTCTCTGTCATAATTTATTTTCTATTATTTTATTTTTTATTGTTGGTCGTATCCCCCCACCCCTAAAACTATCACAGTCCCCAGGCATATGCATTTCCTTCAAATGTTGTATATTATTTAAACATAAATATATATTTTATTTGCAATTTTGTTAAGCCATCCGCATACGTTAAAATAAAACATTGATGATGATTTCAAGTAGGCCTAAGAATTGAAGCATAGCACTGACCTTAGTAGTTAACACTGAGATCGGTACCGTAGTTAAGATGAAAGTATTTTTCATACCCACAATGCGAAAACGAAAAACAAACAAAAAACTAAAGTTATTGATTAAGTCTAATTAACTATTACTAATGGAAGACAATGATTCAGATTCGAAGCATATTTATTTTAAGATCAAAACAAAAAACTACAATAAAAAGTGAGATACACTTTTTGTAAGATAAATACTTAATTTAAGACGTAACAATTGAACGAAACAGCAAGCAAAAAAAATAAGCAACATGAGTAGAATACATTATGTATAAAAAGTCTATAAATAATATAACTATACATAAATATATATATATTTATTATAAACAACAACAAAATACAATTTTAAAAATTCAATGCAAATAAAGAATACAAAATTAAAAATATTAAAGGAAAAAATTCAAATTTCTATATTCAGTGGGATAATAACAGTATGGAATCAATATTTTGGTGATAAGTTTTAATCATCGATTTCGTCATATTATAATCCATGAACTTATTGAAAATGGGTAATAAAACATTGTTCATCCAACCATTTCAGTCCTCTGTCTATACTATAAGAGTATACCAAGATCCTGTATTTAAAATACCGGATATTTCAGCCCCTGGCCACATCTCCATTGAAGGCTGAAAACGGAAGCTGTATTGCAACCTAAAATGAGATAAGTGCCTAGTTCTGATTAGATTAGGTACGGTATCAGGACACTAATTCCAGAAGATATAAAAAAGATAATTGCAAACCACTTTCGCGACGAAATTTGTATGTAGATTCACACCGCACAACAGTGCAGCTCAGAGCATGAAATAGGCCCTTTCCTCGACTGCACATTTGGCTCCTTGATCGCCATTTTCAACATTCGGGCCGAATGATCGTTCAGTTCATGCATGTACAAAATCTCAAAAGGTCAGAATGTTCAGTTCGCCAACATTCAACATCCAACATCCAACATCAAAGAGTTGATTAATTGGTAGTATTTATTGTAAATAAACCAAAAACTGCAGATAGATTTTAGTTTGAGCATAATTAGGCATTACAGGAGAAGATGAAAAGAATATAACGTCTGGCCGGACAGGGCAGGGCAGAGATCTAATATTGCTGACTAGGGCGTTGAATTCTAGCTGAACGAGAAAAGTTTGTGCAGAAAAAGAATACCATGACAAATCTATGACTTTTAAGATATTAAAGTTTAATAAGCCAGAGCGAGCCTACTATGTATGTACGAGGGAAGTCTGAAAGGGTTCCAATTTAGTCTACGATAAGCAAAAATTAATCATTTTTACTCCCTGTATCCATAAAATGGCTAAAAAGGGGGTATTTAATCTGTGCAAATGTATGTAACAGGTAAACGGAGCTTTCTCTGACCTATGAAGTATATACGTAAGTATCAATAGCCGAGACGATGTATGAACGAGCCGATCTCAGCAACTGTTAGAGCTAGAGACACCAAAGTTGGAATGTAGGTTCCCGTGTACGCATATTAAGTTTGTTTTAGATTTCAGATATTTCCCCCCGCTCTCCTGCCAAAGGATAAAAACGATAAAAAGCCTTGGGATTTGGTATATGTAATACTTGACTTACTCTTAATCTACTGTAAATAAAATTCAAGTCGGAAGTTGTTCAAAAATAAACAGGATTCAGCGCTCCAAAGCGGGCGGGGGCAGCCTCGCTTGCACTGCATTCGCTATATGCGTGTATTTGTGTATGTGTGTGTGCATGTGTAAGTGTACGGATATGTGATTGGAAATTTTAGACCTGAGTACAGAGTCTCATAGTCGGGTATACTAGACTAGAGCATACTTAATTGTTTTTCTTAAATATCAGAAACAGTTTTATAAAACTATATCTCTGTGTATATATTTCAATGATGGCTTTCGTAACATTAACAAAAACTATTACTAATTTTGAAATTCAAATGTGCAATTATGTATTAACAATCTTGTGATGCTTCGGCGCTCACTTAATCACTAACGCGGGCATAAATGACAGCCGTGCGTGAAGGCGCATAGATTTGGATGAAATTTGAACGACCAGCATAGCCCAAAGGATCGGAGTGATGCCTGCAGTTCATATCGATGCGATTGTGTCCGCCGAAGAGCGGATCGTCTGTAGAGAGCACCGCCTGGTAAGTGCCTGCCCAGTTGGTGCCCACGCGATAATCACAGAAACTCTGCGTCGGATGGAAATTGAACACAAACACAAGACCGGCACGCTCAAATGCGATGGTTTTGTCACTCTGATGCTTCCAGCTGACGTAGGCAGGACCTGTATGCAGCCAGCCGTAGCGCTCCTCCAATTCGTTCATGGCACGATCAAACTCATTAAGGTATTTATACTTCAATAGATCATCGTCCACCAGATTCCACTGACGACGCGCATAATGATACGAGTCGTTGTTGCCCACGCGTGGAAAGTCCAGCCACTCGGGATGACCAAACTCGTTGCCCATAAAATTGAGATACGCCTCACCACCCAAGGAGTGCGTTATGAGCCGTATCATCTTGTGCAGCGCCAGGCCGCGATCAATGATCAGCGATGGTTCGGAAACCTTAGACATGTGCGTGTACATCTCTTTGTCCATTAACCAGAAGGCAATGGTCTTATCGCCAACAAGCGCCTGATCGTGCGACTCCGCATAGGCCACAGTGTTTTCCATCCATCGCCGATTGGTCAGCGTGTGAACAATATTGCCTATGTCCCACTCATCGTCGCTTTGCCCCTTCAGCAGTTCAATCCATTTGTCCGGTATGGCCATGCCCAGGCGATAGTCGAATCCTATGCCGCCCTCCGATACGGGACGACACAACGTTGGCATGCCTGAGACATCCTGCAATTAAAAAATATTTTAGTTTTGGTTCTTGATTCATAACGTCTTTACGTGTGTCCAAAGTTACCTCTGCGATGGTAATGATCTCGGGATCCAGCTTGTGCAGCATGTGATTGGCCAAGCCCAGATAGTTGAGCGCATCCGTGTCCACATTCAACCCAAAATATTCATTGTAGTCGCCGCTGAAGCCCTCGCCAATGCCGCGTGAATGATAGAGCATGGAAGTGACACCATCAAAACGATAGCCATCAAAGTTGTATTCGTCGTGCCACCAACGCAGATTGGAAAGCAAAAAGCGCAGCACCTCGTGCTCCATGTAATTGAAAAGGCGACTGTCCCACAAGGAATGCTCGCCACGGGCGCCATCGTGGAAGAAGCCGCTGTTGGTGCCATCGAACTGATTGAGACCATCCTGCACATTCTTGGAGGCATGCGAATGCACCACGTCCAGAAGCACATACAGACCCTGCGCATGCGCCACATCGATCATACGCTTCAGCTGCTCTGGGTTGCCAAAACGACTGGAGGCCGCAAAGAAACTGGTCACCTGGTAGCCAAAACTGGCATAGTAGGCATGCTCCATGATGGCCATCACCTGAATGCAGTTGTAGCCTTGACGCTTGATGCGCGGCACAATGCGATCGGCGAACTCATCGTAGCTGCCCACGCGTGGCTCCTGCGAGGCTATGCCCACATGACACTCATAGATCCTAAGTGACTTAGGCCTGGCAGGACGCGAGTGTTGACGCTTATACCGTTCCCCAGCCGGCGGCTGCCAAACATATTGCTTGTAGTTGACGCCCTGGTTGGCCTCCTTGGGCGGCTGCACCACGTATTTGGCCCAGGGCGATAGCCGATCTAATAGCTGACCGGACTGGTTCCGTATGATGACCTTGATCTCGCTGAGATGCTTAATGGGCGCACTGCCATCCGCATTTGCCGGCAAATGCAGCTCCCACTTGCCGAAGGGCAGTTTCTTAAACGGATGCGATTCCCAATGCCAATTGTCTGCGAGTTAAAGTTGGAAGCATTAGTAAGATCCAGTAAAGTAATAGAATTAAAACATGGAATAATTTTAGGTAAAACTTTCATTTAAAATACTATCATAACTATCGATGGTAGTACTGTCTGTACTGACTGTGCTGATAGTATAACACTTTTGTTTTCTTAGTTTGTGACTTTAACACGATTTATTAAAGTGCAGTGCTGGTCAAAGGAAACTAAACTACTTTTATTTTATTTAAAAACAAGAGTGTTGCTGCCCACATTTTGTTTTAACTTTTTTTTCCAGCAAAAATACTTTCTTGAGCCGTTGCAATTTGACCATACTAAAAGGTATGTATTGTCAAATTGCAACTATCATAACAATCGGCAATATAGTTAACATACTAGTCAAGCCTATAACTATCAATAATATAATTGCGCCGGCTGTTGATAGCTTAACAGTTTTCGTTTGGGCGAATATATGATTCTTATCACCAAATGTAATTCACTCCAAATCCATCGAACGTCTGAGATTTTTCGTTTTTAATTAAATCGCATACTCACTGAAATCGCCCGTGAGATACACATCCCTTGCACCCGGCGCCCATTCACGCGCTATCACCGAATTGTCCGGCTGAAAGTGGAGGCCATAATAGTTGTAGGCCTGCGAGAACTGCTCCATGCCGCCCTCGCACTGATCAATCTTGCCAATCCATTCCTGTAGGACGCCATGCCTGCGAAGAGGATGAAAAAGAACAAACACGGAAATCAAGTTGAGCACTCAAGGCCAAGGCCAATAGATTTCGCGACGGCTGTTCCAAATGTTCAGCACATGCCAACGGCGAGAACACGCAGCAAATGCGAAGTAAAGTAGACGCCGATGACCTTCATGTGACATTGGCCAACGAAGTTTTTCCAACTGCACCTGGCTGCAGTGCACAAACAGTTGATATGATTATGCGGCGCAGCACAACATCAAGCAGCAGGCACTCGGTGCTTGTCTGCTCTGCTCCAAACTAGGCGCTTATCAGCCGGCGCCAACTTTGGATTACATGACGCGCACCGCCCCACAGGCAAATGCTTTTTGTTGTTGTTAGTTGTAACTTACCGGCGACGAATCTCACGCTCGAAGGGCTTCAAGTAGCCATCCTGTCCCAGCAGCTTATCAATGTCCTTAACCTCCACCTTCATAGCATCGGCCATGTCGCAAGCAGCCAACAAAAGAATACACAAAAAATCTGCTAATGGAAAGAACTCGCGCACCTACAGGCGCTGCTTGCAAATTGACAACTGCGATGTTGAGCGATTGCGAGCCCCAACACAAAAGCTCTGGCCGCAAGCTTTTGAACAAGCGGCGTCGTCAGCTGTTGCTTCTGCTTCTTTATTGTTGTCTTTTGTTGTGCTTGTTCGCGCATATAAACAACATGGCAATTAGTTGCATACTTTACTGATAACAGTTTAAGTTCATAGTTTGATTACACGCATATATACATACATACATACATAGATGCGTAAGTATATGTGCTAATTGGCTTACTATTGCTATCAACATTATAAAACTGACGCCAGAGATTCGATTGCATCTTTATTATGTAAAGGTTGAAATAATTATTACAAATTTGTAATATTGAAACGACAGTTGCTAGGCCACATACTATTTGTACATATTCATGCAATGCTTAATTGAACTATTGACCTATTGTTCTAATTTTTGATGACTTTTCAGATAACCGTGAAGGTACAGATTTACATGAACCATGGTTAATACTTAGACAAACAGCGTTTTTACTTTAAAGACTGTACTTGTTAATAAAACTGTTATTATTTAATACAAAGCAATTCATGTTAGATAAATATAAAGACATAATTTACAAAAATTAGCTTTTTTAATATCACTGATCTAATGTTAGAGATTCATTTGAATTCAGCTATTTGCGTTGATCTATCGACATCGTTATTCTGATTGTTAACAAAATGTTGGCTCTAAATATTAAAATAGTACTTAGTACTTTTGTAAACATTACAATAAAGCTTATAGCAGTGTACCCATAAGAATTTTAAACTCCGATATGTGTGGAAAAAATCGAATATTTACGGAAGAATGGTCACACTAATTGCATTTTATCTCGTTAAAAAGGAGCTGCATACCGAGCATAATCAGCTGTTCTGGTCAGCGGCCATTTGCAGTCTGTTTTAGCGTCGCGGGTGTGCAGGAACGCGCTTCATTATTTTCGTTTAGTTTTAAGTTTAGCGCTTTTTACTAAATGCCGGTGTCGCCCAAAATAAGCTAGACACAGCATTAGGCAACGGTGAGTGAACGCGACAAGAAATTAGTCCCAAATGTGTGCAACTAATAACTAAAATCTGCTTTCATGTTCAGGCATTTGGTATATTTCAATACATTTAATATACACGCACGCATATAACAAAAGGATAAAATGGGTCGCAGCCGTAGTCCCGCTTCACCCGCACACAGACGAAGGGAGAAGGAGCGCACAGAGCGCAAAAAGAGACGTGAACGACGCTCAAGAGAAAGAGAAGCCATTGTCATTGGGAGCAGCAGCAGCAGCAATCGCCGTGATCGGGAACGTGATCGCGAGCGTGACAGAAGCCGCAGCCGTGACAGAGATCGTGCGCGAGGAAGGCGTTCGAGGTGAATAAGCAAGTGTAGTGTACCAAACCACAACGATAAGTATAAAGTACTAGCACTATTTTTACTATTACTCAACAATTATGCATATTAATTAAGTATCGAAGGGTGGCAAAAGTACTAACTAGCTAAACTAGTTCAGTTGAACTGGCAACGTCAGGGCAGTATTTTAACAGATTTTTGTGCTACAATACAACCCTGTGTGTGCATTTTGACAGTTCACCAGTTCACTCTCAGCTCATTTGTTCTTTTCGGCAAACTCTCAGCAAATTACCACGTGAAGTGAAATACGCGAATTTCATCAGACTAAGCAACGAATCTTCGTAAATAAATTTAAAATCACACAGCAGCAAGTGACTAAAATTAGAAAGCGCACAGAGCTCACAACAAGCACAGTTAAATAATATAAATAATACACAAAATGGCGCTACGCGTGCAATTCGAGAACAATGACGACATTGGCGTCTTCAGCAAATTAACAAACACATATTGCCTGGTTGCTATTGGCGGATCCGAGACCTTCTACAGCGCTTACGAGGCTGAGCTGGCCGAGACTATACCCGTGGTGCATGCCAACATTGGCGGCTGCCGCATCATTGGCCGCCTTACAGTGGGCAACCGCAACGGGCTACTGGTGCCGCATTCCACCACAGACGAGGAGCTGCAGCATTTGCGCAACAGCCTGCCGGATGCTGTTCAAATACAGCGCGTTGAAGAGCGCTTGTCTGCGCTGGGCAATGTGATTGCCTGCAACGACTATGTGGCTCTGGTGCATCCCGATTTGGACAAGGAAACGGAAGAAATTATAGCGGATGTGCTGAAGGTGGAGGTGTTTCGCCAGACCATTGCCGACAATACGCTGGTTGGCTCCTACACAGTGCTGAGCAATCAGGGTGGCATGGTGCATCCCAAGACCAGCATACAGGATCAGGATGAGCTCTCATCGCTCCTGCAAGTGCCGCTCGTTGCGGGCACTGTCAACCGCGGCAGCGAAGTGCTGGCTGCCGGCATGGTGGTCAACGATTGGATATCGTTTGTGGGCATGAATACAACGGCCACCGAAATTTCCGTTATTGAGAGCGTTTTCAAACTCAACCAAGCCCAGCCGGCCACGGTGACAACAAAACTGCGCGCTGCGCTAATTGAGGAAATGTCCTAAGCAATCCGCTCTCCGCATAGCTGTATATTTAAGAAATACAAATCACACACACATTTTGTTATCCTTTGTAAACTTTCGGTCGAAATACAAGACAACCACAAACAACATAGTTCTAACCGGTTCTGTATCATTGCCCATCGCTCGAAAGGTGTCACGTTTCGTAATTAAATCTTCAAAAATTAAAATTGCACACTTCAGACTGCAGTTTAATATACAAATAAGCCTGCCCCAGTTTGTCAAGGCCGTTCATATGCATTTATTGTACCCATACCCGTATACATACACTTTTTTATAATTAAAATGCAATCAACTTCCACTTCATTAAGAACGAGTTGCTTTCACAGATCCCGTTCACGTGGTACCGGCAGTAGTTCCGGGCCATCCACATCGCGTCGAGCGACACGCAACAATTCAGGGTCTGCAGCTGCTGCGGAGCGTCCACAGATCAATGAGGCTGACCTGGAGGGTAAATCGCCGGAAGAGGTTGAAATGCTCAAGACAATGGGCTTCTGCACGTTCGACACCACCAAGAACAAGAAAGTCGAGGGCAACGATGTCGGCGAAGTGCATGTAATCCTCAAGCGCAAGTACCGCCAGTATATGAATCGCAAGGGTGGCTTCAATAGGCCGCTCGACTTTGTCGCATAGCCGACAACTAGTTTTTTCTACTGCTACATTTTTTCACGTTCTTTGTGCGCCGCAACACGGCGACAAAGCAACGGACCTGCAATTTTATGCAATAGACCGGTTTACAAAATTTTTTAAATTTGCCAGACAAAATTTCCACTACCACAAAACTCCACACAACACATATAAATACCTCATATAACATGCTAGTTATTTAGTAGTTTAAGCCACTTGCGTTGTTTTAAAATTGGCTTTTGCGCGGCAAACAAAAGCAAAAGTTAATTTTACAACAATGGCAACACCAACACCAACACCCTCCCACGAATGTAGCTGAAAGCGCAATGCGAATTTGCCCCAAAAATGACCGAAAATATGAAAATTCGTCAGCAATGTGGCAACACTTGTTGCTTGCTGCCATTTTAAGTTTTGGTAGCGTTTGAATTTGTTTTCCGATTATTTGCTTTCAGTTGCATTTGCCAACGATGAATGCACACGATTAATGCTTTTTAAATATTTAAAGTAATTACAAATGTTTTTGTTGTCAGAAAATCACTTACACATATGCGACTTGTGTAAGCATTTGGCGTTTGCAAAAACCAAAAACTTACGTACGAATTAACTGCAAATCCAAAATTTAACTCACACAATTACTTAAAGTATTTGAAAACATACACACAAGATGATATCCACAACCCAAGAATCCTTTCCCAATAACTTCCTCCATACGCTGCAATAGTACAATTTTTACAACCAAACAAATATATATCAAATATATATTTTATATATAGAAAATTTATTTATAATCACACACACACACCAAGTACCTACAAACCCTTTTAACTCCCTACCGTTAAACCGAACTTTACAATAGCCATAGCCATTTGTTTCAAATGTTATTTGTTAACAATCAAAATGTTGTAACTTTTTAATATACTCAACAAACCAACAGTTAATTCATTAATCACAAGTGCCAAGTGAATATTAGCAACAAAGCAGGCAAATTAAACAAGTTTAAGTTTAAGTGCAGACGCAGACGCAAATTAAATAAATATAATCTTTTGTACTTTTTATACCAATAACAATGTATAAGCAATAGTTATTTATTTGGCAACTAAATAATGATGAACTTACTTCAAAAACGAATTCGGCAACCTCACACACACACTTATATCATTTCTTTGTAGTTTTAAATACAACGAAATTGCAGGGATTTTTTTCATATTATATTAACGCTATTAAAATAAAAACGAATACAAATAAATGTATAAAAATGTATAATTTGGTTAGTTTCGCTTTTGTTCTTAAGTTTCAACAAAATGTGTAAATTATTAAAAACAAACCCCAAAATTGAAATGAGAACTTGCCTTTTATTTCAACATTCATAATCGTAGTCAAATTATTCAGTACACTTGTGTAATTTCGTTTATATAATTGTTTATTTTATCATGTTTAAATTCGAGTTTTACAAGCGCACTGTCACAGCTCATCTGCAGGATACTCCACTGGCCTCGTTCGCTCAAAGGACCGCAGCCAAAAATGGGGATCGTTCGCTGGCCACCGCGGATTGTCGCCATCGTTATCTGCGCAAGCAAGAAACCATAGGCGAGAATTTTGCACGAACATGCCAGAAAGCCTACAACATTGGGAAACCTCCATATGATGATGGCTATAAAGTAAATAACAAGGAAGTCTTGGAGTACAAAAAGAGCCTGGAACGTCTATCATATCTTGATCTCAATAGCACACTGGAAGATGAGCATCGCATGAAGGGCTGGCTACCGCCATACAAGCATAAGAAGTAATAATACTTATGTACTTCTTTCGTATAATTGTTTTGCAATTTTTTTTTTGTAAAATTGTTCAGATGTATTACTTGCCTAATTCTGGTTACTAATTAAAACTAAATTTGATATTCTAAGCATTTTATATGTTCTTTCATACGTAATA
Organism: Hirtodrosophila confusa; assembly: GCA_035043065.1. Classification (NCBI taxonomy): domain Eukaryota; kingdom Metazoa; phylum Arthropoda; class Insecta; order Diptera; family Drosophilidae; genus Hirtodrosophila; species Hirtodrosophila confusa. Next base: position 1,495,050 of record JAWNNI010000170.1, read on the forward strand.
CGCCGGTAAGTTAGTAAATTGCGATTTAACCAATATTTTGGTTGTATAGACTACGGAAAATTTTCTTTATATTCCAACGGTACGACACCCATACACTTGCTAGGGATCGGAAATGATGAACTATTTATTTTTATACCACTACTATACTAGCAGAGGGTATTATAATTTTGTCTCGAAATTTGTAATGGACTGAGGGAGACCCAACAAAGTATATGTATTCTTAGTCAGCATGAATAGCCGAGTCGTTTGTCCGTCAGTTTCTATGCGAACTAGTCTCTCAGTTTGAAGCTATCGTTATGAAACTTGGCACAGACCCTTCTTTTGCTGCAGGGAGTACGTACATATGTCGGAACCGTATCGGATTACTATACAATATAGCTGTGATCGGTAGACGACAACGTTTTTGAATGAAAAACTTTTTTGTTGATAAATATATCCTCACCAAACTCACCTAAACCGAGTCTCTAGAGAGTTTATACCACCTGACCAAATTTGGTCTGACTACTATATCACGTAGCCATAGGATCGGGTGAAAAATGAGTTTGTATGAAAAACTTTTGGCTTATACAAATACTTTTATAGTTTCCTATAATCTTATAAAAATTTGACCACACAGCTCCCATAGGAATAATCAGACGAAAATTTTAAAAATCTACATCCAAGGTCGGAAAATACGTGTAAAACTGTGGTATAAAACTTTTTTGTCGGCTTCAAATACATTTTCAAAGATCTACACATAAATTTGTTTGACACTTATTTTCACCGATTTTGGAAAATCCACCCCCAATGTTAGAAAATTCGTGGAAAACGGTTGTATAAAACTTTTTTGTGTCTCCTATAGCGAGTTATTACGGCCGTTGTAGTTCATTTTAATAAAAACAATATCATATTCTTTATTAAAATTGTCCTCCTACGTGTTTCGGCGTTTGTTATGGCATCTTCAGAGAGTCTGCATGTTGATAATTTTTTTTATTTTTATTTTTGTCCGATTGGCCTCAAACTCATTTTCAAAGCAAATAATTCGACACATGTGGCACCGATTTTGGTAAAAGCACGTCAACGATCGGAAAACGTGTGGAAAATAAGTGGATAGCCTTTGTCTAGTAGTATTCTGCTTGTAATAGGCTTCAAACTCATTTACTATACCAATACTCAATACTCAATACTATACCAAAAATTATTTAAGAGTGTTAAGAATGTTAGAAATTGTACTTCTAGCCCGCCGCTACGGGCGGGAAATTGGAATCAAGGTCAAATGAGTGAAATTATTTAGTTTTTTTCTTAGATCGGCTTAAAGACATTTTCATAGCTCTACACAAATAATCATTAGGCTCAACTATTTAGGAAAATCTACTCCTACGGTCGGGAAAATTGTGTGTATTGCTTACGATTGACAAAAGTTGTAAAATTTAATATAATGCATTACAATCTACATATTTCGCCAGGCAAAGCTGGGATATTACCAGCTAGTATACTATATACTATATATATATATATACATATATATATACATATATATATATAGTATATACATATATATATAGTATATAGCTTCGGCACGCCGAAGATAGCCATTCTTTCTAGCTTTTTCTACTTTAGAATGAGCTTTAATATAAAGTATTTCTAAGATTAACTTGTTTAACTTTGGTATTTATTAAAAATGTATTAACGGTCATTGTTTTTATTTTTAATACACTTTTCATGAACCAAACCTATTTATAAAAATAAATGTTTCGGGCTTAGGTTCGGCTGTTTTCAAGACAACTGAGTCGATTCAAGGTTAGAATATAACAACAGTAGAACCGGATTCTAACCGCTTCAGTTCAGAACTGGTTTGTAGCTTTGTTTGTAACAATAGTTTCCTTTAATGACGTGAGTGGCCATTAATTCGAGAATTTGGAAAATCCCACCTACAAGAGTGTGTGGATGAAGGTTAAATTGTTTGACTGATCGGCTTCAAACTCTTAAAATGAGCGGTCTATGATACGCAAGTTTTTTTTTTTAGAATAAAACTAACGTGTGTTTTTGAATATCCAGTGAACTATTCAAAATAAAAAAGTTTAGAACCTAAGAATTTTCAAAACTTTATTCGACAATACATAAAAGTTAATATTGAAAGACTTCAACTTTTAACTTATTACTCGCTGTACCCATAAATTCGGTAAAAGGGGGCATTAAATTTGTGAATATAACATGCAGTAGGAGACACATCTATCAATATCAATATCTGTACCTCCGCAAATTGATAAAAACGATTTATACGGACAATTTTTAAAGATATATCCTGAGAAATTTGCATCCATAATAATTGGGTCTCTCATAACCTGCTGTGCAATTAAGTCAATCGGTTAATAAACACAGAAGATATTCGAAATGAAGATTCAGTTTTGCAGAGCGGGGAAATGGGGTACTCTGTCGCTTGTATATGGGCTTGTATGTGTAAGTGTACGAAGATGTGTTGTGTACCGGGAGCCTCGTAGTCGGGTATACTCGAATAGAACATTCTTATTGTTGGAATTCACCTTGCACATTTAGCACACTCCATGATCTGCCCAGTATTCGAACAATTTTCCGCCTGTGGGCCAGATTTGACTTATCTTTAGCTTTCTACTTTCAATTGGGTATGCTTATACTTTTGCAGGGTATTGCAATTTCGTCACGAAATGTGTAATGCATTAAAGGAGACGTTTCCGACCCCACAGCATCAAAAGTCGAGTCGATATAGCGATGTCCGTCTGTCTGTTTCAATGCAAACTAGTCTCTCAAAGAACTTTTTACTGCAGGCAGTACATATGTCGGAACCGGCCGGTAGTGTATTTCATGATATCTGGACGAAACACCCAATTGAAGTGTCTTTGTGTTTTGTACAAGCTGGTCAAGTTTGTTCCCAAAAAGGTCACTATATCAGCTGCCATAAGAACAATGTGTAGAAAATTGAATTGCGGTAAGAAAACCCATTTTTGTTTGGCACCCAAACTCGGCAATTGGGAATTTCAAGTTATCATATATTGTAGTTTTCATAAATTTTAAAATATTAAAATTTATCTATGATGACTATATCGTTTGGGAATCGGTCGAAATTGCCTTTTTGTAAAAAAAATATTGTTGCATATTGTTGTAAAAAGCAAATTCGAAACTAGGCTTATATTTTCCAAAATCACGAGGTTACATTCATATATAATTTTATTTAAAGTATTTATAAGGGGTTTGTTTCACATGGAATTACACTTCATTAAAATACGCAATAAATATTTTTGTTTCATTTTTAAATGAATTGAATTCTTATAATTTTTTATGCTCTTGCATGTTTTTAATTCAGTTAAATTTTCAGCTCAAATGGAATTTGGTCGCTTTTTTCTTGTTTGATTATTGTTATAGGTATCTTGAATTCTCAAGATATTTTAAATGCAACATTTGCATTCGTTTATTGACGAAAGACACATAAATTTCGTTTTTAATACGCATAAATAATACAGTTTGCAATTTTATTGAAAGAATAATAAAAAGAAATCATGCACATTAATTGCAAGCTATAATGTAAACACATCGATAATCGAAAACATTAGAAAAAATAATAATGCTTGGCAAACAAAGTGTATGACTAAATATTAATTTAGTTATTGTTACGTTTGTATAATTATGAAATACATGAGGTGCTAGGATGCGGTCGGCATACTTTTAATGGCTGCTTAAATCAAATTTGCTGCAGCGACAATTGGAAAACATTTTCAAATGCGACAGCAAAGAAACAAATGTTTGTTGTTGTGCGCGAAAATAAACTATTAATAAAAACAGGCGCAGTGCAAGCTGCTTGTAATAAATCGCAACAACTCACAGATGCCGTTGTTGGTACAGTTTTGTTTAATGTGTAATGTTATGTTAGTCTTTTTTGTTGCCACTTTTCTTCGTTGACCTTCCGCCGACTGCGATTGGTATTTTGGGCTAAGGACGTGCTCCTTAGTCCGCTTTGCGTGGTTTACGCTTGCGCACCTGCTCTGTACTGGGTTTTTCCGTAATCTCGGGCGCTTCATCACCAGCCTGTTTATTTGAATTGTCTGGTTTTTCAGTTTTGATTTCGGCCTTCTCGTTCTGCGCTTTATCGCCAGTTTCCTCCTTCTTTACCTCTACCTGCTCCTCCTCGTCCTCCTCCTCATCTTCATCTTCCTGGTCTTCCTCAGCATCGTCACTGTTGCGCTCATCCTCTTCAACTGCATTATCATCATCGTCTTCGATATCCTCGGTAGCCAAATCCTCAACACCCTCAGCCAGATTGTCCTGTGATTCGGAGAAGCTTTGACGCTGCGATTTCTTTGGTGGATAAACAAAGTCCACAATGCAAACAAGCATTAGACCCAATGCAGCGCCCACAAAGATCGTAGCAATGGCAAAGAGAGCATAAGATCCCCATGTGGGCAGTCCATAATCCTCCTGCAGGCGCGCGTTGAAGTCCTTAAAGAGTTTATGCGTGTGCTATTAGTACATACAATATACACATACATAACATATACATAAGCTTAAGGTGGGAAATGTAGATGCGCGGAAGCTTACACAGTTGAGATATTGAGCTCAATTTTAAGAAGACTCTAGAGTTGCATTAAATCCTTCCAAATAATTTCGATCGAACAACTCATTAAGTTGAACGAACCAACTGTCCCTGATTATTATATTTTGTTCGTTTGAGTCCGAATATCGTTTATTCTGTTCATCAGGTTAAGAGTAATTAAATAGTTATTCAATACATACTAGTAAATCCTCACACCCCCAAAGCTTTTAATACAAGAAAAATTAGGTCTGCTCCAGGGAATGAGCGACGCTGTATTGAGAAATGGACATCGTCACCTCTTGGCCCAGTCTCGACTGATAAGCTTCCGCATGCGTGCATTGAACTTAATTGCTACTAAATACATTGAAATTAATGTATATTCATAATCTTTTGTACTACGTAACTGACCGAATGAAGCAGACGTAAACAAGAGATTGTATGAACTGCAGGTTGACGTACCTTCAAAGTATGCGACAGCTTGAAGAAGTATGACAGCAAGGACATGTGTATGGTGTCGGGCTTCTTCCAGGAGGACAATGGCTCAATGGATTGCCAAGACTTCTTCTTGAGGAAGTAGAGCAGAGCATCAGCATCGCGTGCACCACGATATTGACGGAACTCACCATCCTTAACGCTGCAATGGGTCGAGTGGAAATTAAAAGGATGCAATTGAATCGAACTTATGAGAAGGTATTTGTGGTGTTTACTTACTGATATATTGTGGGCAAGGCGGTAACAAAGAAGCGTCCACTGAGCGACGGAGAGGTCGTCACGTCTATTTTGGCCACATGGACGTTAACATCTTTAGCTGTGTTAGCATAGCGCTCCCAAACAGGCGCCAAGTTCTTGCATGCCGGGCACCACGGAGCAAAGCTGCAAAAAAAATTACATAGTCGTTTTATAAACAAATAAGAATGCTCTAGTCGAGTATACACAAATTATAGAAATTTCCAAACACACAAGCGGGCGAGTATTGCAATGCAGGCAAGACATTGTAAGTGGCGACTGCGCTGCTGTTGGAGATGTTAGATGCACAGATTTGATACCCCATTTTTACCCATTTTGTAGCTACAGGGAGTAAAAATGTAACTAGTGTTTTGGTGCATTTTGCAATACTTTTCAGACTCAATAATGGTAGGTTTCCGCAGGACGACTTTGCGCTAGCGTATATTGAATTCGCGTGGAAATCAATTAAATTCTTACACTTGACAGGATTGCATAAGTTCGCTATTTTAATACAAAAGCTAGTAGATAATGAAAATAGATAGCATCAATAAAAAACTTCGGTAAAAAAGAGTGAGAATCGTTTTTGCTTTTAAAGATATCTTAACCCAACTTTATAACATGCATATTTTATACGAGTAGTTCAAGTAAACTAACTAAAACCAATGGTATTCGTTTTAGTAAGTGTTTTCATTAACGATTGTCAAAGAAAAGAATTTTTTTGACAATCATTTCTATATTTTAAAATGTATTTATGAGAGAAAAAAAACGTGTTATGACAAAAATACGAACTTGAATTCTTGTCATACAAATTATTGTCGCCATATTAACTGTCATATCGTTATTACAGTTTCCACCGTCATGTCTCATCACAAAATGATGCGTTTTGTTCGTGTTTTTACTAAAAAAAAAACATCCCAACATTTAAGAAAACGACAGTTTTTTATTGGCGTTTCCACAACATTTGACGTTAAGTCCCGTGGAAACGCAGCATTAGTTGGTTTGGGTCATATTTTGCGGATGTTTTTTTTTTTGAATCAATAATGAAATTGATAAAGTTGACTGGAGATTGTTGTGTGTGCGTATTTATAAAATGATAATTATATTTTTAAAAGAAAAAGAAAAAAACAGCTGTAAAAACGCATGCAAAGCAGCTGCCGGCCATGACTCAAGCAGCAGTGACGCGTCGCCTCGCAGCCAATCAGCAAATCGCAACGCACATCCAAACGGAATGTTGCATTCCACAGAACCTGAACTAGCTCTATCTTTGTTGTTGTTGTAGTCTCTTCTTGCCGGCAACACCCCATAGAGACTGCGACTGCGTTGACTTTGTTCAGTTGCATGCGCTTCTTTGTTTTACTTACAATTCAATCATCCATTCGCCATTTAGCATTAAGTGCCAGTTATCCTCGTCCAATTCAATTAGATTTCCATCTGGCTGCAATACTTTTGCAGCCGCCTTCGTCGACGCATCCGACTGTGCAGCAAGAAGTGTGACGATGACACATGATGCGACCAAAATTTGTAAATTACAACGCATTTTGCAAAGCGTAGTTTGTGTGCGTTATGGTTGTAATTTAGACAATTTATATTTTGAATACGCTTAATTTCTACAACTCTTTTTCTTTTGGTAAAACAATTTGTATGCTTAAAACGAAAAAAACTGCGGACACGACTGTCCGGTACGACACAGTAGAGATGTGCCAACTTGAAGACTGACATGGAGGTTGATATTAAATCGATACATCGATATATCGATACTTCAAAATACATTTGTAGACAGTTTTTACAAATGCATTAATTTGTAAAAATACGATGTTTCTTGTTGGGGATATGTAAGCTGCATAACGGTGCATTTGCGTTTCCAGGAAACTTCATGAAAATTAATGATAACAGCAAATGTTATTGTATTTGTCGTGAGGCTGTTATCCCACTGCACTGTTGTTGTGAGCAGTGTTGTCTATCGATTGAAATAGGTGATTTTTGGGTCTAATTTATATATCTTTGCGCCAAAATTGGTTCCGGTGAACGAATTGGGGGTTCACTTGACTCGAATGAACGATGTTTATGATCCCGATCGACTTGACTTTTTTTTACAGTGGATAAAAAAAACAATTTGATTTGCGAAGAAAACAAGTTTGGCTTCTTTTATATCAAATTGGCTCTTTCTGTACTGAATATTTTTTGGCGCATTCTGATTTTTGTAAGTGGCAACCGTGATATTGCACATACATTTTTCTGAAAGTGCTGATAAAATATGATTTTATCAAACAATTCATTTTTGAATTGAATAATTTGTATGAACATAAGCGTCACCGTTTTTCAATGGATTCCGTATGTGTAAGAACTAAAATTAGTAATAAAGGCTTTGCTAAAGCCTGGACCCATTCAGGGCCTGAAATACACATACATAAATACATGTATACTCATTAATTCATTATATTGATATTGTAGAATTCTTTGATAAATTCAAAATCTTTGCATCAGACTTTAGAAGAAAATACTGTATAAATAATTTTTAATTTAATTTGGTCATAAAATATTTTTCTTTCAATATTTAATAAATTCTACTTAATTTGTTGAAGCAGGCAGACTTGCAGTCCTCTGTTGAATTTCATAGCCAGATCTGACGTGCAAGTTGGCAGCACTGTTCCAATGTAGTGCTTGTCGTGAGTCTCAATACTTATCGATATTTATTGGATAACGATATGTCCGATAAGAAATACCAATAAAAACAAAGAGAAAATCTTACTAATAACTGATTAGACACAACAAAACAAAATTAACATATTGAATTTGTTTCAAAATTTGCAAGTCGCAAAAATGGCCAATAATTATTTACAGCCAGTGAACAATCATTTTGATATTGACAAATTTGCGGACGTAGACGACGATTTGTTTCTGAAGAACACGAGAACAAGTGCCAGCAACAAGGCGAAACGCAGCACCAATCCATTTGACGATAATGATGATGACGAAGTGTCCACAACGTCGTCAATTGCAGCCCAAAGACAGGCCTACGCTGAGAAACGCAGAGAAATCGAGCAGCGCACGCTCGACTCAACGCAGAAAAGTTTGGGTATGTTTTATTGAATTGAGGCCAAATTATGGGGGCGTTACCGTTTAATCAATCACAGGTTTACTGTACGAAACCGAGGAGGTTGGCAAGGCGACAGCTGTGGAGTTGGCCAGGCAACGGGAGCAACTGGAGAAGACCTCAAATCAGTTGGATGAAATAAACTCAACATTGCGATTCAGCCAGCGTCATTTGAATGGACTGAAAAGTGTTTTTGGTGGTCTCAAGAACTACTTGTCGGGCAACCGTGATCAGCCGCCAACAGCAACCGCCTCACCCACTGGCAGCCAAGTGTCACAGGAGACTAACTGCAACGCCAACGCAGCTGGAGGTGGCGTAGCAGTGTCTGCGGACAGTAGCAGGTCAAAGGCGGGCATGTCGCCAACGGAACGCTATGATAATCATCCGGTTAGTCGTTTACGCGACAATTCCAGTGCCTTCCAGCAGCGCCAGGCGCAGCAACAACAACGAGCCGCTGATCCATTTCAGCAACAGTTGGAATCGAATCTCGATGATATGTGTGACAATTTGTCGCGCCTGAAGTTCTTGGCCACCGATTTGGGCTCTGAAATTGAATCGCAGAACGACTTGTTGGACAATATGAACTATAAGATCGAGAGTGTTGACACAAAGATGGTCAAACAAAATAAGGATATGAATAAGCTGCTAAAGAAGTGAACGTGAGCTGAGGTGGTTTAAATGGCTGGACCACAGATCGTTTAGGCTATAGTTATGTATTAGAATAGCCATTATTTACTTATACTTATTAATCATACCACCTAAAGAAACCACAACTATGTGCTTGCGCCATCATTTAGCATTCCTTGTTTTTGTTAGTTTTTATTACGTGCACCAAAAAGATATTTGTATGAGCTGGTATTTGAGCGTTAAAGTGTTCATTTTCAAAGAAATATAAATAAAAATAAATTTACTGTATACTTTTTTGAACCATGTATTATATATATGTACATATATATGTTGTAAGTATGTAACAATAATACTCTTATTTTGCTTACGCTTTTCAAGAGGTGTGCTGCATACCTAATTTTAAGTTTGGCATTTTGCAGCACTGGTCGGTACTATTGATTACAGATAACCAATGGACGTTATCGATAAGCCTTTTGAGCGCTTGCCCGAATTTTTGTGGTTCACTTTCGCATAAAATTTGAATTGCCTTACAATAAATTAAATACAATTAATTTTTCCACAAGATGGAGGATGAATACTTCACAAACACCCAATTACTAAAGGAGCCATTATCATTTGCGTAAGCAACAAAGTTATACAATTATTAATTGCACGTGCTAAGACAAGCTCATGTACGAAATGTGATATTTCCCGTACACCCAAACACATATTGTTGAGTTGTGTGTTTGCACAATTAAATTTAACAACATATTGTTGTTTGGCTTTTAAGTCTCTCTTTTTTTGTCTGTGGCTTAGCCATCCTCGATTATGGTATATCTTTAGTCTTAATAGATGTCCGCTATTCAAGGAACGTAAGCAAACAACTCATTAAAAATGGATAAAAAGGGTATTTTGGTTTCTGAAAATGTGTGCAAGGGACGAAAGGAAGCATCGCCGATCCTATAGAGTATGGACAGCAGCGTCGATATACCGGTCGGTCTTTTTGTCTATCCGGGCTTATGAACAGATCGATCTTAATGACTTGCAGAGATATTCTCACAAATCGAGAACAAATATTTTTCATATTTGGCACGCATTTTTTTTGAAATCACTGGATCTAAAATATTTTCATAAAAATCTAATAACATTGCACTTATTTAATAATAATAAATACATATGCATGTATATTTTAGGCAGCTGATCGACACTGGTGCGCAGTTCGAAGTAGACACCTCCTCTTATAATAATGATGATGAGTTTGACGACATTACCGATGAGGATAATGATGAGGCGGAGATTGCAAACGAGGGGCTCGTTTCACCCTGGACGCGTTCATTTGCGGAGCTACGAGAGCTTATGACACCAATCGGTGAGCACATGCATAAGCGCATCACGCGTGCAGGCGTCGAGGAGAAGGGCCTGGTGCCGCTCAAAGCACGTGTGGCATTGCGTTACAGCGGCTACTGGGAGAACCAGTCTGCTCCATTTGATTCTTCACTGCTGCGACGCAGTAAATTTGAGTTCGAGACGGGTCGGGGCCAGGTACTGGAGGGTCTCGAGGCAGCCGTGCGCACCATGTATCCGTTCGAGCAGGCCGAGTTTATAATATCATATAAATTGCTGTTCCACGAGATGGGCTGCCCGCCACGCATTCAGCCGCGAGCTGATGGTCTGTTTAGGATTGAGGTGCTTGGTTTTACGCTAATTGGAGATGAACAGTCGCTGGAGCAGATAGCACCCGAGGATCGTACCAAGTTTATGGTTGTCTATCCAAAGGCCCAGGATATGCACTTGCATGGCAAAGATTGTGTTAAACGCGGCTCTTATCGTACCGCAATCTCTGCTTTTGAGAGCGCCATTTCATCACTAAACTACTGCCGCTTGGCAGACGAAAACGATCAAATAAAGCAGACCGAGCTGCTAATCACGCTTTACACTAATGTGATGATTTGCTACAACAAGCTGAATAAGCCGTCGAAAGTGTGCATCGCCATGAAGGCCTTGCGTCGTATCACTGATAATAAACCGTCTTGCAAGGCGCTGTTCCAGGAGGGTCGTGCACTGGCCGCCCTGGGCGAATACAAGAGCGCTCGCCAGGCATTTGTGCAGGCCCAGGCAAGGCAGCCAAACAACAAGGAGATCAGCGAGGAGATTATTAAAGTGGAGCAACGCGTTAGCAAATATAATAAGTCGATGCAGGAAATCTGGTCGCGAGCGCTGGCTGTCAAGCAGGAAGTGCAGAACGAGCCAGAACTGAACAGTCTGGGGAATACTTCAGATCAACAGTTTAAGCGCGACTTCCAGTCGGAGCTGAAAGAGTTTGACAAGTCCTCACTGCAGTCGATTAATATGAGCCGCAAAATGTACACCGATAAGGAGTTCGATGTTCTCCGCCTCTTGGCCACCCAGCACAACATGAAATTGAGTCTATCACCGCTGGATGTGGATCAGCTCACGCTCTCTAAGCTGCATATTAAGTAGATCTAGCAAACGATAATAATTAGATTAAGAAGATGAATCTCAAATATGCTCCCAAAAGGAGCCAAAGCCAGGCCACGTTGCCTATTCCAAAGAATGTGCCATTTAAGTTTTAATCAATTGCATTTCTGAGTACGTAGATTATAAAAGTTCAGACACTGAATATACTAATGAATGAATATATTTAAACATTAAGGTGCCCTATTCACCATACACAATATTTCTCAATTTTGCGCTGACAATTGAACGTGATTTGTATAAGTTTAGTTTTCCCCTCATTATTCATAGCAAGACAAGTTCACCTAATGTAGGATTCCCGATAAAAACCTCTTTTAAAAAGCTTCGGTCAATTCCCTAGTGCCTTATTGACATCGAACGCATTTTTTTTTACATTACATAGTCAATACTATGTAAATCGAGCTACTTTGTAAACTTATCAAGTAAATAAATATGAATATGAAGTTTTCAACGATTTTGTATTCCTCAGTGTTTTAATGTGTGCGTTTAAGCTGCAGTTCCTGTGCCACCTGTCGCTGTAAACAGGCCAGACAAACACAGCCCTCAACATGTGGCAAAGGATGATCCAACACATGCACTTCTTGTAGCTCAAAGCTATTTGAGTTGTACGATGTCATACGTTCTGCCTGCTGGCACTTGCAATATAAGCAGCAGCAAATGATGATGCCTGCAGGGCAAAATAAGCAACAATGAGAGCTGACTTGACAATTTTCACATGCAAGCTTAGTAACTGCACCAACTTATGCATGTTATCCACAGGGCCAGCAACAGGTAGGGATATATATAGGCGGGCACAATGGTATCGTGGTAGTATGCCGTGGAATCCAAATTGGTTGTGGGATTGGTTGCTACCGCTGAGCTGCGGTGCCTGCTGTTGTTGCCCGCATAGATATCCATAATCGAATCGATTAGGGTCTGTGAGTAATGCCCTACGTTGCCTACTTGAGTAGAGCCTTGGCATAGCACGACGGCCAGGATAAGCCGGATAGTTAGTTGAACGCCCATTTGAATATCAATAGAGCACTGCCTCCAAGCGAATGTAGCAAAAACTGCGACAACTGAGCGCGAAAAGTAGATTTAAAATAAAATATATACTAATATATACATCTATATATATATATATACGAGTGTGTGTGTCTGTACAAGTATTAGTGCTTGTTTGTCTTAGAAGCTTTGTGCCATTTAATCTTAGCTTTGAGCTGACGAGTTTTTAGAGCCTGTGTGCAATGTACGTGAGCTGCTGTCAAGTTGAACGGTACTTTGATAAACAAACAGTTGTGCGTCTAGGTTAGGATTGTTATCTGTAATATGAGGCAAAATATGTTTCTTGTGATATTGGAATGTGTAGTCTGATAAAAGCAAATTGATGAATGCAATGTGGAGGCGAATGGTTTGCAGTTTACTGATTCCTCATGGGCAGAGCGCAAAACACTAAGTGTAACATAGTACGTGTACTGTAGTGGATCAAGTTTCTTTATCCAATGTCCTGTTGAGGTCCAAAATATGTGTCCTCTGCATTCTGGACAACCAGAACTGTTATTTTGGCATCGGGTGTTATAATGACCTCGTGCAGTCTGGTGCGCACGCGTAGCATGCAGAGATTTTGTGGCGGCTCCATTTTCTGTAGAAATGCATGGCACTTCTCCCGTAAGTTGTCATAGAGGCAGGCATGCTGCAGTGCATCTTGGCGTGCCATGGTAGTCTTGACCGGCACACCAGAACGATTCATAATAAGCACTTCCTCAACGCCGGGCTTCTCTAGCACCAAGCGAAAGGCTTCATCCACATAGCTCTTGGTGCGTTTCGGCTGAGAAAGAGAATGTATAATAATAGTAAGACTGTAACAAGAGAGAAGAGATTTCTACCTCGGCTTCGACCGCCTGCATTTTGCTTAATGGTCTGTGACTTGTTTTTCTTATATTTATTTAGGTTTGAAGAGATGTACATATGTCTGACAGATTGAACAAGAGCTGCTAAGCTTACAAATAGTTCAAGAACTTTATTGCAACAACATATATTTATAAGGCAGGTGTGGCAACCTGTACAATTATACCATTTATTATATTACATTGTCTCCATAGATTGTTCATCAACTGTTAGTTGACGCAAACACCTTTCTCAGCAACAGTACACCATTTATATCCAGTCAATAAATTGCCAGCAGCCACAGACATAAAAATGTTCAATTGAAATGCCATAAACAGGCTGAAGTACAATTTAAATCCCATTTTGCAGTACCACCAGCATAAAACGAGCTCTTTCAGTGCCAATGGAGGTGTTAAAAAACTATATTCCTTCACACCAGTTAATGTTATTTATTTAGTGCTGCTTTAATTTACCATGAATTCAAATTTGTAACGCATTTTCAAGCAGTTCAAAGAGAACAGCTGTCGCGCTCTTCTACAAAGAAAGAGAGCAACTGTAAATGAGCGCCTCCCAGAAAACTAAAATTAGACTCTACGTAAAACGACGCGTTCGTGGCGTATCTCGTTAAGTTCTTGCTGAGTATGTTTAGCTTGAGTTCCCGAGTTCGAATGCCAGCCAATATGTCGAAATTCTCGTATAATTATATTATTTCTTTATCATATTGGTGCGGGGTATTTCGTTAGCCACTCTCTTTGGCCGGATTAGTTTGACTATAATTAATGCCGATTATGCGAGAGTAGGCAGATTAAATTGGTGGGAATTTGCCTTCGGTGCCCATAACGGTTATCAAATCCGTGGGAAAACTATCATCCTTGTTTCCCTCCACAATATTCTTTTTTTCTTAAAAAAAATTTAATTTATCGATGTTTGGAATTTTTGTAATCAATTTAAGCCACAATTCAATTTTATAGGCTATTTCATTCAAATAGGTGCTAGCCGCATCAAAGACTGGACCAGAGGTCTGGTAAGATCATTTATCTATAGATTCGTATAATATTCCTTGTAAAATACTAGTGTTTTAGTTTGTCATTCAATTAAATCGCAATGTGTTTTGTGTTAAAACCCATAAATATTTATTCATAAATTATCTAATAATTCAATAATTTTTTCCTTATATTATTGTAACATACTTGTAATTCATTTTGTTTGATGGCCACTTTGGAATATAATCTGATTCTGTTTTACATTCACATGCATAATGTGCATAATAGGCAATTACAATAACAGCAAAGTAATATTAAATGGCTAGTTTTCTCAATGTCCGCTTAAAACTTATTACAATGATATCTTGAATTTTTACGAACTTTTCCGTGTAGGTAATTTTGTACCAACATTGAAAATCAATTTATAAATTTTAATCGGACAATGGGAAAAGGTCCTAATATTTTAAGTTTATGGTTAAGTTCATACAAAATAATTGTACAGTTATTTGCAACATTTAAAGTTGTGAACATTGTTTTTTTTTGTTTTTATAAAGTTAGTTTTTACCCTATACCTCAAATTTAACTGAATTTTCCATATATCTGCGGACCCAAAGAAAATTCAATTCTGTTATTGATTTAGAGCTACTGTAATAAGCTGTTTCCTATTTGGAAAATGTTTGATTTTCATCACGATGAATATTTTCAGACAACCTAGGTATAGGGCATTACCAAGTCGAATATTTCCGACAAAAGCTAAAATAGCTTAATGCAACATTATACGAGTATATGCTTAGCCTATTCAATAATTAATACATCAATTCTATTTTGCTGCATATATGTATGTAGTATGTATGTATGTATGTATGTAAATATTTTGTTTATAAATGTAATCTATTTATAGCATTTTATTCAATTGCCCATTTATATAATATCGTTTAAGTGAAGTTTTAGTTTACATAGAGCGGATTAGACAGGTGGGTGGAGTTTTCAAAGATTACAGATTCCATCGTATATCTATTTGATTGGCCTAGTGTAGCGATATGAATTTCGTAATTTTCTTTCATTATTCCTTCCATGTGTTTAGTAGCCCAAAGATTCGTATAAAATTTGAAGCTCCTGTGGTTTTGCCTTTGATTATAAAGTAAACTTCCTTATAAGCTATGGTCTTTCACAAGTTTTGAGCAACTCGTCACATACTATACATTGATTTTGTTGATTAATATTTTGTCCGAATTGACAGGTTTGCTAGATATTCAGGTAAATAAACATACGAGAAACTTAAATTTGATTTGAGCAAATTGCTTTCGATTTGCTTGTTTTGTCTAAAAATATTTTCCACATTTTGTATTTACATAATATATGAGTACATTTGAATTGCATTTTGATCAAATATTCAATTGTTTAACAGCCATTTAACATTTCCATATTTTTATTATTGTTGATAATTTTTGTAGCTTTGTTTTACAGGTACACACATCCACATAAACAAACAGCATGCAACAATAGGTTAATAATTCAACAGTGGGTATAATACATAATCCATCTAGGCATAATAGTATAACATCTAGGTACATACTCGTACATTCGTATTTTATCTCACAGCTACTGCGCTAAAAACAACGACAACTGAAGAACAACGATCGGTTAAAATTCCTGTTTTAAATTTCCTTACATTCTCAAGTGTATTATTCTAAATTCTATGCCTATATGTGAACAATACGTAATATATATTCCAAAAATTATTATAGATTAAAAAATGTTTAAATGTCTTCAACTCAGTTATCACAAATGTTGGGTTTCTTTTAAATTTTGCTTGGTTTTCTTTTGCAAACATTAAAGGTTTAAAGCAAATTGTATTAATCAATCGAACAAATCATAAAATATATATTTAAAGTAGTATTAATATTTTTGATTTTGCATACTTTTTTGAATATTCCATATTTTTTCTATGTTTCCACTAGCTACATATACAAACACATATAAATATTTATAGATATTATATAGTATTATTGAATGTACATACATATATTTTAATACAATCTTTACTCTGTTTACGGATTTTTGTAGACACACAGCTTATATGAATTATCTAATACTCAACATTTATGTATATATGTATATATATATATATATGTATATGTATAGGTTTTCAACAACAATGCACAATAATTGCCACAAAATTATTTTTGTGATTTTCTTATTTAAATTTATTATTGTTTTATGAGCTTATCGATTAAGTTACTCGATTAGTATTAGTTCATCTAAATACATCACACACACATAAAACATGTCTAAATATTTGCTTAGTTTAGTTTATACTGTGAGATTCATAGGTATGTGTAGATACAAATGAATCTTCAATTATCCACTCGTATCTATGTATCTTAATAACTTTTAGGTACATGAGTCTCTCATTTATTTGGGCCTATCAAAATAGAGTTACACACATTTACAATTAACTGTGTACGATTCTAACATTAGATATACATTTTGACCTAAACATGCATAAACATGAATCCATAAAATAAACTTGTACCATGTGATAAAGTCATAAATCCAACTCTATAACCTTTCTTGCTTTTGACCCAATTGCAAGCCATACATTTTAAAAATATTATTTCAAAAACATTTGCAGAAAAAATAAGCATTATTTGTTATTGTATAATATAGTATATGTGTGTATATAGGGTATATTGTATATGTATATAAATGTATTTACTTAAAACATCAACTTATCTTGCCATTGCACTTGCACATTGCTCTCAAATTTAATCAGTATCGTTTCTAACGTTTCGAATTATATATGCTTAATATCGGTACGTACATATAATCAGGATATAGTATAATTTGTTTATGTAGACACTTTTCTTTCGCACGACAATCAAATAAATGAGCTATTTAAGAATAATTACTTAATGCATTTCTAACAACTACGTTAACTTTTGGTAATTGCAATGAGTCTTTCAACATAATACTTAAATGAAATAGAGTATATAAATATAAATCAGATACCAAGGAACTATTGAACATAGTAAGTATGTATGTGGTAGGTACACGAGTGGTGAAAACTATTATTGAGTGTATTGCTAGGAAACATTTCAGGTGCGTTTTAGGAAACAATCTTTGGCAAATGTTCAAAGTTCTCTAGGAACTATCAAAGTTTTCAAAAATATTGCAAAATACTTGCACACGTTGTCCCATACTTTCCCTGCCAAAGAAAAAGTAATCCAAAGAAATAGTTCTATAAAATATGTATCCATATAAACATGCATCTATATAACATTTATATACTTGTTTTGGCATAGATTAACATAGATTTTTGCTTATCTCGAGCTCTTTAACATTAGATAGGTACTTAGGAAAATAGTATTCGGTATTGGAACCGGTTTTATAGCTGCTTTCGAGACTAGTCTCTGCTTACTTCTTTGATGTTGCAGCTGCTTTCGTTTTACTAGATGCTGATGTTGCTGCTGCCTTGCTTGTTGTAGCTGTGATACTTGTGTGTCCTGCAGATGTTGTTGTTGTTGCTTTCATTGGTTTGCTTGTTGTCTTTGTTGGGCTTGTTGTTGTTGTCTTGGCTGTTGTTGGCTTGCTGATCTTTGGGGACATGTTGCCGCTGGATGTTGCTGTTGATTGTTTGCTTGTTTGCGGCTTGGAAGAGGCAAATGTTTTTGCCGCTGGCGTTGTGGCCTTTGATGTTGCTGTTGTTATTGAGGGCTTGGGCGAAGTTGCAACTGTTGCTGCGGGCTTAAATGCTGCTGATGTGCTTTTAACCGACTTTCCCATTGAACTGTCTTTTGCGTCCTTCGCTGATGTTGTTGCTGCGATTCCCGCTGTTGCTTTTGTGGGTGCTGCATTGGCAGTTGCTACTTTTTGAATTGAAGCTGAGGTTGTGTTGCTAGCTGCAACAATGGTTGCTGGCTTAGTAATGCCTGTTGCTGCTGGCTTTGTCATAGTGCTTGCAACAGTCGGAATTGTCTTTGTTGCTGCTAGCTTATCCACAGAAGTATCTGTTGCGCTCTTCGCTGAAGTAGTTGCAGCAATTCCTGCTGTTGCTTTTGCAGTTGCTACTTTTTGATTTGAAGTTAAAGTTGTGTTGTTGGTGGCAACTATTGTTGTTGGCATAGTAATACCTGTTGCTGCTGGCTTTGTCATAGTGTTTGACACAGTCGAAATTGTCTTTGTTGCTGCTAGCTTATCCACAGAACTATCTGTTGCGCCTTTCGCTGATGTTGTTGCTATGATTCCCGCTGTTACTGCTGTGGGTGCTGCTTTAGCAGTGGCTCCTTTTTGATTTGAAGTTGAAGTTGTGTTGCTGGCTGCAACTATGGTTGTTGGCTTAGTAATAATTGCTGCTGCTGGCTTTGTCATAGTAGTATTTGCAAGAGTCGGAGTTGGCTCTGCTGCTTTGCCTGCAACACCTGTTGGTTGTGACTTTGCTACAGATCCTGTTTGAGGCTTTACAGCAACATTTGTGCTGACAACATTGACTGTTACTGCAGTTACAGCAGCAATGGTTGTAGCTGGCATTGCTGTTATTTTGGCAGCAACAGTTGTAGTTGGCTGCGATACCGATGTGGCTATAACTGTTGACATCTTTTGCGACTTATCAGTATTGGTTATTACTGTTCTTGTTGTTACAGCAGCAACTGTTGTGGCTGGCTTTACTGTCTTATTAGCAACAGCTTCAGTTGCCTGTGATTTTGTGGACACGCTTATAGAGGACACTATTTGTGGTTTCTGAATTGCTGCAGTTGTGGAGGTAGCAGTAACTTTCCCGTTGATTGCTGTTACACCAGCAGCACTCACATTTACATCTGTTGCAACGTTGGTTTCCGCAATCTTGCTAGTATTTGCAGCAATAGCTGTTGTTATTGGCTTTGTGGCTGGCATAAAAGTGGATAAAGCTGCGTTTGGCTTGGAGCCAGCTGGCACGGTAGCACTACTGCTAGTTGTTGCTGTTCTTGCTTGTGTGCTGGCAACAACAACGGCTGTCGTCTTAGACAGGTCCTCCCCTCCTGCGGCGAATGTGGACATTGTGTTGCGCTCACGTCCGCTGCTCATCGTGCCTGTGGCCAGCACTTTGGTTGTGGCTGCAACTGTTGCTGGGGCTGTTGCTGATACTGTTGCTGGTGCTGTTGCTGTTGCTGAAATGTCATGCTGATTGGCAGTTTGTTTAGTCTCAGTACTCGCTTCGATCAGGGGTTGCTTGCTAGGGCTCACATCCGGTATTGCCTTGGGGCGACCATTCTCGGCCTGTGTCTGCTGACTGATGTTGCTGCTGTGCCTGGCTGATGTTTTTAATATACTCGGACCTGGCAGCTTACCCACCGTCATGGGCAACGCATCGACGTCTACGATGGCCATCGCAGACGAGGATACGTTAACTCGCTCTCAGAGTTGCATTCCCTCATCCCGATAGCCATGGTCATTGTCAATGCCGTTGTTGCCATTGGCACTGCCGTTGACCGCATCCTCGTATGGCGTCACATCCGTAATCAGTATTTGCGTGTTAGTTACCCCATCATAGTTCTGACTCTGGTATCGCTCGGCATGCAGATTGACGCAGGGTCTACCAGCGGGTCCCCATTCGGCGGTGGGTCGCAGCAGATGCTTGAGACGCTCCTTGAAGCTTAGCTGCTTCGGCGCCTTGCAGATCTGCTGAACGCCCACCACAAATATGATAAACACGGGCAACAGACCTATAATCCAGCCCACAGTATCCGCCCATAATGGGTACACGTAATGGCCATACTGAGCGGGCTTATACTCCACCCAGTTGAAGATCAAAATGAACTGCAAAATGTGAAAAGATACATTGATAAAGTGAACATGGAGACGATGTGACTAAATGTATGTACAAGTGTGTACTATAAGCAGTTTTTAGGCATAAGAACTTTCGGTATATGGATCAACTTACTATTAGAGTTGCTGGCGTTATATAGCGCCACATGAAGCCCCAGAAAAAGTTCCATAACCGTGATCGCTTGCCAATCATGCCCTGTATATCATTCAGAAATCGTTGAGATCCGTAGATCCAGGCAATCAGTATACACTCCGAGATGGCAATCAGGAGGACAGACCAATTGGCGGCATATTTATCCATCAGCTGCAGCCAGTACATTCCGCTCTAGAGAACATTCTAAGTGAGTACAAAGTAAAAGAAGTATATTTACCATATACTCACATTGGTGGTGAAGCCCAGGCCGCCGATATAGCCAAAAATGCCCACAAAGAGTACAACCCAAGTCTTGTATTGTCGCAGATTCGGAAACTTGTCCAGAATGGCGGTAGTGACGGTTTCCATTAGCGCAAACTGCGAGTCCAGGCCCAGGGTGAGCAACATGACGAAGAACAGCATCGACCAGACCGGGGCAATGGGCAGCCGTGTAACCACCTCCGGATAGACAATGAAGGCCAGGCCAGCGCCTTGATCTACAACCTTCTTAACCTCCACGTCGAGCTCATGAGCCAGAAAACCAATAATGGAAAAGATCACCAAACCCGCAAAGAAGGAGGTGGCAATATTGCAGAACGCCACAATAAGCGAGTCCCTAAAGGATAATTTAATTGATAATTTAAAAGAACGCTAGAGAATGTTTGTAATATTTACTTATAACAGTTATTGGAGAACTTGTTGTATGAGGATAGTGTGATCAGGCCACCCCAGGCGGGGCTTAGCGCAAAAAAGATCTGCACGGCGGCGTCGCCCCAAACCTGAAATATGTTCAAGGATGGGTATGGCAAAAGATGAGTTGGGTGAACTTTTCACTCACCTGAGCATTGGCCAGTTGCTTCCAGTCGGGCGTTAGATAGAACAGAATGCCCGTGCTGGCGCCAGGCAGTGTGACACCCCGGAAGAAGAGTATGACCAGTACCAAGTAGGGAAACAGCGCCGTGAAGTAGACTACCTTGCCCGAAGACTGCACTCCCTTGCAGAGGCACAGGAAGACAATGACCCAGGCAATCAGGAGGCATGCGGCCAACGAAAACTTAATGCTGCCCGTTTCCTCAATGCCCCCCGACAGGCCCAGCACAAAGTTGCTGCCAGTGGAGGATAACTCATTAGATGATCGGGAATATCACTTCAGCTTATAGACACTTACTTGAAATACTCCTCGGCAGGCGGACGCTTCAGGGCGTGCAGCGCCAGTTCGGTAATGTTGTGCTCATCCGCAAAGCTGGCATTGTAACAGGTGCGCAGGTAGTAGGTGCCATTCACGGCCTCACACTGGTCCGCCATCACGTAGGAGAAGCAATCTGCAAAGGCTTCAACTGTCAGCAAATTGAGCAAAAAAGAGCAAGCCCAGCATATCCAGCCCGGCAATCATTTATGCATAAGGCAGCAGCAATTTTTTAATATTTATGAACTATTTGTCAGTCGAGAGCGACGCACAAAAAGGGGGAAAAAACATTGAAATGGCAGAGCTCAAAAAGGACTCAATGTATGCACAAGGGCAACAAGGCACGAACAGGCAACTTTTGTGCGGCTTCATAATTAAAAGGACAAAGTAGCAAATCAGTGAGAAACATGAAAAGGGCAGGCGAGAACAACATTGTTGTCAGCGACCAAACAAAAAACAGAATCAGAATCGTTGTCTGCATCGCCTTTGAGACACCCTAACAAAATTTCAATGCTGATTGTTAAAAGGTTTGTTCATTTCAAAATATTTAGTTCTCCCCTCAAGTTGTGATCTAGCTAAATTGCGATTTCTCATGTTTACGACAGCTGAGTTGCAAATGTCGAAATTGTTCACTTTTCAGATTGACCATTTTGCGACCAGCCTGGCCAACTTGTCGGTGAAATGCTGCCAATTATTGAAATGGCGTTGCCACATTTATGTATATTGCATCTCCGCAAAGAAACACATATTAGCAGCGGACTAATGTAATAATGTACTAAATAATCCTTAGTATATGGAATATTCCTAAAATGTATCACTTGATTTAGCTATAATTAATCGAGTTGCCCAAGCTAAATGGCGTGGATTGTGTTACAAATGAATAAAATATTTTATACCTAAGACATTTACAACTACATAGATATATATGTACTTGATAAGAAGGGCCATTTGCTATATCCTGTGTAAAACTCCTTGTTGGAGCTTGAGTACAGGGTATGTAAAAGGGTAAAGCTAGATAAAGGCCCGTCAGTCCCAATGAATGTGATGAAATGGAAGCGGGAACGCCGCTGAAGTTACGAGTTCCGTTTTGTTGACCCAGGCATGATTAAATTTGAGGAGCATGCTTTATAAAGTTGAGGCAATGCAAATCGATGTTGGATTTGAAATGGGAAAAGGTCAATAGAAATGCCAACACAGCTGATTAGAGGCATGCTACTTAGCTCAAACATCTGTCGATTTTCTTTCATTTAAATTTAAGCCTAAAACATTATTCTGTTTACCGCTGTTTATCAAATAAAAAACGTTTTTTTCTCCGGGAGTTTTTCAGCCTTTTACAATTAGTCTACACACCAAATTCCAGCAACATAAATAAAATTCTTTTTGTGATATGGCTCCAAATTAGATTTGGAACATAACGTGTCGTGTTAGAATTACTCCATATACCAGAAGGATTACGAAAAAATACATAAATATAATTTGATATTGATAATGTCATTTTTTCTCAATTGCTCTTTTGTCACACTTAATTGAGAAACAATACAATTTGAAAATGTGTCGCGTTGATCAAATTTTTGACGCTATATGAGTTTTGTACCATTGTTTTATTACCTACGAACTGATTCATAGGCTTTAAAAGAATAATGTGTATGCATATATACTCATGTACATATGCATGTATATGCTATCATACTCCACTGGATTTTATGGCCAGGTCATTCCGCCATTTAACGATTCTAATGCCCAACACGGTTCCCGCCGTTGATTAGCCCTGAAATATGTCCAGGCCGCGGTTTCAATGAATTCTCGCACCTGGCCAGGCAGGGGCCACCTGAAACAACCCTTAATCTACCTTCAGAAGGCCGTCAGCAACTGTTTATGACATTTGACTTTTGATGGCAGACGCCTGGGCAGGGGGCGTATGAGTTTTGGAAAAAGTTGAAGCTGAGGCTTAGGGCGGAGGTGGAGGTGGAGGTGGAGGTGGAGGTGGAGGTGAGGTGGGTGTGCCACAGTTCTTGGCCCGTTCAGTTGACTAACGAACAGCGGTTGACCGCAAAATGACTAACTAACTGCCGAGTCCGGACTGCTGTTCAGTCAGCTCCTGGTTCAAGTTCAGCACTCGAAATGCACAATTCTGTTTGCCATTGGAATGTGGTACTACCAATGCTGAGTCAAGGTGCAAAGAGTTGCCAATTTGGTCCATTGGCTAGAGGGACTGTGCAGCAAGCTGTGATGATTTTTTGGCTTTGGGGATGGCCATGCAAAATGGTTTTAATTTATAGCTGTGTTTTGGATTTTCATCTTGTGCTCGGCTGCCACATGCAGCACATTTCAAATTTGATTATTGCATTGTGTAAATTGGACAAACATTTCGTTTGAAATTTGATTTGCACCCCAGAAATTCAAGTTGAGTGTGGATTTTGTGCATTGCATTTGCCAATTTGGCATGCAATTAATTTGGAACTTGTTACGCAGCTCACGTAGCTGCCAATAAGAGCTAAACATTTACAGTTGGATGTGGATGAAACTACCAACTAGTAAGCAATGGAATCTGGCAACTTGATTAAATGCTAATCAGGTCTGATCCCAATTTCGATTTAGGGACTTTTTCTTTTCAGTATCCTAAGCTAAAAGTTAAAGCCAAGTAACTAATTTAATAGTGGAATTTAGACTGTTTCCATAATGGTATAAAACCAATTTTTGGTGAATTATTTATGAATATTACTTTGTTTAAGATTTTAAAGATATTTAGGATGTTCTTGGTTAGTGGTTTGACCAGAAACTAGGTAAGAATTCTCTATTTAATTTCTAATTAACGTCTGCACTCATTTAGAAAAAGGATAATTAGGTTGGTTGAGTTGGTAATCAGCTGTTAACACCAATAAGTTTGGATAGCATTTGGTTCTTTTGTAAATAAAATTGGAAACAAACTTCAGCTGAGCCTGCCAAATAATGGTCTGAGTCGATGAATTTTGATTAAGATGACAAATTTGTTCATCTAAGACCCATTTAACCATTGAACACTCCAATTAGGAGTAGTTTTTTTGTTTTCTATAACTATGTCAAGTAATAAAGGATTGTCTGTTTGCCTATTATAATCAAGTTTGGGTCTGGTAACAAAACGAAAATGTAGCGGAAATAATAAAATTGTAGTTTCCTTAAATTGTGAATGTAAGCTTGAATGTATTGTAGCTAGTCATGCCGAGAACCGTAAGCTAATTTAAGCTTAAATATGA
Source organism: Hirtodrosophila confusa (assembly GCA_035043065.1). Classification (NCBI taxonomy): domain Eukaryota; kingdom Metazoa; phylum Arthropoda; class Insecta; order Diptera; family Drosophilidae; genus Hirtodrosophila; species Hirtodrosophila confusa. Next base: position 1,519,721 of record JAWNNI010000170.1, read on the forward strand.
TGCATTTACAATGTGCTGGCAGCAAGTCTATTCACATGCCAACCCAACTCAATCAGCGTTTATTCAATTGCCGCGTTACTCATACGCCCCATAGGTCGTCAGTCGCACAGGGCCTGCCACAATGACAGTTAAGCCAAGGTTAAGCATATGGCCCTATAAAAGTAGGTTGCCTGCTCTTTACAGCATATTCATCATCTAATCAATCAGCATCAAAATGAAAATAAAATACTCTCTAGCTAGAAAATTGAACACAGTTTCTTGTGGTTGTTTTTGGGGCTGGGCCTAGGTTTTTGGGGGCAGCTTCAAAGTGTTTACACGCCGTTTAATTTGCCTGTCTGCCTTTATTTGTTATGCAATTAATTTTATTACAAACACACACACATACGCACACACACACACATATGGGTACACCGATAAAACCCGTAGATACAAATCATATAAAACTTTATGTGAATGTGGCAGCAGGCAAAAACTGTCTGCCTTTCAATTTGGCTAACTCGAGCGTGTCTATCCAGCCAACTGAGCGTGTGTGTGTGTGTATGTGTGTGTGTGGGTGTATCTATGTGTTCGTGTCGGCATCTTACATTTGATTACAAGCGCACACACACACACACACACACACACACACACCCAGATGAGATTCTTATATAAGCCGCTCCCGAATCTAGCACAGGAAATTGCCATTAAATTTTGTGACCTTTAAGTTTGATGGCAGCCTTCAACTTTTGTTGCAAAGTTTTTACTGACATTTGGTTGGTCTTAGTATTGCTGGCTGTCAGGCAAATGTTTGTGTCTATAACATGATTAGCTCTACAGCATTGGCCTAATTACAACCACAAATACTCATCACTTATTAAGTGATTGGATGTATTCCAAACTATTTCATGTAAGTATCTTGTAATAACCCATTGCAGATGTCAGTTTCAGCTTAGTTGTGTCTGGCACTAACTGTTTGACCGATTCTCTTTCTCTCTAGAAAGACCTATTGATTTCCTAATTCTTCCTTGTGCGATATTCTTCAATAGTTCTCTGGCTGCATTCTCGATATTAGCGGAAATAGACAGAAAACGGAATTTGCCGTTATAAAAAATGTAAAAATAGAAAAATACATGGATGTATAAATATAAATCAATTAGTCTATGAACTTAGTTATAGTACACGCTCGATAATTAAAGCCAAGGGTGTTCACTATACCGAAAGTGTTCACTCTACCGATTGCCATAGGAAATTCGGTTTATTGTATGAGTCTTGCATAATTAAGGTTAAAAGTATTTTGTACTTTTATACCCTTGCAGAGGGTGCGGTTTAAGGAGAGGTTTCCGCCCTATATAGCCGTTTCTCTCTGTTTCTATGTAGTCTCTCACTTTTAGAGCTATCATGATGAAACTTGATACAGACACATCTTTTTGCTGTACAGTAGTACATTTGTCGAATCGGTCGGATCATACCACTATAGCATATATTTATATGTATATGTGTATAGGAACGATAGGTCGATAATCATGCTTTTGCATTAAATCTTTATTCTTCTTTTCAAGATATCCTGACCAAACTCATAATATTAGAGTAACGGTATAGCTTAAACAAGCTGACCAAATCTCATCAAACTTGGACCATTTAACATATACGAACGATCGTATTTAAGATATTTGACAAAACTGAACAAATCCAAGTTTCATTATGTTTTGTCTAGACTGAACAAATTGGTTACAAATATTGCACTAATATATATCTTAACTGCAGCAAAAACAATCGAATGAAAAATGAATTTTGCATGGAAAACATTTTTGTTAAACTGTACTGTACTATTTCATCCAAACTCAGCCATTGCGAATTTTTACTCCCTGTACCCATAAAATGGGTAAAAAGGGGGTACTAAATCTGTGCAAATGTATGTTACAGGCAGAAGAAGACATCTGGGACCCTGTAAAGTATATATATTCTTGATCAGCATCAAAAGAGATTTTGACTTGGCCATGTCCGTCTGTCTGTCCGTCTGTCCGTCCGTATGTATGAACGCAAGGATCTCAGCAACTATAAGAGCTAGAGACACCAAATTTGGAATGTAGGTTCGTGTATAGCGGGAGCAGGTCAAGTTTATTTTAGATTTGAGATATCTCCCCCCGTTCCCCCGCTATTCGATAAAAACCGTTTTACAGTTACAGTTTTCAAGATATAGCTTTAAGATTTGGCTTGTCCAATACTTTAGTCCCTCTTAATCTACTGTCTAAATTTCAAGTCGATCGGATAATAAACATGGAAGTTATTCACGAAAGGAGATTCAGTGCTGCAGCAAGGGGAAGAAGAAGCACAGCCACCATTTAAAATGCTTCGCTTGCGCTGTGGCTCGTGTGTGTGCGCCCTTGTGTATGTATGTGTGTGTATGTGTAGTTGCTGAGATCGACGCGTTCATACGGACAGACGGACAGACGGACAGACAGACGGACATGGCCAAATCGAAATCTCTTTTGATACTGATCAAGAATATATATACTTTATAGGGTCGGAGATGTCTCCTTCTGTCTGTTACATACATTTGCACAGATGTAATACCCCCTTTTTACCCATTTTATGGGTACAGGGAGTAAAAACCTGCGTTTAGTCCTTCGGGCATTACAAAATTTTACAAACAATATTCTTGCTGTTCTGTTTTCTTCGAATTGAAGACATAAGTTCACATATAGTTCAGGCATGTTTCCATATCCCATTCCGATGAAATCATTTGGAATTAAAAATGTGAGCTGTTCTGAGTTCAGAAAAACGATTGAGTATTCGGTTTGAGCAGTTTTCCTTTGAGGAGGGAATTAGTTAAACCTTTTTGACGAAGCCATCGAAAAGCAAATCCGAAAAAAATCAAAAACTGATGAAAAGAACTCGGATATAGCTTTTTTGGACAATTTATATATCTCTGTTTAGAATAAAAGGAAGAAAAGCTGCAGTTATGCAGTAGTGCTAATAATGTGCCCATGTCAATAATATAATAATACAACTTTCGATCAATCTAATCTATGACACTGATATGATATGAAAAACATTAAATTGTTTCATACTCGTTATTCTACCAATAGTTCCTAGTATGAGAGTTGTGGGATTCTGGCTAAAAAGTGCGTGTCAGTCTTTTGGAACTTTATGTTCAAGGATTTGTTGACTTTGCTTTGGATATGCTTAAATACAAGTCAATATTTTATTTATAATGCATAACACATTTCGTGCCAAAGTTATAATACCCTCTGCAAGAGTATAACAAACAGTTAAACTCATACTATATTACAATCTGCCTAAATACTTAGAACTGGTGCAAAAAGCACTCGAGTTTTAAGACCCTACATTATTTGTCATATGAATGTATTGATATAAAGCTAATATGTCCATTGAGAACGAAGAAAGCAATAAGAACAAAAGTCGTGACATGTCCGTGAAAGTTATTTTCTTAAGTAAACTCTATAAAAATATTGCCAGTCAAATATTGACACAAAAAGTGTTTCTGTTGTTGTTGTTGTTTGTGCTTGCCGGGCCGATATTCAATCAATGGACAAACAAGTTAAACACATTTTAATCATGACGCTAGAAGTATAAACATTTATCATCTAAAATTCGAGAAAAGCAACCAGGCGAGGCGAGGCGAGGCGAGGACGAAGACGAAGACGAGGCCAAAGCCACAGGCGAGACGAGGTGAAAGTGTCAATAAATGAAATCCTTAAGAAATTGCTTGTCTGCCACTGAGATTGCGTTTGCCATTGTGTGTGTGTGTGTGTGTGTATAGCTGAAGAGCTTATAAAAAGCTGTGCCAGAGCAGCACAAGGTTGCGACTTGGCCTGCTGCTGCCGACTGAATGTCAAAAACTGTTTAGACATAATTGTTGTCATTTTAAGAATTTTCTAGCTACATATAAAAACGGGAGAGGCTCAGACAATGACGAGGACGACGACGACGATGATGTTGTTGCTCCGCCAGCAAAGAACAAAGAGCTCGAATCCATACCGCATATCGATTTCTAATGCCCGACAAAACGGAAATGCCAGGCGATGAAGAAGAAGATTTCTCTCTTCCTTTAGGCTGCGGCTTTGAGTCAATGGCGGCCATATTAAATCATGGCTGGGTGTTGGCCAAAGTTGAAGAGGGGGGGCCTGCATGAGGAGGGACTGGGCACTGCCAGCTGTTGTGCCACAGCTCATGCAAAACTTTCAATGGCGTTTGCTGTTGCTCTTTTCGTTGTTGTTGCTGGCGCTGCTATGATTATTACTTGTATTGTTGTAGCCTGTGCACAGCAAGCGCCACTTAAGCGTATGTGTGTGTGTGACTGTTTATGTGTGTGTGAGTGTGTGTTCAAGTGCCATTGAGGCAGCCGCAATAAAATAAGAAAGATATGCAGCGAACCTCGTACACAAAGCAGCAATATAATCCGTGAAGTGTCTAAGTTGCACCGCACTGATTTGTAAATGCTCTGCCAAAGGAAGTTAGATAAGCTGCTTTTAAATTTTGAATCATACAACTTATTAACAATATTTCACATTTATGTAGTGATTTTTAAGAGAAAGTAAGTCTAATAAGCCCTCTTACCAGATTTAAGCTATCAAGTGCTGATATTTCTCGAGCTATAATCCAAAACACCTTTTTGTCTAAATTGTCTAGGCGGTTCCTTTACTAGAGACATAGGAAATTTTCCCTTTACATACAAATTTTATTTACTTCTTTTTCAACAAATTTTTGGAAAATAAGAGTATATTAAGTTTGTGCAATGTATGAATGCAATTTTTATCGACACCCTTAAAGCTAGAGTAAGCAAACTTGGTATACATGTTGGTTTATTAAGTGTCAAGATCTCCGCTCTCCGCCACAACCTTAACCATAAATTGTCAAAAGCCTACGTCCTCCACATTTTTATAGCTACAGTCACAAAATTGTACATACAGACTGCTGTTGACCTCCTTGAGAAAAAATTTAATTTGTATAAGAAAGCATTATATCGCAAAAATATATTTGAAGCTAAATCCAGTTCGGAGACAGGCTATTATTTCGAATACATAAAATCTATGTTATACCCTACTTTTGCACCCAGGTTTGAGGTTAAGAACCAACCTTGCCTGAGTTGTTGCTCTCAGGACTCGTTAAAGATTTATGTCTTTCTCGGAGCGGACAACATTTTAAACTGTGTTTGTGTGAGTGGGTACTTATTTTATTTCGTGTATATGATAAAAACAATTGCCTACTTGATGGCGCCAGTGTTTTTGTTGCTTGTTGTTGCTGTTTGTTTATTACCATAATTTTGGGCAAAAGTTCCTTTTATTGTTTACGTGTGCGTAAATTGCAAATGAATGAAAATTTTACAGAAAATTAAATAAGAAAGCTGAAAAGCAAACAAAAACCGATAAACCTTGCAATCTATCACAATATTTGCTGCCTCATGCACAAGTCCACAGACTCGTAATACATAATGTAAATATTGAATTTTTAGTTTAATCTTTCGTGTTTGAAGTTTTCGGATTACTTCAGCACCTAATTCATTCGAACTTCAAGCTTACTTATCATTTTATTTATCCAATTTCCCTCCCCTCCTCAGTCAGAATGAGCCTACTGACCTCTGCGTGAACTCGACCGGTATAAATAGCTTATTGCTTTAACTTAACGCGTAGAGTAATAAATATTGACATTTACTCTATGAACCTATCCCATCAACGGATTACTCAAGAGACCTCCAAGAGTTATGTATGTTACCTAAGGATTTTGAGTCCTTGTGGCTAAATGGAAAACTACACAGAAATACGGCCGTCTTGATGGCTTGCAAATTGCTTTCTTTATTGTTTGCTAGATGTACCCCGCCACACATCGCTGTGGCACATTGTTGTTGCATGGGAAGGTAAGAAATAAATAAAAATAATTTACCACTATTTTCCTTCCCGTGCCGTATGATTTGTTGTATAGGGTATAAAGAACTTGGAAACCGATCTAACAAAAGCCTTCTCTCACATATTTAATCTTAAGCCCATTCCCCGACCGTGTTGGGAGTCGATTTTGTAAGTTTCATACAACAGTTTTCCGCCCGTGGGGATAGATTTTACAAAGTCCCGGGCCCGTTGGTCGTAATCTAATCCGATTTTATTTATATTCACCGGTATACATGTATACTGTATGTTTTAATTTATTGATGGTATTTAGCGATAGATAGCGATCTGAATATATTGTGTCAAGACTTAAGCTCAATCGGTTCAGAATTTGTCGAGTTTTTGATGTTTGCCTAAATAACATTCTTATACTATACAGTTGTGTTCATGAAATCGTCACAGGACTAAAATCAAATTTAAAGGTGTTTTTAGCGTTGTAAAATAATAGTATGACCACTTTTTAGGTAGAAGAGAATGCGAAGAAGAGAATAATGAAAAACTCTTTTACTTTCTATCCAATTTTCGTTTTTTTTTTTGACGATTTTAGAGAAATGCCTTCAAAATTGGCCGTTCATGAAAATAGTAGTGGCTACTAAAAAAGGAAAAATCTCTATAACTTTGGTCTAACTTCATATTTTATGTTTTATAGGTCTAATACTTAATTGTATATCCATTATTTTTTATTACGGCTTGGCATCTGAGTGTAATGCCATTGATGAAGTCCTGGTACCGGCTCAGAGGAGTTTGGTGCCACGCCTCCTAAAAACTTGCCACAGCTTTGTTCTGCTCGATGGTTTTGCAGTTGCCGCAGCTCTCTTAACATAGCCCAAAAAGTTTTCGATCGGATTTGGATCTTGGGACTATGCTGGCCACGGCATGCCGTCGATCTCTTTGGACGCAAACTAATCCTTACCAAGCCCACTCGTGTGTTTGAGGTCGTTATACTAATTAACGTGGAACTAAATCTGCCGATTATTGATGTGACAGTTTGTCGTCGACATATTCAACATAATTAATTCGCCGGAAGCCCCAAAGAGGTACTAATTTGAACAAAAAAGTATCTAGTCGCAAGAACATACTTTCTAGAATCTTTCCCACTAATTATAACTATTTTGCCCTCATCCGTCAACAGTATGCTGCGTCACTTATTGAGGGGTCCGTTTCCATGTATTTTTAGATAGATAGATATATAGATTGCCATAAAATGTTGCCACGATAGGTAGTAGAAAACTAGCTTAATAAAAATATATACCAATTTATTAACAAAAACAAATAAATAAATAAATAAAAATAAAATGTTGTAATGTCAGTTGCTTTAACAGCTTCTTTTTGGGAAAAGTTCATAATAATCAGCATCCATCAGATTATATATTCAGAGGTCTACTCACTCTCCGTGCTCCATTCCGGCTCACAGTTCTGCCAGGGCAGCTGAGTGCGCAACGAGGCGAACATGTAGAAAATGGTCCAGGCGATGATCAGGTTGTAGTACAGCATTACAATGGCCGAGACGATAACCATGCCGGTGCCCAGCCCACGGAAGAGCGGACAGAAGCGTCGGTAGATGGCCACAGGACCCAGTGCAGCATACTGTCCAAATGAGAGTTCCATGAACATTAGCGGCAGTCCCGCTATGATCAGCATTATGGTGAAGGGTATGAGAAAGGCGCCTGCAACAACAATATGACCAATCAGCGTCCACGCTCCTTATCATGGTAATAGAATAAGTAAATCTCCACCTACCGCCTCCATTGTTGTAGCAAAGATACGGAAAGCGCCAGACGTTGCCCAGGCCCACAGAGTATCCGAGCAGCGAGAGCAGAAAATCAAAGCGTCCCGTCCAGTTGCCCCGCTCCGGTTCGGTTGTCTCAATGGTCACCGCATCCGCGTCCAGCGTGACCAACGCCGTGCCTGAGGCACAGCCGCCAATGCTGAGGGCTGTGGGGGTGGTGCTCAGCTGCGGCGTTGGCACCTCCTTGCCGGACGCCGAGGCTGTCAATGTTAACGCCGCCGCATTACCAGGACATACCACGCCGCCTCCAGCTGCTCCAGAGGCTGATGTCGCTTTGCTATTGTGCTGCAACTTCTGTGCTCTCAAATTGAACTCACAGCTGCTGAAACGATCCTCATTTTGCTGCAAGGCATTGAATGTTGGCCAAGTTAGCTAACCTCGTCTGACAATCACTTGACAAACGCTTGGCCAGCTGCCAAGCAACAACTATGAAAGGCAGAATATGCCTTCCTCATTAATGGAAAAATAATCTTCGACGCCGAAGTTGTTGTACCCTTTAGCTTGATGGCAATCAAAATAATCTGGTTTTTGAATAGTTATGAATAGTTCCGTACTAAATCGGGAGGTTAGTTGTATATAAATATCTGCACAAAAACAATCCTGAATATATAACGACTTAAATTAACTATTTTAATTTTTCGAACCGCAGTGAATATCAAAACGGTTATCAAAGTGAGCAGTGCTCCTAATGGTGTCCGAATGCAAGGCAGTTTCGGGATTGATTTTGACTTTATATCGATCCCATAAGCCGCTGGAAATTCGAGGATATTGTGATAAGAAACGTTTTTCAATAATTTCTTAGCTATGTTTCTAGAATTTACATATATACCAACAAAGTTCTCTAAAACGAAAGTATATAAAACTAATTATCCTATATAACAAAATTCAAATCAACAAATGTTTGATCTCCCCACACTGAGTTTATTTATTACGAATTTTCGCTATAATGATAATATTTTTAAATATTTTCTAGTTCTTTACAGAGTGTATTGTGAATATATACACACTTTGGTTGATGTAACTCTGTAAGTGACGAAAAAATCGTACGGACAGACAGACAAACGGACAAAAAGACGATCAGACAGAGGAACATTGGATAAATCCAAAATAATCTTTTTCAGTGTAATGAGATCTGCGACGGATTAGTTTACGTTTTGATAAAAACTATGATCTCTTTTTGTGTTTATTTTTCAAAAATGGGCTATAAACTCAATTATTTTGAAAGGGAATGGCTTGGTAAACAACTATTATCAAAATCAATACCAGGGGATTACGATCGTCTTCATTCTATTTGATTCAATATGGGATTTATTATTGATCGGTATGCGGACATAATATTTTTAATAACAATTTTTAAAATACTTAAACCAAAAACAATAAAGCTAGGGTTAATTTTGCTTAATCAATTATGTAAGGGTATTACCTCCCAAAGATCGACATCTAATTGAGTGCTTGACTCCTTGTTCGGCTTGAGGCTTTTCGTTTTAGATTTGGTTTTTGATTTCTTATCCATGTTGTGCCACAGTTGTTGCTGCCAATTGCATGCTATACTCTTGCTCTATCTCAGTAATGCTGTTGTGCAGCTTTTGTGGGCCTGTTTCGTGATTTATGTCACTTGCTTCATAAATTCAAATTTGGCTAACAGATGGTCTTCAGTTGTGGCCAGCGGTTGTACGGCTTTTCGGCCCGTTTGTCCTTGCTATTATGGGGTGTGGCTAAAGCCCCCTTAGGTCATGTTGTGGCTCTGAAAGATACAAAGACAGACCATTTGGTAAATATTGCTTGGATATGGCTTAAATGGAAGGCAAAGTTCACAAATGCAATCATATAATAGTATGCATTATTATTCAATTTAAGATAAAGTGAATTTTAAAGACCTTTAATTTTCGCAAGTTATGTTGAACGTGTAATTTTTAATAATATGTAATATTTTATGATTTGTTACATCTAGCATCTCAATTAGCATTAATAATTTAATAAGCAATGCAATGCGCATGAAAACAGCGAAATTTTCCAACTGCGGCTTTCATCCCGTTCGCGATGACGCTCCCCTTCCCATTACCCTTCCGGACATCAACTGTTTGCTGTGAATTTTTCTTTCCCATTCCATTGGATGGGTGTGAAAATATTGCCACTAAAGTTGCATTGATTCATTCCATTTGCACTTTGGCTGGCATTGAATCGAGCGCCGAGCTAAAAAACCTTCACATTGACATTCAAAAAGAATGAAAAATATGCAAAATAAACATTAAATTTACTCAAATGATGCTGATGTGGGCGAGTTGATAGCGGAGGTAGTAACAAGGGCATTGGGCTAACATCGAAGCATACTTTCGAATATGTTTCGTATGTGGCTTAAGGCCGAAGGTTTTGCATGAAAGTTTCCTCTTAGTACTGTGTAAGTTTCCTCTAAAATACTGTTAGCCTTGATAAACATTTTTCCAGTACAGAAAAATGAAAAAGGTTTAATGTAATACTGGTGGGTGTTTGCTATAAATTATGAGCATGTTAGGATAAAAGGACCCAGAGTGAAAATTGATGTAACGGTTATTGGGGTACCTTTACATACTTTTAAATCAATTTTTGTTAAAAGGTAATTTTATTACGTTTTCAAGGCCATATTTCGTTTTGCGCACCAAAATTTAATGAGTAAATTTTGACATTTTGTAGATATACTCGCACTATTTACCCATTTGGTAATATTCAACCCATTACGCTTTGATCAGTTTCTGCCAAGTGTGCTGAGATTAATGAGTGCTTGAGAAAATGACATACCGTCAATGACACTTGACGATGTCAGCTCACAGACACACGCACACACATTCACACTAACGGTTCTGTATTTTTGTTGGCCATAACATCATGTGGGGCTGGCTCTTAGATGAGATGCAATGAGATGGGATGTGAACCGTATGATGTGCCGCGTATGATGTGGCTCTCAGTGCTTAGATGTTGGTCACGTTTTTATGCCCCATTTTGTCTGGCTTGAACGATGCGTTGCCTTTGTTGTTGCTGCTCTTCCTTTTTTGTGAGGCAGTTGACAACTTTGATAATTAGGCAGCCAAATGTGCATTTAAGTAAGTGGGTGAGGATGTTTTTATGGTGCTGATGATGGGCAACTAAACGAAGGCTTTGCTAATGAGTGGATGTGTGGAATTGTTAGTTGCTACAACAGCTTCTGAGGAAGGTACAGCTGTTTTTGTTGCGGGTAATTATGCCATGTCAAGCACTCTTTTTAACTAATGTGGCGCTTCAACCGATTGGGAATTCTAAGCAGAGTGTGTAATTTACTGTTAATAGCAATTATAATTGCTCTACCCGGAAAATTGTTTTGTTTCAATAACACACTATGACAACAAGAGTGACCCAAGTGTTTTGTGTGCCTAAAATCAGACATACAGACGGATCGACTCGGCTATTGATACTGACCAAGAACATATATCTTTTGGGGTCGGGAAAGCCTTAAATTCGATACACATTTTATGACAATAATATTATACCCTCTGCAAGGGTATAATAATACAATTCAAAGAGAGTTCTCATATTCGGTGTATTTTCCATGATTTAAGAAATAGAAAGAATTTGTGAAAAATTGTATCTTACAATTCAAGTTAGATGTTTATATAGTCTGTTTTGAAAAATTTTTTGCGAAAAAGGTTATATTGGATATGTGGAATGTCTGTCTGTATGTCCGACCTGCGAATTATATTTTAAAAAACTTATAAGGCAAAAGAAACTAATGTAGTTTGTAGTGTATATCGTTATCTAATAAGATGTCCAGATTTTTAGCGAATTATACAGGAGTATAACTTCTACTTTTTAAGCGAGAATTAAATATTTACTATTTTTCCAAATATTATTGCAGTTGTAGAAAATCTTTTCCAATTCTTAAAACAAATTTCATATTCCGTATTCGGGACGGTCAGGCTCTGGCTCTGGTTATTGTTTTTATTCCTGTACCCATAAAGTGGGTAAAAAGGGGGTACTATATCTGTGCAAATGTATGTAACAGGCAGAAGGAGACATCTCCGACTCTTTAAAGTATATATATTATTGATCAGTATCAAAAAGATTTCGATTTGTCCATGTCCGTCTGTCTGTCCGTCTGTCCGTATGAACGCGTCGATCTCAGCAACTTTAAGAGCTAGAGACACTAAATTTGGAATGTGGGTACCTGCATACCATACGCAGATCAAGTTTGTTTCATATTTCGGATATCTCCCCCCATTCCCCCTCAAATCGAAATATTTTACCTGGGTACAGGGAGTTTTGTAGTCGTGTATATTCGACTATAGCATTCTTACTTGTTTTAAAATGATTTTTATCTGGACTTTCGGGAAAATTACAAAATGGAATTACTTAGTTTTGACTAATTTTTTCCTGAGAAATTACTTTGTCTGCTTATGTACTCTTGCAATTTCTCCTTGTGAATGACAACAATGTTGTATTACTATTTGCTCTGACTGCTAACCACATTGCCTATGTAGTTGTTGTTTTGTTGTTTGTGCTTTTCTTCTGTTTTTGCTGTTGTTCTATTGTTAGCGGTCTAGGGCTGTGTTCTGTTGGGCCTGTGGTTGCGGGTTTTGTGCTGTGGCATTTGCTAAGCAAATAGTTTTTAATGATTCCAATGCCTGCGGCCAGTTTACGAATATACAGCTATCCTTCCATGCCCATAACCCATAACCGTCTGCACAACCACCTCCGCTTCATACACACTCACACCCAGTTACAGTTACAGTAACAGCAACAGCAACAGCAACAACAATAACAGTAATAGTAACAAACGCTTTGCTTTGTGCAAATTGTGTGGCATCGACATCGGCATTTGTTGCAAATAGTTTAAATGGCTTCTAGGTACATGGTCAGGGTTGTGATAGGAATGGGGGGAAGAGTTCCAGCGAAAGGGTGTAACTATTAAGTTGTTAACAGGCAGTTAAAATAACATTAAAAGTTTGTAACGTCGCAGGATTCCAACTATTTTATTGATTTACATGCTTCTACTATAAAAGTTAATCAAACAACTTACGGAACGAAATTAAAATTTAATGAGATTTGTTGAAGCTTTTTGTTCACAAAGAATTTTTTCTACTGCCGGTAATGCACATATCATATTTATGTTTATATTTTATGGCGCAATTGTAAATTTTTTTTTTAATAAAAATAACCCTATTAAAACTCTGCCAAACAATTAAAAGCCCTTTTTGGTGGCACATCCTGTTTACAATCTATATACTTATGTAAAAGACCTTGTCCCGACTACCTAGCTGTTTGCGAATCATCGAATAGAATAAACCGTAAGACCTTGAGCCCTGGATTTCCATTAATGACGTGCACATTTAGGCGGGATTGTGGAAAATTCCACTCATAAATGTGGAAAAGATCTTTACAAAGTTATCATTCGGCAAATGTTTTGCCGGATTCGGAATATTCAATCCCCTGCTCGGAAATGGTTGTCTCCAGGGCGAGAGGCTTCTTTTCGTCCGATTAGCTTGAAACTCATTTTCATAGCTCTTCGCATTAAATAATTCGACACGGTAAAATGTATCCCCACGGGTGGAAAGCTCTGCCAATCGACAATTTTACTCCCTGTACCCATAAAATGGGTAAAAAGGGGGTACTAAATCTGTGCAAATGTATGTAACAGGCAGAAGGAGACATCTTCGACCCTAGAAGCACAGCCACCATTTAAAATGCCTCGCTTGCGCTGTGGTTTGTGTATGTGCGTCCTTGTGTATGTGTAAGTTTACGAAGATGCGATCGGAAATTTTTGACCTGGGTACAGGGAGTTTCGTAGTCGGCTATACTCGACTATAGCATTCTTACTTATTACTTGTTCATTTTTATTTACTCGAAAATCTTAATAGACCCGGTACACACCGATTATAATAAAGCTAACCTCTCGGGCGGGAAAATCGTGATGTGCTATTTTGTTTATTTATTACGATTGGCGCAAGTAGGCAAATTCTACATAATTAATTTTAATCAAAAAACTTTGCCGGGCAAAGCCGGGCTAAGACCAGCTAGTTTTACATATATACCTGTTATATAAATTCGCAATTTTAGTTAAGAGAACACTTTAAGAATTCTCTTTTAAGCACTTAATACCAATGCAAAATCAACTTAATTAAACAGCAGGGAAGTTAAGAAATAATGGATTCCTTGACGCTTTAAAATAGAGCTTAAGACCTTGTAAAGTTAACAGAAGTTGAGTATGCGTCACTCAACAACCATTAATAACCTATATGAAATGTATTGATATTCTTGGATAAAAACATTACAGTTTTAAAGGACAGAGATTATTGCAGCTGAGCATAGAGATGTATTTAAAGTTGAACTAAATTTGACAAGCAGAAGGACTGTAAAGAAAAAAATGTACTTAAAATAAAAACGGTTCCAAAATAATGTTGAATTTATTGCAATTTACCGTTACAACAACAACTATAGCTCAGGAGCCAATACAGTTACAAAACATACACAACCTAAGGCACAGACCGTTTAAAAAAGTTTCCAAAAGCACTATGCCATAATTTTTCAGAGTTGCCAGATGATGGCGCCTGGCAAAGCTACCAACTAAACTTGCTAAAAACTTGTTTAAGTGCTGAATCATGCCACATACTGTATAATTAATTTCCAACGGTACATTTATATACATCCTCTGCCATTATACACACACATTGTTTATATGTATTAACAAACCAAAAGTAGCAATTAAATGTTACGTATACGCCAGGAGGTCCTCGGAGAGACTGAGAGCGATTGTATGTGAGCGAAACAGGATCTGTGGATGGTCTTAGATGGTCTATATGGTTGCATCGCGATGCGTTTGTTTGGTCAATTCGAGTGTGAAAATGTTGTCGAGCGCTTTTTGCTCCTTTTGTCGTTGTTGTTGTGGCTCTCGCTTGTTTACACACAGGCACTGCCATTGACCTTGGGATGCAATGTGCAAGCGCATGGAACGAAACGCATTGCCCAGCCCCAGGGTTGCCAGTTGTGGGTGGTCTAGGTGGTCTAGGGGGCCTTGCGCTGCATACTGTTTTGCAGATTTGTCGACACATTGTCGGCCCAGCAGCGTTTTCGGTTTCCGGTTTTAATATTGCAAACCCTTGGGATAAGTCACAATCCAATTTTGTTTTAAACGTCGCAAGAAGTGGTGGAAATTAAGCTTTATAGCCTACTACTATACACTATACCGCCAAGTTTATCATAATCAGAACGAAGCTTCTAGTTTGTTTATCAGCAAAGTGTACAGTATCACTGAGAGAAATTCACATTAAAGCAATGTTTTTTTATAAACAAGTAAGAATGCTTTAGTCGAGTATACCTGACTACAAAACTTCCTGTACCCAGGTCAAAAGTTTCCAGTCGCATCACTTCGATCACTTACACATACACACATACATACCAAATACGCACACGCACGAGCCATAGCGCAAGCCAGGCATTTTAAGTTGTGGCTGTGCTTCGTCTTCCCCCGCGCTGGAGTACTGAATCTTATTTCGTGAATAACTTTTATTATCCGTTCGACTTTGGACAGTAGATTGAGAATGACCAAAGTATCATATATGCCAAATCCCAAAGCAATATCTTGAAAACTGTTACTGTAAAACGGTTTTTATCGAATAGCGTGGGAATGGTGGGGAAATATCTCAAATCTAAAATAAACTTGACCTGCTCCCGCTATACACGAACCTACATTCCAAATTTGGTGTCTCTAGCTCTTATAGTTGCAGAGATCATACATACGGTCGGACAGACGGACGGACGGACAGACAGACGGACACAGCCAAATCGAATTCTCTTTTGATACTGATCAAGAATATATATACTTTATAGGGTCCGAGATGTCTCCTTCTCCCTGTTACATACATTTGCACAGGTTTAGTACCCCCTTTTTACGCATTTTGACAGATCGTTCCTATGGCAGCTATATGTTATAGTGGTCCTATTTTGAAGAAATTTGGTCAGGTTGTATAAACTATACTGAGACTCACAGTTGGTGAATTTGGTTACGATATCTTCAAAAGCAAAAGAGTTTTTCATACAAAAATATATTTTTATAATGTTAAAATTAGTAATCAATTTAGTCAGATGGTATAAACTGTACTGTGGCTCGGTTTGGGTGAGTTTGTTTTTCGACCGATCGTCTCTATATGTTATAGTGGTCGCATCTGGTCGGTTCTCACAAATGTACTACCTACAGCAAAAAAAGCATCTCTGGCAAGTTTCATTATATGCTTGCATGGAAAAAGGTGGACAGACGGACATTGCCATATCGACTTGGCTATTAATGCTGATCAAGAATACTTTGCGGTAGGAACCATCTCGCTCAACAATATGGTATCCCCTGCAAGGGTATAATAAAGATTTCATCGAATAATATATATATAAAAATATTTAAAAACCATCAATGGCGTCAGTACCCTTGATCGGTGTATGTGTTGGTATGAGCCAAAAATAAGTGCACGCAATAAACCAATGGGGCATATATCTTAACAATGTGGCATCGTGGAGGGGAATTGCTAACTCTCACAGGTAGACCGGAGGAGGCTGCTGTTCATCAGGAATAATGAGCAGTCCACAAAAAGATGTGGGCTTAGCATCGATGGAGAAAGCTACGGGAAGATACAGCGATAAAAACTGACAGCCTGGACATTGTAATCCGCCTGACTCCATCTGTCCAAAACTAATGGGGAATGATGGCTGCTGTTGGTCTTCAAGATTACCTTCATGACCCACGCTGCTAAACGAGCTTGTGGCTTAGATGCCAGCAGCATGAATGAAGACTGGGGAATGCATCGGTTGTCAAATGGTGACTTCAATTTGGCCATCTGTGACAACTAGCAATTTAATGTGGCAATGTGCGTCACTATAGGCGTCGAGGGATCATAGTGGGATGCGCTTGACTCAAACCTCCAAAAAAGGAATTTTTCTTCACGAAAAAGTAAAAAACTATGAGGACCCAGAAAGGGCTCCATGTGCCAAATGTGCAGATGAGCACTGATTGACGGGTTCATGTGCACGTGTTCGCTGTGAAAAAAGGTGGGGGAGCTGATGGAGAGACCACTTGCAGATGAGCTGGAATTCTTTGGACCGACGTCAGAGCTGTGTCTTAGATGCACCGACGATGTGACCAAGAACGAGCCTGAGTCAATTACTGTGGCTGTGGGTATTTCGGGTCGGGGACACAATGCGCACGGCACGTTTTGAGAAATGTGGGAACTGTGAGAAATATTGACTTGCCAGAGCAAAGTGTTGGGTCGCAGCTGCTATTCAACCATACACCAACGTGAGGGCTCAGGTCATCATATTCTGGACAACAAAATGAAGTCTAGATAACGTCATTGTGTCACGTGGCGAGCTAGGATGAGCTGTGTATGGTCACCCTGTCGTGGGCGTCGCGCTACTACATACTGTTAGTCAGTGCAGTGTGTGTGCAGTATGGATTATACTGAAGAACTACTCATCGCTAAAGTCATTAGGTGTTAGCTTCTCATCAAATCCACTAAGCTCCAAAGAGGATGGGGCTCATTGCAGATGATGTGGCAGAGGCAAAAACAAGATATAACTGACGTCAAACTCAAAATCATGGTTTCTTCCCATTTTAAGTCACCACTGCGTAGAAAAGAAGATGCTAGTGACATGTAGTGTAATAATTGTCTGCTTAAGAGTCCTAGTAGTGTTGATGGGTGTACTTATTCGATTCAGGAAGCACCCTATTACCGTATTTTGAGGCATACGTGACATGTGGCTTGACAAGTCAAGACGCGCCGAGAGGATCATGCGGCGCAGGAGTTTTTTTCTCGTGACGGCGACCCTGAAACGTGTGTCATGCAAGTCTCAACATTTGGACGTCAATAATCGCAATGCCAAGTGGTATGAAACTGATTCGCGATCGACGTGTGCCACTGGACATTGTATCAACGAGCTGGAGGTGGAGGCCGACTGTGAAGTTTCGGACAAGCGCATTATCGCTCATGGTGAATCGCTAGAACGGGTGTTGGAAAAGATCGGTTAACATTTGCAAAAGAATCTAGAGATCGATAGACGAATTGGGCATTTTACTAATCGACGAATAGACAAGATATAAGATGTCGAAGTCAGTGAATAATAGCCGATCAATCTGCTAAGATGAAATCGACTGACAGATAATAACATTACGTGCACATCGCACTGCGTCAACGGTACTGTGTTTGCGGCGTAAGACCTCTGGTGATAGAAGTTTCTTGCCCATCTGATGCCGCCATAGATTGGTGATTTGCCTATTGAGCGATTCCCGCCCCACACTCCGCCTATACCGACATTGACATTGTAGTTGGACGGCATCACGCGAAGCGTAGGGATGTCCCATTCACATGCATGACGGTACTATCCGTACATCTTAATATGGCTACGTCACTCTAAATCGATTCCTATGTAGGCAAGTCGATTACACCTAATAATTTTCACCTAAGCACACAAGGGGTTTTCGCGAGCGAGGGTCAACGGGGCAAGACTGGTACGAGGGTTTCGTGTCGGCTGTCATGACGTGCACCGATCCGTTGCGGGACGAAGTTATAATAGTTCTTACTTGGTTTCTTTTCCTGCGTGGTATCGCATTTTTGGAAGCGGTGTCGGCTTTATGCACTGATAGTGCATAAAAAACCTTAAGTACTTTTAAAAATTCCATATCCTACAAATTTCTTACTATCTACTCGTATATATATAAAACAGCCCGTCCTGATTGACTGACTGATTGACAATCATCGCACAGCCCAAACCGTAAGAGACAGAATGCTGAAATTGTAGGTTCTATCTATGATGAAAATGCACACAATATCGTGGTTTTGGAAAATTCTACCCACAAGCGCGGAAAATTGCGCAAAGCTGTTGCATGAAACTTTTTTGCTTATCATCCAATCGCCTTTAAACTCATTTTCAAGGATCTATACAAAAAATCATTTGATACATATTTCACCGATTTTGGAAAATCCACTCCATGGGAGGTACATTTTGGCGAGAGTCTTATTTAAGTCGAATCATCTTCAAACTCATTTTCGAAGCTTTTACGTGAAATAGTTTGATACGTGTCTCACAATGGGTGGAAAACTTTCACATGTACCTTTTTACAATTCGTGCAATTCAAAATAATTCATCTAGCTTGAAATCATCCTCACGGTTTGAAAATGGGTAGAAAACTCTGCCAAGCCATTTATTGCCTTTCATACAATTGGTATGATTGAGGAAAATAGACAAGTTCAATATAATGAATTTCAATCTAAATACTTCGCAACTATGGGGTTTTACCTGGTATTATCCAATTAGCAAATACTTTTGTACAATAACATTTAGTATAAAGATAATTGTTCATTTCATTTTAAATTTCAGACCGACTTGCTTGTAAGATACTTAACTTCTCATTATTTTGTTGACATTTTCAGGCACAAGTCAGAAAATGGTTGTTTGCAATGGCAGCACAAAACAACTTAATCAACAAGTAAGAATGCTATAGTCGAGTATACCCGACTACGAAACTCCCTGTACCCAGGTCAAAAATTTCCGATCGCATCTTCGTTAACTTACACATACATACACAGATACGCACACGCACGAGCCACAGCGCAAGCCAGGCATTTTAAGTTGTGACTGTGCTTCTTCTTCCCCTTGCTGCAGCACTGAATCTTCTTTCGTGAATAACTTCCGTGTTTATTATCCGATCGACTTGAAATTTGGACAGTAGATTAAGAGAGACTAAAGTATTGGACATGCCAAATCTTAAAGCTATATCTTGAAAATTGTAACTGTAAAACGGTTTTTATCGAATAGCGGGGGAACGGGGGAGATATCTCAAATCTAAAATAAACTTGACCTGCTCCCGCTATACACGAACCTACATTCCAAATTTGGTGTCTCTAGCTCTTATAGTTGCTGAGATCCTTGCGTTCATACATACGGACAGACAGACGGACAGACGGACAGACAGACGGACATGGCCAAATCGAAATCTCTTTTGATACTGATCAAGAATATATATACTTTATAGGGTCGGAGATGTCTCCTTCTGCCTGTTACATACTTTTGCACAAATCCAATACCCCCTTTTTACCCATTTTATGGGTACAGGGAGTAAAAACATCAGAATCATCATTTTAATCGTTTGTCACCTCCATTCTTGTCATTTCTTGTTGCACAGTTCTGGGAAAATTTGAAGTGGCCACCAGTGGGCGAGAAATGGGATGATTTGCGGGGTGCGGCAAAGCTTGAAACGCTTGAACTTGATCCCTCGAAGGCTGCACACAATCAAAAAAATAAGGACAACAGCCTCGACCTTATTCTGTGTGATTCAGTGCATTTGGCACGGGGTTTTCCATAACAACAACATTTTTTGAAAAATCAGCACGTAAAGCAAACTGCTGACATTTGTTGTTGTATTGGCCTGTTGCAGTTGTGAAGTCTAGCGAAAACTTAACAAGCTTTGAGGCTGCTGGACAATCATATCGATTATTGAGTATTCTCGGAAAACCCATCAACAATGCATGTACATACTACATAAATTAGTTTTATACAGAATTCCAGCAGCAAGTTCGCTTGAAATTCACCTGACTGTCATGTGAAAGTGCGGTATTGGTGAGGGGGTGGTTAAGTTCGAGTTGGGGTTGGGTTTTGGGGGATGGCAAACAAATTTTACGACCTGCTGCGTTTTCTTGCTAAGGTTTTCGTTTCACCGTTGCTTTTCATTCTCATCGTTTGTCATTTATACACCCTATCAGAGAGTATTCTAATTTTGCCACGAGATATGTAACGCATTTAAGAAGGCATTTTCGATCCCATTAAATACAATTCATATTTGTTGTCCGACCATTCAAATGTTATATGATATTGAAATGAAATGTAATTCCATATTTAAGACCTGTACTCATTAAATTGTTGTAGTTAACAGGCAAAAGGAGCGATCTCCCACCATATACGGTATACGTATTCTTGAGCTGAGTCGGTCCATCCGTCCGCCCGTCTGTGTGAACGTGTCGATCTTTTAGACTATAAGAGATACAATCAACCAAATTGAAGTGCTCTGCTTACGTGCACTGCCGCTTAACTGCGTGAACTGCTTATGAATGTATTCGTAAGTACACGAGTTTTGGGAATTTCAAGGCTAGTTACAGGGTGTCTCAAGGTCGGCTATAATCGAGTTGATCATTCTTTTTTATTGCTTTAAATAATATTCTTATAATATACATTATATCTCAGTTGTCATTAAAACTATATTTGCAAGAGTATTTGATATTCGACACCTCGAAGATAGCTGCCCTTTTCTTGAATCCTGTTTCTTTCTTGCGCAACTACATAAAATATTCATATGACAGGCGAGGCAACTGCTATGTCCTTGTCGTCTGGGTTGTCCTTGCCGTTGTCGGTAATCGCAGATTCAGCGCTAAATCTCAATCAAAATGCGTGTAAAGTGGCATTTCAAGTGATTTTTATGAATTCGAAATTTGTAATTTTTGTTGATTGAATGATAAAAAGACCAAAAAAGTTAACAAGTTAAATGAGCTGAGTGACTTTGCAAGGCTAAAACTCATACTTATAGAGTAAACGAAAATTAAAGTTTATCAATTTTACAGGATTAAACTGTGTATAACATCTTTACGATAACCAAACGAGCTAAGACTTTTAAGTTTACGACTATACGAGGAGGATACTTTATTACGAAATGTGTAGGACAGTTTCTCAGCTCCCTTCGAAAAATTCAAAATAAAATTGTTTTTAAAGGTATTTTTTGTCTCTTATTTTAGAGAAGACTGTTGTTCAAAGAGTTGAAAGGGTATTTGTATCTAGCTTAAATATTTGATCTCAATTATTCAAATTGTTAGACTTTTCTGAAACTTATGCAGGAGTGAGTTAGTTACAGACTCCTGTCGACTTGTCGACTCCTATTACTGGAGCTGGCCTAATATGGATTAGCAATATATCCTTTCATACTGTTTTATGAAACTGGAGCACTGCGTTTCAAGAAAAGACTTATGCAGTTGAGAAACACCCTGGAGACAACTGCGAGATACATATCAAATTATGTGGAGAGTTAGGGTGCCAGCAAGGCTCTGTCAACTGACAACAAATAAAGCTGACTCATTCGCACCACGGTGACAGCTCGCAATCAAGTCCCACATTACTCAGTCTCTATTGGCGGAGTTCCTGACCATTCTATAAGTAACGAGATGAACGAGATGAAGATGGAAGAAATCTACTGAGGGATCTAGATCATTTTTTCTAGATGAAATCATCTCTCAAAGAAAAAAACCTCTATCCCCTTATCTAACCCATAACACTCGACACTCAACATATATTTACATCCAAAACCAAAATAAACTTAAAATAAATACAATACAGTAACCATTTCATTGCGCACCCACAAGATCTACACCATTACAATAAATATACAGCATATACAATATATCTTATATAACTAATATACATTAGTTCGTATGTAATTTTCATAATGCATAATGCGTAATAAATAAATAAACCTCTATTCGCACACATTCACGTTGGGCTGAGTGATATAACCAGACTTTACTCTACCCAATATGCATTAACCTAGAATATCGAAACCCAAGAGAAATTGGATGGATACTAATATCCGCTAGCAAGCGCTAAATCTATAATCATAGGCAATTAAAGTAAAAATAGCTAAGGGCGTCGGCTTATTCTGTTTCCTAAATTAGGGAAGGGATAGTATTTTGGGTTGGTGCAATATCCGTTTTGCAGTCATGAACACAAATTTGGTACACATGTTGGTACATACTGTGGTATAATTTCAGACATTCTTACCTGTTTTAAATGTTTTTTGATTAATTAGTGCTAAATTGGCAATTTCCCACATGCTGTGTAACCTAGTGTGAGCTTGTTAGTAATACTCCTAGTAATTCGACATATTCTGATTTAAAATGTTGGCCAATTGAAAACTGTTTTTTAGCTGAGTAAGAAATTCAATCCATTTACATATTTAAAAAATGTAGAAATAACACAAACTGCGTTTCCATTTAATCCGCTCAACTTGTCGCCAGTTTTTAATGGCGCCAACTGAAAACTTCCTTGAAGACAAAATGCATTTCATTTGAATTTCAAATGCTAAAGGCAAGAAAATATGAAATGTGAAAGAGCTGGGAACAAACTGAGACACTTGCTAAGTGGATTAATGTTTTTCAAAAGTTTTTTAAGCTGAACGCTGTTTGTACGCTCTTTTTCTTTTATATTTTTAATTTTTTACTTTGATTTTACCTTGCGCATAAATTTGTATCTCCCCGAGTCCTACGCTGCATGTGTGTATATATGTATGTACATACATATGTGTGAGTTTGTATGTTGTCTGTCTCTGCATATGTTTTGTTTAAAATTTGCAATTTAAATGTAATTTCTCAACTGTTTATTTGGTTTATGACGAGTGCGCGCACTCTGATTTAACAGCCAGCGACAGGAGGCGGCATCTGTGAAAAATGGGACTGTGACTGGCGTGGCCCTTAAAAGGTGACAGTATGAATGATGACCAGGCACATATACGCAGTACATAAGTACATATACATATGACTGCCAATTAGATTGACCCGTTTCAGCCGAAAGGTAACCAAGATTTTTCACATGGGCTCACAACTCAAAAGGCTGAAAGGCATCCTTGCTTGCAACAATTGAGTTATTCAGCGCACAGACACGTCCCATTATCTCAATATAACCCATATGCCACATACTCGTAGGCCCACGTTATGCTTGCCGTCTAAAAGGCTGTCACATTTGATAGCAACAAACATTGCATTGCCAATAAATCTATGAAATTCAACAAAAATTTTCCAGTGTCTACAAACATTTTGCAGAAATTGGCACGTTTTTAAGGAAAATATATTAATATGAAAAATGTGCAATTCCCAAGACCAAACAAGTAAGAATGATATAGTCGAGTATACGCGACTACAAAACTCCCTGTACCCCGGTAAAAAATTTCCGTACGCATCTTCGTACACTTACACATACAAAAAGATGACACACACAAGCGACAGCACAAGCGACAGCGTAAGCGATGCATTTTAAGTGGTGGCTGTGCAGTTTCTTCCCCCCCGCGCTGCAGCACTGAATCTTGTTTCGTGAATAACTTCCGTGTTTATTATCCAATCAAATTAATATTTGGACAGTAGATAAGGAGTGACCAAAGTATTATATATGCCAAATCCCAAAGCTATATCCTTAAACGTTTTTATCGAATTGTGGGAGAACGGGGGGAGATATCTAAAATTGGAAACAAACTTGATCTGCGTATGGTACACAGGAACCTACATTCCAATTGTGTCTTTAGCTCTTATAGTTGCTGAGATCGACGCGTTCATACAGACGGACAGACGGCTTTATAGGGTCGGAGATGTCTCCTTCTGCCTGTTACATACATTTGCACAGATTAAGTACCCCCTTTTCCATTTTATGGATACAGGGAGTAAAAATGCTGCAGACATTTGTATTGAATGAAGTTTGACACACCGATGAAGTTCAACCATATGTTTTATAGATGGTATTAAATTCTTTCTATCTTTCCATAAAGCATAACTTTCAATTGCTGACTTGGAAATTGGCAAAATTGCCATGGCTCTTAGCTTATTATTCCCTTTCAGGGTATTATAATTTTGTCTCGAAATGTGTAATGGACCGAAGGAGACGTTTCCGACCGAACAAATTATATATATTCTGAATCAGCATGAATAGCCGAGTCGATATAGCGATGTCCTTCTGTCCCTCTGTATCTATGCAAACTAGTCTCTCAGTTTTAAAGCTTTCGTAATGAAACCGGTCGGATCGGACCACTATAACATATAGCTGCCATTGGATCGACAAATATGTTTTTGTATTAAAAACTTTGTTGTTTATAAAGGTATCCTTACCAAACTTTCCCAAGCCGAGTCTCTAGAGGGTTTATACAATCTGGCCATATCAAACTTTTTGCTTATACAAATATTTCATCCAATCTAAGTGAGAGTTTTATAATACAAATAAATAGTAGTCTATAATTTGATCAACATCGGAACACATGGCTTCCTTAGGAGCAATCAGACAAAAATTAAGTTTTGTATAAAAAACATTTCTGCTAGGGTATATAGCTTCGGCACCCGAAGATAGCCGTTCTTTCTTGTTTTTATTTTCCTCTGATTAAAGGTAGTTTTTAACATGACTAACGATAATTTAGACTCGTTTCTCTTAGCTGTTGGATTGTGACTTGCTGCGATGTCGCCTTGTCTGGCACAACTGTTTTGGCTGGCTTTTCCCCGAGAACCCCGAGAACCCGAAGAACCAGAAGTTTAGAATCGATTCGTGCATTGCCAGTGCGACAGTGCAGTATCTTTTAGTCATTAACGAAATGGATTTGGGCCAGCGCACTCGATGCATTTTCATTACTTGGGCAGTATTAATCATAGTCTGTCAGACGAAGTGCGAGCCCCGCAATGGAAGTGGCAGCACAGGCCAGAAGTACGCCCTGAATATTCCCACCCTCTGCACTATCTACTACAGTCACAGGGTGCTCTTCCTGACCAGCTTGGGCACCTTGTCATTATTGCTGCTTGGTTGTCTGGGTAAGTTTTGTGCATCTATCCGGCGGCAATGTTTCCACTGAGACTCACAATGGGTCCTCTTCTTAGGATGCCTTTGCTGCTGTTGCTGCCGCCCATCACAGAGAGAAGTTGAGAGCTTGGACGCCTATGCTCCGCGGACGCAGAGTATTGTGTGGCCACCACTGCCTGAGGAAACGGCCCATGTGCTGGAAGTGACCTTTCTACACACTCCTGGTGCCGTGGATTGCCTGTGCTGTGCCTGCTACCAGGCGAGGAATGTGCTATGCATTGAACATTGTCTAGATGCAACGGAATGTTGAGTAGAGGAAAAGCATCTGGGGTGCCGAGAATGTTGCCAAGTGATTTAATTTGAATTATTTGTAAATACGAGTGCGTTGCTTAAATATGTATAAAAAAGATGTAAGCTGTAAAAATCAATGCCTTAAATTGTGTATATTATTTTAAGGAAACACGTAAATAAAAAGTCAAATTAAATACGAAAGCTATAGTTATCCTTCTGAAATAGATTTACACATTCACTTGATTTTGGTGCAAGGATAGTGAAAAGGAGAAGTGTCCAATGTACATTTATTGCAATACTTATATTGTGTCTTAGTAAGACTGATACTAATAATTAGAAAGAAAGGCTATCTTCGGAGTGCCGAAGCTATATATATTGCTGCTAGGCAGCACGAAACTCAGTTTTCGACTGATTGTTGCTATGGGAGCTATGTTGCTATGGAAGCTATGTGATCCGATTTCGATAAAATTATAGGAAACTATTTTAAGTATAATAAATAGTTTGGGTGTAATACAAAAAGTTTTTCATACAATAACTAACTAATCGGAAACGTCTCTTTCAGTTCATCACACATTATTTTTTTACTCCCTGAACCCTTTTAATGGGTAAAAAGTGGGTACTAAATC
The DNA here is from genome assembly GCA_035043065.1 of Hirtodrosophila confusa. NCBI lineage: Eukaryota > Metazoa > Arthropoda > Insecta > Diptera > Drosophilidae > Hirtodrosophila > Hirtodrosophila confusa. The sequence goes on from JAWNNI010000170.1 coordinate 1,545,880, forward strand.
TATGCAAATATATGTAACAGGCAGAAGGAGACATCTCCATGGCCATGTCCGTCCTTCTGTCCATCTGTCTGTCTGTATGAACGCGTCGATCACAGTAACTATAAGAGCTAGAGACACAAAATTTGGAATGTAGATTCCTATATACCAGACAAAGATCAAATTTGTTTCCAATTTCAGATATGTCCCTCCGTTCCACCGCAATTCGATAAAAACGTTTTATACCAAAATTTTTAAAGATATAGCTTTGAAATTTGGTATGTATAATACTTTCATCACTCTTAATCTACTGTCCAAGTCGATCGGAAAATAAACACGGAAGTTATTTACTTAGGAAGATTCAGTGTACGAAGATGCGATCGGAAATTTTTGACCTGGGTACAGGGAGTCTTGTAGTCGGGTATACTCGACTATAGCATTCTTACTGTTTAGTGTGTAGTGCTTTGAAAATAAGTTTGAAACCAAGCGGACGATATCCAAAAAAGTTTCATACAGCAGTTTTACGCGAATTTCCCAACCGTGGGGTAAACTTTCCAAAATATTTGACCACTCTATTAAGTCTTTGTGTAGAACCTTGAAAAGGAGTTTGAAGCTCATCGAACAAAAAACAAAAAAGTTTCAATAGTTTTCCAACAATTTTCCGACAGTGGTTGTGGATTTTCCAAAATCGGTGAGACTCGTATAGAATTAATTAATGTATAGAGCTTCGAAAATGAGTTTGAACCCAAAACTAAAATTAGACTTTCGCCCATACAATTTTGAGACCATCATTTTCCAAAATCGATTATATATGTGTCGAAGGATTTTTCGTATAGATCTCGGAAATTGAGTTTAAAGCCTATTGATTGGTAAACAAAAAGTTTCATGCTACTGTCTTTCGCGAATTGCCACGCTTGTGGGTGGATATTTCCAAAACCCCGCCTCCTAGCTCTTAAAGTTTTGGGCTGAGCGATGATTGCCAATCGGTCAGTAAGTCACCAATCGGTGAGGATAAATTGTTTTATATACATATATAGATTAACTCATATGCTGGTATCCTAGGGTTAGTTTAAGTCACGTAGTAATTACATCTTTTGAAAAAGGTTTATTTATTTCGGTATTGTGATAGTCAAAATAATTATGATGAATATACTGTATAATAAAATTATGAATAGTTTCCGATAAAGTTTCCCAAAAAACTGTTTCTCAATGTTCAATTTAATGTTAACAGACTGTTGGGGGAAATGTTTGTTTGATTATTCAATAGCTTTGGGAGAATTTTCGAAACGGAGAATTTTCGTACGTCGTAATTTAAAGTTTGAACTAACAATCTTTATTTTTTTCCACTTCCCACCGATTAAGTTAGCAAATAAAACTAGACTGGAAACAGATAACTCGCAGTCGAGAACTTCCGACTGCGAATTTCTTACTTTGTTAGTTAACGTTGACAAAACGGTCTCGAATAAATTTAATAACAACGTTTGCTAGCAAAATATGTACTTTGGAAACAGATTGACAAGTTTTGTACCACATCTGCACCTAATGGTACGAATGTATATTTTCGTACCTGCCCCCAAATACATTGTGGACAGCTGTTTTTCCATTTAACTGAACTTGGCTAAGACTTCGTGGAAAGCATTTGCTGGACGTTGTTAGTTAGTTTGTGAGGACAAGTCAAGAAAATTGCAACATAGTCACTATGAAGACGGCTCAGATTGGAAATGTGCTAAAGTTGTTGCTGCTGCTGCTCATTGGTTATCCCCAGCTCTTCCATGCCAGCAACTATACAGGCAAGTCGGAACAGATCCTTGGCGCTGTCAACTTCTTACGGTACAACTTGCTGTTGCAGACAATTACTGGTTGAATGAGACACTGTCAGTGCAGGATGACGACAATGCGACCAATTCGCATGGCTATGTAATTATTAGCGACATTAACGAAGACAACAGCATTGTTGTTCCTGGGGATCCACTGATGAGGGTGGCCTTCGTGGCACTGCTGCTTCACGCTCTCATCGTAGGCGGAGGTATGTATGTACTCATGTGCAAACCAATAACATCGTATGTTTTTAGTTAATGAAAGGCTAGACTACTAATTGCATCAACATCAAATGCATTTCAGCGAATTCGTAATTCGAATTTGTTATTGCGAAAACATGTTCTACGTACTTATCACCTACTGAATGAATGTTTTTTAGTTGTTCATAATATAGCTTATATATAATTTAGATGTTCCGTTCCTTAAGAATCCATTTCTATATAATTCTCTGCAGTTTTATGGTGGTAAAGTGTATTTGCTTAACTCAATATAGCTGCAGAAAATATATAGTCCGCAGTATACAGGCAGCAGAATAGTAAAGAAATGTTGATTGAATGAAGAACCGAGTGTTGTCTGGAAAGTGTTTTAATATACATAAATATTCCACTTTCTTTTCTGTGAATTTTGTTGCTTATTCAGCACAATTCACTGAAAACGACTTAATGAAACCAGTTGCGATATATTCGTAACACCATTTCAAAGAGATAATAAATTTTAAGTTATAAATATTTCATTAAGAGCGCAAACAGGATTAAAAATGCGCGGGTAAGACAAAACGTGCGGATTAATTAGTCCATCTTTTGTATTTTTTGACGTCGATTTTTAACGTTTTTAATTGGTCTCTCAGGTATCGTAATCTACAGTGTTGTCTACTGCAAATCTCGTGCAGCTAAAAGTAGGCTGTTGGAAGTAAGACGTCGCCTGCAAAGTCCATCCACCATACAGCACTTGCCCAATGCTCCGAACTGTCCCTGTCCTGGCTGCCTTGTAGCCAGACAAATTCTGAGCGGCCTGATCGTACAACAGATCATTACGGCACGAACCGAGCGTTTGTAAGCGACAATAAAGAACCGATGTACTAAGAATTTTGTATAATTTAATGAATATGTTTTGAAATTTTTAATTCCCACAATTACAGCATGAGTAGGCATAATGTTACTAAAATAGAGTGTGATATACAAATAATAATTGATATCGTATGGGGTTTTGACTGTTATTTTAGCGTTTAAGTACACGATAGGCAAACATGATAAGTCAATCGATTCGATAGCCGATTGCAAGGCGATTATTTTTACCAATAAGTGGCAACGCATTTTGGCGCAGCCAACTTAATTAAGCTTCCTTTCCCTTTAGAGCTCTCTTTCAACAAATTATCAAGCTGTGAACGAAATGAAAAGCATTAGTCATGACAACAAGATCGGAAAAGCTTATAACTGACAATAACAACAACAGCGGTGCGGATGACATACACTATGAGGTGCAGGATTGTTTTCCGTTTTCGCACCTCGATCGACCGTTGCTGGCGGCCAATTGCTCGGAGTATGCAGTGGCGCAATCAAATGTGCCTCTGCAGCCGGCACGCCAGATGAGCGAGGTCTCCTTTTTACCTCACATTCTTTACACCATGCGCCGCTTGAGGTTGACGCAGTTGTTGCGATTGCAGAGCTACGCGTGGCCACATCTGCGGAAGGGCGCGGACCATGGAGTCGTAATTGTGAGTGCACCGCGCAGTGGTCGCACGCTGAGCTATGTGCCGCCGCTTTGCCAGGCGGTGTGCATCACATTGAGCGAGTTGCGATCTTGCGGTCAGCGCTGGGAACTGCAGGGCGCAATAGCGCTGGTGCTGGTCGCCGATTTGGGTCGAGTACAGCGAATTGGTGGTCTGTGTAACGCAATGCTGCGCAAGGCCAAGAACGAGGAGTGGCTTACTCTGGTGCTGACGGTGCCCTCTGCTCGAACACCGGAGTTTTTTCAGCGGCTTCTCAACGGCGTCGGCTGCTTGGTGGCCACACCCGCACAGTTTCTTTGGCTGTGCACCAATGACATCAAGATGCCATATTTACGCTTTGTGGTCTACGATGATGTTGATCTAATGCCTCCAGAACAGCTGCGTCAGGCGCATCAACAGCTGCAGGTCCTGTCCAACAAGCAGAACTCGCAATTGGTAATCACCACGCAGTCGTATGACCACAAATTGCTCAAAATGGTGCGCGAGTTGAATGCTAATCCCATGGTGCTCTTTGGGGATGTGCTGGAGGCTGCACTTTATGGCGGCACACGCATGCGCATTGCGCTGCTCAAGAGCGAAGCTAAACATGAGGAGCTGTTGCGCCAGTTGAAGAAGCGCCCTCCGCATCTGCTGCGCACCGTTATCAACTGCCAGTCGGATAAAGACATACGCGAGCTGGTGCAGACGCTGCAGTCGCACGGCTACGGTTGTCTTCCCTATTATCAGACGGCTGACTTGGAAGTGCGTGACCAAGTACATCGCTGGATGCAGCATAGCCAGGGCAAGCTGCTGCTCTGCACCGATCAGTGTCCCGAGCTGGACATACGTCATGCGCACACTCTGGTGCACTATGGGATGAGCGATAGCTGGAGCAAGTTTAAGCTGCGTCATCTGGCGCTGTCGGACAATTTGCGCAATCAATTCGGGCAGTCTCAGCCAATGGAGACATCAGAGGTGCAAGCGAACGATTTGGAACAGGGTGAGCCACATAAAATCATAACGGAAACGTTTTTGTTGACGTCTGCATTTTAGAGACCCTATTATCGCTGGTTTTTCTGGATGAGAGCAACAACAAGCAGCTGCCACGCCTTGTCGACTTTCTGAAAATGCATCAGCACGTAGATGAGCGCCTCATCCTGCTGGCACGTCACATACGCGATCAGTTGGAGTGCGCCAAGTGCAATGAGCCAGCGCTGTGCGATATCTTGCTTAGCCTGGGCCATTGTGGCGACACACACTGCGAGCAGCGCCATCAGCTGTTGCCACACGATCTTCAGCTGCCAGCGCAGGTGCCCGCAGGTGGCGATGTAAAGCTGCAGCTTGTGAAGGTCTATTCACCGGCGCACTACTGTGTGCGTCTGTTGGAGCATTTGGCGCCAGGCGGTAGCTGGCAACCCTTGCCGCGGCAAGCGACGCTAGAGCTACAGCTGCAGCTCTTGCAATCGGAGGAGTGTGTACGTCACTGGCCACCAAGGGCCAAAGAAATTTGCGTTTATCGCAATGTCATTGGCTACGAGCGCGTACGTATACTTCACGTGGCCCCTATTGCTCAAGTGAATCTCTCTCGCACCGATGTGGCTGTGGAGGTGCAGGCACTGGACGTAGACACGCGTCAGTTTAAGACCACCAGCGGCAAGTTGTACATTTGCCCGGAGCAACTGCGAGATGCGCCGCCGCTTGCACTCGATCTTCGCATTATGGGCCTGGTTCCTTACACGGGTGAACGGAGCTGGTACGAGGAGGATGGCCGCCAATGCACGGACTGGTTAAATGCTGTGTCCCAGCCCAATTTTTTGCAGGCCAACATCGCCAAATCACTTTCCCACACGCTCTTTGTGCACGATTTGGCCGTAACGAGCTATGCGCCTAGCCTCAAGATGCACGTGCGTCGGTTGAACATGTGCCAGTGGCTGACACGCCAAAAACTGGCTAAGAAATGTGATCAGGCGATTGGAAGACTGACGCAGTTCTTGGCAGAGGACAATACACGGCAAAAACTGCCGCTGAAGCTACAACAAACTCCAATGCAGGGACCAACTAAATTCCTGCCTGGTAGAAGTTGTTACTTTGCTAAAATGGCATTGCAGTTGGGCAAGGAGAATCGACTGCGCTTGGAGAAGGAGCAGAAGCAACTAAAGCAGCTGCAGATCGATCGAGAGACTGTAAAGCAAGTAGAGCAGATCGATGAGCCGGCAGACAGCGTAAAAGACTTGTACAATTGCCTAATGAACTGTACCCTAATGGAAGTAACTTCGGAGTCAAAGGATCAACCGCTTTCAGCTGCCAATTCAAATGTGGCAGAAGCATTGCTCAACGAAATAATGCAGCCGCAGACGGAGCAACCACAGAAACATGCTAAGCAGCAGAAGAAGATCAAGAAGACACCAGCATCTATAGTTGCTGAACAACGTTTTGACATTGAATACCAGATTCCACCAAATGTAGTGCGTCCCGAAGTTATCTACTATCAAACGCTTTGCACGTTGGAGTTGCAGGTCATACTACCTGAGGACCAGATGCCGTACGAGGCAGTTCTGCGTAATGGTTGTTGCATTGGCTTCTGGACACTAGCACAGCCTGGCACATCCATTTATCAGTTTATACTGAACACGCAGTGTCCCTACCGGATTTTAAGCCATCACATGCAAGGTCGCACCGTTTACATTAGCGTCCAGAAAGCGCATGCAGTTATGTATCCACTCGAATTTAGTTTCTACAAGTTCATGAAGCCGCAGCACGAAAAACTCAATATTTTGGAAGAGCAGCGTCGAACGCGCATTGCCAATTTCGAGACCAACCTGCTGCATAAGGGCTACATCCAGGCTATAAAGGCCAAGCGTGCGAGCAGCTCCGAGGAACTGAACAGTGATGATCAAGCTGATGACTTAGCGTATGATCCGCGCGAAGAGCGTGTGGAGCGCGCCTATGATGGCACTGAGTTTAGTTGCGACTAGTTGAGTCAACAGCTGGAAACTGAGTTTAATTTCTTAGCACATTGGATTGAATTTCACGATTATGAACACACAAATCATGTTTTTATCAGGCGTGTTCAGGCAACTTGCATCTTACAGTTGTCTTGTTTAAGATCATATTTTTCATTTATTTAAAATTAATATTCAAATACATTCTTGGCTTAGATGATAACGATCAAATATGTTGAAGCGGCCAAGAAAAACTGCCATATGGTTTACATTTCACATTTGATATACATAACTTTAAGCATGGAAGTAATCATAGTATATCTATCTCTTTGTTGTTAAATAACTGAAATGTCTTACTATTGAATAGAGTTCGAAAGCCACAATGTTGCTACTGCATCTGTATTAAGAAAAAGTGTGATTGCTCTAGTCGAGTATAGCCGACTACGAGACTCGGTAAACCCAAACATCTTTGTAAACTACATATGATAAACTACACACATGATACTAGACTCTTAAATAACTTCTGTGTATATTATCCGATTGACAGATCAAAGTGGCTCAATTATTATGCTCTAAATAAATCAAAGTTATATTTTTTAAATTGTTTTTGTTTATTTGCAGGGTGTGGGGGAGCATCTGACATTTGAACTAACATGATCGGCGTGTGGTATAGAGGATCCTACATTCCAAATTCTTATGTATGTAGTTATTGACGCGTTCAATCGAGCAGACGGACAAGGCCAAATCGACTCGAGTACATATGTACATACGGATGTATGTATGTACATAGTTGTCTCCAGCAAGCCTTCAATCAAGCAATTGGAAAACGAATGGAAAACGCACGATAACTTAATAGTTTCAGTGAGAGTATTATATTATATTATGAGAGTATTGTTTCACGATTCACACCAGGCATCGTAATCTGCATAATTTGCACTTTCCGATAGAACGAAATTTTCATCGATGTGAATTGGGGACTTTAATTGAAAAATTTTATCGGTATAGGTTTACGGTTTAGGCTGTGCGATGATTCCAAATGAATCACCCAGGGCATAGAAACAAACGGATGGACGGTATGGCCACATCAAATAGTCTTATCTTGATATCGAATACTGTAATATAAAACTTCATTATAATACTCGCTCTGAAAAATTTCATGACCAGCTTTTGGCCATTCAATTTTCGTGCATTTTCCCGTCTTCCTTTCACTTCAAATGTTCTGCTTGCATTTTGTTTTGAACTGCTTGGTACAGGGTGTCTCGTTGTCGGGCATAGTCGACAAGAGCTTTCTTGTTTCAATAGCTTACACCTATTTAAACTACCAACCGAATAGCAAAATAACAATTTTAATCGAAGTATGTAAGGTAAAGTAACAATCAGTTGTTGTATGTATTGTTATTGTTGTTGGCATTGTCACTTGCTTTGTTTTTTTTGAATGCATCGAGCACTTGGCTGAGAGAACAGCTAAATGGAAAACATAAATGTAGCTGTCGTTCTTCTGAAATGTTTGCATGTCATGTGGTAACAGTTAAGTACTGACAGACATCAGTGAACTGCATATAAACCAAGGCAATAAATGCCATATGGCACCATCTTGGAGAACGCGGGGTGTATGGAGTACTTAAAACTTGATTGGTGATAACTAAAAGCTAAGAGTCTTTTTTAGATGGCTACTGCAATGACGGCTGAACAGTAAGTTGCCTCATCTCCTTTAATACGCGAGCTAAAGGAAGACCATTTTAATAATAATAAAGCTTTACTCTCTTGGAAACTCAATTTTAGGATAGTTACAACAAATATGGAAGGAACACGAGGGAAATGTTTTTTGACAATTGCTTGTTTGGAACAATACATAACCTAATTGTAAATAAATTTGATTTACTTCCCTCATGGTAATGACCAGTTTTAATCACAAACAAGTAAGAACATTAGTGAACGTATCCGACAGCAGAATACTCTGTTCCCAGTCCGGTATAATTAGCTTATTTGTGGGTTCGGAAAGAGACGCGAAGAAAACATTAGTCTGTATGTCAAATTTGATGACTCTACCTGTACACGTGTGAGAGATATAGATTTTGCTCATTTGCGGGGGAGGGGGTGGGGGGTTAAAAATGTTTTCATGCAGATTTGTCTAGGGAGTCAACATTAGTCTGTATACCAAATTAGATCTTTACACTTCATAAATTGAGGATATACACCAACATGTGTAACAAGTTTGGTTGCTCTAGCTTCAAGGGTGTGGAAAAAATTGCGTTCATACGGGCAGACGGACATCTCGCAAGCCCAATATACTCTTTTCCCTTCGGGAACTGAGTATCAAAATGTTTGGTGTAGCTTTGAGAATAAGTTTTAAGATAATTTTCTAAAATCGGTGAACACCTATTATGTTATATCGTAAACCTTTGAAAATAAGTTTGAAGCCATTCGCATGAAAATTAAAAATGCCAAATGATAGAGTTTTCCATAAATTTCCCGCCGAACTTAATATGTATCAAATGATTTTTTGTACAGATCTTTGAAAATGCATTTTTAAGCCAATTGAACGGTAATCAAAATGGTTTTATAAAATTTATGGAATTTTCCAAAATTCCTTCGTCATAGATCGAACTACTGTAAAATTTCAGCGTTCTAGCTCTTACAGCATGGGCTATGAGTTGATTGCGAATCAGTCAGTTACCTGTCAGTCAGCCAGGACAAGCTCTTTGATATATGTACATAGGATGTACATATATAAATATTCGCCACGTGTACTTCCCCTACAAACAGGCGAAAGGAAACAGACTGGGAGCAGAGCATACAGCAGTGAGAAGTTACCGAGTGCACGTTACTTGTTGTCCTTGGGAATCATTTTTCGACAACTGGTTTGGTTCAAGGTTTCGTTCAGAACCAATTTAATAAATATACATCTTATTGATACCAAAGAACATTTGAAGTACAGTCTCGCTTAACTGAATAGCCGCTCTTCTTTACAAGGCTACCTATTCTAAGTAAACTATTATAGAAATTGTAGTTCTGCTTTGACCAGATTTTTCTGTAGCTATTCAAAATCTTGTTAAGTTCAGCCCGAGTTCTTATATAGATTGAACAATCAGGCCAGTAGAGAAAGATTTAATTCACTTGCCGTGCTTGTTTAGTTTATTTAATATCTGCAACATTTACCTTCGCATGATATACAAATTGTGAACCTATTTAAAGAACCTCATAAATAACAAAAACAAGTAAGAATGCTATAGTCGAGTATACCCGACTACGAAACTCCCTGTACCCAGGTCAAAAATTTCCAATCGTATCTTCGTAAGCTTACACATACACACACATACATACACAAGGGCGCACACACACGAGCCACAGCGCAAGCGAAGTATTTTAAATGGTGGCTGTGCTTCTTCTTCCCCTTGCTGCAGCACTGAATCTTCTTTCGTGAATAACTTCCGTGTTTATTATCCGATCGACTTGAAATTTGGACAGTAGATTAAGAGAGACTAAAGTATTGTACATGCCAAATCTTAAAGCTATATCTTGAAAATTGTTACTGTAAAACGGTTTTAATCGATTTGCGGGGGAACGGGGAGATATCTGAAATATGAAACAAACTTGATCTGCGTATGGTATACAGGAACCTACATTTCAAATTTGGTGTCTCTAGCTCTTGTAGTTGCTGAGATCGACGCGTTCATACGGACAGACGGACAGACGGACAGACGGACAGACAGACGGACATGGCCAAATCGAAATCTCTTTTGATACTGATCAAGAATATATATACTTTATAGGGTCGGAGATGTCTCCTTCTGTCTGTTACATACATTTGCACAGATGTAATACCCCCTTTTACCCATTTTATGGGTACAGGGAGTAAATATATCTATATACATTGTAATATATCATGTATCCATTTATTCTTGCCCATACCATGAAAATATATTTCAATTTGATTTTCATATGTTGCATTAATATAAAATACTTGTTGTTGTTGTTGTTGTTGTTGTGGGTGCCTTTAAGCTAAAGGTGCGCTTAAAAGCACATAAATGTTAATGTTAACCGCAAATAACAAATACAATCAGTAACACACACACACACACACACACACATACACACATAGAGCTGCAGTTGCATTGTCGTAAAAATTGTAGCAGTAAAAGCCATAGAAACAATACGGAGCAGGAGGTCAGCGGGCGAGAGTTGTGTCAGGGGTGGAGAGCAGGGCCCATATGAGTAGAGAAGCTGTTTAACAGCTTAGCTTAGTATTGTTATTGTAGTTGTTGGTGTTGGTGTTGTTGTTGTTGTTGTTGCGGCAGTGGCTAGGATAGCGTTAAGGTCAAAGTTCACAACATTTACTCTGGGTAAAAGGACTCGAAGGCATCCTGTGCACACAATGTGCCTTCAAGTTGGCTTAAGTTCGCACGTGAGGCGTAAATAATTATAATTCGCAGAATAGCACTGAAATAAACATTCATATCCAATCTTAATGAGCTTAGACAGTCTTAAGTCTGCTGCAAAGTTGACCCAGACTTGACCCTCAACTATTATTTATGGTAGTGTTGTAGGATAGTGTACTGTGCAAGGTCAGGGAATTTCATTTGCTCGCAAAGCTTAATATTTTATTTGAATTGTTTGTTTATTTTCGTTATTTGTGGAAATAATGCTGCATACTCTTGTTTAAATAAGAGAATTCCTGCGGGAAATGAAAATTTGTAGCTTACTTGCGTTGCACTTTTGAGAAATTATTGCACAAATTCCACAAAGTATTCACTCGGGAAAATATGTTCAATATAAAAATGCAAAATGTAAAATTGTTGTCAATAGTAAATTGGGTTTTTTGTCGGTGCCAGTCCCTTTATTTAGTTCTTGTTTTTGTTATTTATCTATTGAGGTCGCAAAATTTTGATTGAATTGAACCTTAGTAAATTGAACAGACCTCACAAACTACAAAGTGGAAACTATTAAGAATATATCAAAAGCATAAATAACAAGTAAGAATGCTATAGTCGAGTATACCCGACTACGAAACTCCCTGTACCCAGGTCAAAAATTTCCAATCGTATCTTCGTAAGCTTACACATACACACACATACATACACAAGGGCGCACACACACGAGCCACAGCGCAAGCGAAGCATTTTAAATGGTGGCTGTGCTTCTTCTTCCCCTTGCTGCAGCACTGAATCTTCTTTCGTGAATAACTTCCGTGTTTATTATCCGATCGACTTGAAATTTGGACAGTAGATTAAGAGAGACTAAAGTATTGTACATGCCAAATCTTAAAGCTATATCTTGAAAAATTTTTACTGTTAAACGGTTTTAATCGATTTGCGGGGGAACGGGGAGATATCTGAAATATGAAACAAACTTGATCTGCGTATGGTATACAGGAACCTACATTTCAAATTTGGTGTCTCTAGCTCTTGTAGTTGCTGAGATCGACGCGTTCATACGGACAGACGGACAGACGGACAGACGGACAGACAGACAGACGGACAGACGGACAGACGGACAGACAGACGGACATGGCCAAATCGAAATCTCTTTTGATACTGATCAAGAATATATATACTTTATAGGGTCGGAGATGTCTCCTTCTGTCTGTTACATACATTTGCACAGATGTAATACCCCCTTTTTACCCATTTTATGGGTACAGGGAGTAAAAATCAGGTGCATAAAAGTTGTGGAAATGGCAGGAGAATATTTAAAACCCATAGGAACAGTCTTGTGAAAAGAGTCTGCCTGTCTCTCTATTTCGTACATACATTTGCACAACCTTATAATACCAATTTTTCAGATATTTTACAGGTAACAGGTAATAATATGTTAATGAGCGTAATATAAACACGGGACTTGTTCACGAAATTATTTCTTAGTAAGTAGCAACAACAACCATTTAGAAACGAGCGGTCTACCCTCTCGATAGGAATTCCCCTTATGAACATAGGATTCTGAAGAGCTGATCGCTGTCTTGAGACTATGAAAAGTGGCGGATCTGTTGCCTACTTATTAGGGCAATTGTTGCCCATCCCTAAGCCGATTCAAGAGCAGCCCCTAGGCGACCTTAACTGGCTGCAGTTGATTGAATTTGGTTTAGTGGCTAAGCTGGCTCGCATTACGCATACGTCGTGGGTGACAAGTGAGGCAATACGTCAAGAGTTAGCAATCAATCAAAGTTGTGGGAGAAGTACTTTTTATTGGGCAGGCGCTGAGACAAAAGCCTGACACCTGTTGTCAGTATGAATTTGAAATGGAGCTGGTCACACTTAACTTAAGAACTCACCTGCCAGTTGTTTGTTGTTTGTTTTTGTGGCTGCTTTTAATTCCTCAGTTTCGAGTCGTTAATTGTGATGCGCTGGTTATGCAAACGGGAAAAGTCGCTAGAAATGCCAGAGGCGAGAAAGGACAAGTTGAGCCATGTCAATGGCAAACACGCACAGCCACAGATGAACAGATGAACAAGCGAGTCTGTGTGAGAAGGAAACAACGCACGTTCACGTCGAGCAGGAACCAGGAAGGAACCAGGCACAAGGCAAACAGACAGGAAAGCAAAAAGCGACGACGACTTTGGCGAGTTGACGAGCTAGCGCCAGCAGAAGCAGCAGCAGCAGCAGCCAAGGACAAGGATACTAAGGTAACAACAGCAATAACTATAACAAAAGCAAACGGAGCAAAAAATAACACAAAATAAAGAAAAAGGAAAGCATAGACATTCCAATAACAATGAGGCATCCACAGAATAGCAAAGAAGGAGCAAAAACTTTTGCGAGGCTCTGCCAGTTGTGCCAGGACAGCGGAAGCTGGAATTAATTTTGCGTTCGGCCACGCTCGGCTGCAGTTGGGTTGGGGTCAGTGGGGAGCAGGTGGAAAGTCGAAAACTTTGTCCAAATATTTGTCGACTTCCTTTGGGTTCAAAATTGCTGAAGACCTCTCAAATTTCAGAACAGTTCTCAATTGCAGCACTGCCACACACATATGTACATTCACGCACACATGCACAACAATGGCAAGGATAACAAAAGGATAACTCATAACATATGCATGTGAACTACTCGTATGTATTCAAAAGGCCATCTTCGCCAAATCATTTTTCTCCAGCTGCACTTTTTGTGATTTCTGGGATTTCGAAGTTTAATTTTATTCAGAAACTGTTTATTAATTTCATTTCATTTCAGGTTAGATTTAGTTAAACTGCGTTGTCTTAGTAAGAACTTGAAAAAACCAATTGGGAATTGGAAAAACCAGTATAGAATAGAATAAAATGTTATACATACATATCTGAGACATGTGATATGAGTATGTATTTGTGCTGCAAAAATATTGATTCAACTTCGATACATATCTGTTTTGTTTCCAATATCGATGTTTTTCTCCGATGTTCGATAGTTTTCTGACTGGATTGGAACCCTACATCTAACGGACTTGAACTTGCGACTAAGTAATTAAGAGTTACAACTAAACTATATATTGTAAACTATTCGACTTTTAGAACTTTTAGAAGAGTACATATGTACATATACATACATAACTAAACCGCTTTTTTAAATTTGATTGGCTTGAGGATTTAAATGGAAGTATCCTTCGGGACCCAAAAGGTTACTTCCCTTTTTTAAGAGTTGTACGAACCCCATAAGTCGATGTTTTGGAGCACTTGTTTGTAAATGTATAATTCCTGTTCCGAATTCCACTTTCAATTTGAATCAACAAAACTAATGTTTCTAATTAAATCCTGGTTTAAAAAGTACACACCTTTCTTACTTAAAATATTTATTCAAAGATGTAGAAGAGATTCGGAAAGATAGCATGTGTTGTGGATTCTATTTGAGGTGGAGATTCGGAAAGGATCTGCAGTGAATGCCTGGACAGCTGATTGAATTGGCTGTTGTAACTGGTCAGGGGTTGGCAGACAATGCAGTTAATTAGCGCGTAATTAGCTTTCGCTGCAATCTACTTTGGCAGGATAATGGCTTAAGTGGCTGGAATATATCAGACAGTGGCAACAGCGAGTCCGGGCATATGTTTCCCAGGCTCAGGAGCCAGAACCATGACCTGCATCTGATTTCAGCTGGCAAATAAGGTTAATTGAATTTGTTAGCATTGCTGTCAGGACGAGGTCCTGGGCCTTGGCGCTGGCTTGTGCCTTTTGATATCATTTAACGCGCCCGTCACTTGTTTTGCGCTTTTAATTGTTTTTAAGAATTTACTCAGTTAAGCAGCAGAACAAAAGGCACGAAGGACACACGCACGCATTAAGGACACCAGCACGCACCAACACGGATATGAACAAACTCACGCAGGCGATGAAACTTTGCGCTAAAAGCGATTTAAAACGCGACTTACACAATTTCTGCAGGAGTGTCTGTGAGCTTAAACGATTTTACTGGATTGTTGTTGCTGGTTGTAGTTATAGTTAATGTTGTTGTTGTTGTTTTTGTCTTTTTTGGTTTTTGTTGTTGCGATAGGTGTTAATTTGTTGCTTGCCAGCACGAAGCGTCCACTTTGACGGGCAATTCGAAAGCAACTGAAAGCGAAGCAAGCAGCGACAGCGACGGCGGCAGCGGCAGCCGAGTTAGGGCCAAAGCAAAGCTTTCCGTGAGCGAAAGCTTTAAAAAGCGCGCGCGCTTGCCATAAACTTTATGGCGCCCGCTCGTCGCAGTCGACTGCGCAGTCAGCGTTATTACTGCTTTTGATATACAGTTTGATTTACTGTCTCTTAACGCGCTGCTGGCGCTCGCAATTTTTCGGCAGCGGCAGAGCTTTTCTGCGCTGCTCGTGTGTGTAGGTGTGAAGGTGTTGCTGTGAGCATGTTGAGGTGTGTGTGCGTGTGTGTGTCCCTCATTGTAAATTGGTCCTTGAACATATATTCACTTAATTATGCGTGTGTGTGTCTGATGCAGGATATGTTGCACACTTGTGGGCGACCAGGACGCTTAGGTAAAAAGTTTGCGCTGAAAAATAAACAATGATGGAAGTTTAAAACTTTCGCCGCCTTTTTCGTACCTATTCAGTTTGGGCATCCTGCTGACGCTAATGGTTATATGCTTAAAACTGAACAGATGTATTCTATTCATCACAGTAATGAATAAATATATTGCAGGAATGTGTCGATCACATTGATATTCTTATGTTTACCATCGTCCGGTAGAATTGAGAAAAGTTAATTGTTTAGCTATGTCCATATAGTATTGTATATGAAGCATATGTATTATATAATAATATATGGATATTACCTTGCGCTGAATGGTTGGTGCGTATTATTGATATTAAGTTGACAGCTTACATCACTAATTCAGTTTCACTTATCATTCTTCTTTCAAGTTCTCAAGAACTATGAATGGTGTGTACATTTTTCATTGTTAACGTTTGGTGAGGCTCGATTGGACAGATTATAAATAAACAGATAAGAATATTAATTTATTAAATATTTTTCGAGTTTTCAACTTATGCAAAAAAGTTTCCAAGAAATAAATGAAAAACAAGTAAGAACGTTTGGTCGATCTCGACACTTCATAAATTGACGGTATACACCAACAGGTGTACCAAGTTTGGTTGCTCTAGCTCAAAGATAAAGGCAAAAAAATTGCGTTCATACGGACAGACGGACAGACGGACATTTCGCAAACCCAATATACTATTTTCCCTTCGGGAACTTTTTTGTTCATGATAAAGTAAACTATATGAATCCGTTAAATTAACAACAGGAAATGTTAATCAAGTGATACCTCTTATGAATATCCGAACTATACCATCACAAGCCTAACATATTTGCTTAAAAGAAATTTTTTTTTTATATCACGGGAAGTTTAGGAAGATCTCGACATTTTATAAAATGAGGGTATGTACATACATACATACATACATACATACATACATATGTACGTACCAAGTTTGGTTGCTCTAGCTTCAACGGTGTCGAAAAAAGCTGTGTTCATACAGAGAGAACATTGCACTAACTTAATATAATCTTGTTTCAAACATGTTTTTGGAAACAGAGTATAAATATAATACATACATATATTGAAAAATAACGTCCACAACGCAGGACTAGCTCATATACATATGTATATGCATGTTTTTCAGTTCCTTTTGGCTCAAATCGTTTTGAAAATTAACCATATAAATTATTTGCATCGTTAATATTTGGTTTCCTTTGTTGGCTCTTTTGCGGTTCCACACTCATACTTCTGAGTTTGAAACCGTCCGACCAGCTGATAAATAAACACAAATTCCATGCCAGAAAAAGTTGCGCGGAAAAAACGCATGCAACTATTTTTCGGCAGAGTGGGTGACCTTCAATCCAACACATGACACACACACACTCGCGCTCACGCACACATTGTCACCTCAGGGTGGGGAAAAAAGCTGGCGCTGCCTCGACCTAGACACTGAAAGCGCCGTTGACGCGGACGCTGGCAGAGAATGGTTAGCTTTTGCGGGTAGGTGTGCGGTGAGGAAGGGTGTAGGCCTGGCGGAGATTCTAAGCAGATTGTTCGTGCATGTGTTAAAGCTTAGCGTGTGCGAATCAAAAAGGAAACATGCGTCCGGCTTCATTGTCCTCGCTCTCGGTAATTTTGCATGTGGTGCGTAGGCGCAGCGGAAAACAGGAACTGGCAGGAAATGTCCTTCGTTATGGTAAAACTATAAGCCGATTATACAAACAGCGGTAAATGAATGCCGCGGGGACACAATTCAAATTGAAAGGGAAGAGCGGCAGCACAACAACAAAAGTTATATTTAATAATAAATGCAGTAATTTTATTTTGCTCGAAGTCCTGACGCCTCTTTGTAAATCATTTTATTTTCCAGCTGGCTGCATTAGCTTACAGCTGTTGTTGTTCTTGTTGTTGTGCAAGGTTATGAATGAAAAGCTTTTTCAATTCAGCTCGAGCTGGCCCTTCGGCACTTACCGACTAAGCTCATTGTTGTTGTTGTTGTTTTGCAGAGCTAGGCAAAGCTAAGAGCTTTTTTGTGTGGGAGCCGAGCGGAAACCTTGACAGGTCGTTAACAAGGCCCGTGGTGCAAGACGGGGCGGGGGCAGCTGAGAATTGCAGCACCAGCATACAACTTAGTTGATGATTGAGGGATAATTGTTGGCAATTGTGGCTTCTTGGGCTGGCAAACATATGTATGTGTACATTGACACACATATGCATCTTTGTGTCACAGGATACATTACAAAGGTATCAGAATCACAAGAACTCATATTCGTTGCTAATGAGCTTTCAAGTCCCTCTTAAGAAGTCTACACGTTAACATTTTAATTGGTTACCCTGCACATGTACATACGTGTTTCTACATAATTCCGTTGTGCTGATTTGATCCTTAGATTCATACAAATATTTAGTTGGCTTGCTAATTTGGTGACTAAATAAATCTTCTGTTAAAATTAAGCCATTCTTTAGCCAAGCTGGTTAAAATTAAATATGTTGAATTTGCCTACTTGCATGAATCGTAAGAAATAAACAAAAATTAGCTTACCATAATTTACATATGTAGGCTATGGAGAATTTAGAAGCCGATCTATCAAAAACCTCTCACACATTTCACAGAGAGAGCTACAGGCACAACTCGTGCTTTTTTGGGACAATTTGTACAAAAATTAGGCACAAAATCGAGCTCAGATTACATAATCACAGATTTTTGCCTTAGGGTTTTTTGCCAATTCAACCATTGCTAAGGGACAAGTTGTCCCCTGAGTAAATCTCAGACTGAACTTTATCAATGTTCAATTTGTGCTTTAATAATCAAAAAAATTTCATTCAAGATGTGTACACATTTATTTATACACATATGGGAATAAACATAAACAATTTGAATGTAATTGGCTTATTAGTAGAGAGAGAGAAATGATTATATAACAAGAAAGAATGCTATAGTCGAGTATACCCGACTACAGAGCTCCCTCTGCACAGTTCAAGAATTTCCGATCGTATTTTCGTACACTTACACATACACACACATACACAAAGACGCACACACACAAGCGAGGCATTTTAAGTGGTGGCTGCACTGAATCTTCTCTTCTCTCTTCTCTTTATCGAATTGCGGGGAAACGGGGGGAGATATCTGAAATTGGAAGCGAACTTGATCTGCGTATGGTATACAGGAACCTACATTCCAAATTTGGTGTTTCTAGCTCTTATAGTTGCTGAGATCGACGCGTTCATACGGACAGACGGACATGGCCAATCGAAATCTCTCGAACTTTTCTAACTCAAACTATCATAATTTGAATTTCCTCTATGGTAGGTCGATTAACGATAGTTTTCAGATGTAATATGTACACACTTGTTAGAAGTAGCATAAACTTTTCCACTCGCTATTTGATTCAATAAGCTTTCGATGTAATCATTAAACTTGAAATTGTAGTCTTTCTGTAAGACATAAGCTTTCATCGTATACACGAACCACAAAAGAATCAAGCGATACTTTAAGAGTAATGATGACGCTCAGTCTACGCTTAAACAACCAAAGAGAGCTTGATGCCTTTTGGGCTTCGAACAGCTGATCAACTGTGTGCCGGCCAAGAATCTTGCGCAAGAGAGTAGAAACGAAAGAGAGAGGTAGAGAAGGCGTGATCGTTTATTTTATTTGCTTGAGTGTGAGGGCAATCACAAAAGTTGCTTTGTTTTTGAATTTGTGTATCTTGTATCTTGTCGTCTCAGTAGATTCTTACCTTTGTTAATTTTACAAGCTTATACAAAACTTGAACTACTCTTAACTGCTTTTATAACATTCAATTGTTTGCTCCGCCAGCCATCAAAACCACTTCTACTGGTAATACCAAATGTTTCTGTTTCTTTGTAGAGAACAACTCCATAATAAGGCAGTCAACTAGTGGCGCCCATAATTTCCTCTACGACCGCCTGTGCCACTGAAAAGAGCAGCTGAAACTGTCAGGACTGCCCTCGGCAGATTTAGAGAGTGTGCGTGCGGGTCGAATAATTTTCGATCGACTCGACGCTCATAAATAAGAAGCCTCTGTGTGAAAATCGCGTAGCCAGTTCGCATTTTGGCAGCAAAACATACCGACGGGAATTGCAGCGGCTCTTCAAAAATAGTTTTCAGTGTGGCTCGCGTGTGTTGTGCTCTTAAGTGTCTGCGTTCCCATTTGAGCTAAGGTCGAATGTGTCTTCAGTAGCGCATTTAATTCAAGTCTCAGTCTGGAAGCGCACTAGTTATATAAAGGAAGCAATTGCCCTACGTGTTCTGACTAAATTAACTACAAAATGAGCAACGAAAGGTAATTTCGAATTGCACAAATGAAAACTACAATAATTTAAGCAACTCACCAAGAATGCCAAGACAGCTGTTCGGAGCTCAACTTTGTGTGTCTGCCGTTTCTCATTGTTATTTTCATTTTACTGCATTTATAGCAGTCTCGACTTTAAACCGTGACTACTGACACAAACCCAACTTGTTTTTTCACGCTATCCCCACGATCCGAGCAGATCCAATATCTGCTGTTGCCAGGCATTGAACTTGTTCAAGTGCCCCCGCCGGCCCTGATTAGACCTAGCTCATTGATGAACTTTGATAACGCTACATTCCTTTATAATAAGGCCAAGAAAATAATAATAAAACTCGACTTGTCTCTATGTTTGTATACAACTTGCTTACTATACTTTCTTCGTCACATGGCCAAAATAAACAAAGTATCATATTTTGATCAATGAACTTTCGATTCGTGCTTACAATCAAATTAATTAATCAGGTTTATTGCCAATATTAACAATGATGGCATTCTACTACACACAGGTAGTTGCGTGTTAATTTTGTTGAGCAACTTTGTCGCCAGATAAGATACCAATTCCTTTGAATTCAAAATCGTTGAAAGTAAAACCCCAAATCAGTGTGCAAATGTGGAATGCTAAAATAACTGTGAATCTGCCCAAGTCTTCTATAATAAATCAAAATACTTAATATAGTTAATATATTGAATCAGGAAATCAGTGTTTGAACAATCGTATATATTTGATTGATTTCCAAGTTGCACGTTAATGCAAAATATTTGTCAACATTTTTGATGATAGAAGTTTTTATACTATGTTCCCGAAGGGAACCTCCCCCGCAATTTGGGGAAACCAATTTTAAAGCTATAGTCACCAAATTTGGCATACAGACTAATGTTGAGATTCCCGACAGATCTGCATCAAAAAAATTTGAAATTTGAATTTGAATTTGGCATACAGACTAATGTTGACCCTCTGGACAAATCTGCATCAAAAATTTTTGGACACTTCCACCCCCTCCCCCACAAAGGAGCAAAATCTATATCTCCCAGTTTTTTCGCGTCTCTTTCTGAACACACAAATAACCAAATTATATAAGACTGGGAACATAGTATTGTGCAGTCGGGTGCGTCCGACTGCAACGTTCTTACTTGTTATACTACGATTCGTGATTCTCTTGAATTTTTCAGTTCCATTTTGACTTTGGTTTTGTCGTTGTTCGTAATTCTAAAAATACCTAATTAAATATAAAGTATTTCATTATTTAATTAATAGGTACACATATTTTAAAATTTTTGTTGCCCAAAATGTTTTTTTATCAAATGCATAAATATTAAAAAAAAAACCGAAACTGTTACTAACTTTCGCCCTTAAAAATTAAAAAAAACAAGTAAGAATGCTATAGTCGAGTATACCCGACTACGAAACTCCCTGTACCCAGGTCTAAAACATCCAATCACATCTAAGTCCACTTACCCATACACACACACATACACAAAGACGCACGCACACAGGCGGCAAAAGTGGCTGTGCTTCTTCTTCCCCCTCTCGCGGCATTACTGAATCTTCTTTCGTGAATAACTTCCGTGTTTATTATCCGATCGACTTGAAATTTGGACAGTAGATTAAGAGAGACTAAAGTATTGTACATGCCAAATCTTAAAGCTATATCTTGAAAATTGTTACTGTAAAACGGTTTTAATCGATTTGCGGGGGAACGGGGGAGATATCTGAAATATGAAACAAA
Source organism: Hirtodrosophila confusa (assembly GCA_035043065.1). Lineage (NCBI taxonomy): Eukaryota > Metazoa > Arthropoda > Insecta > Diptera > Drosophilidae > Hirtodrosophila > Hirtodrosophila confusa. The sequence continues at coordinate 1,567,288 of JAWNNI010000170.1, forward strand.
CTTGATCTGCGTATGCTATACAGGAACCTACATTCCAAATTTGGTGTCTCTAGCTATTATAGTTGCTGAGATCCTTGCGTTCATACATACGGACAGACAGACGGACAGACGGACAGACAGACGGACATGGCCAAATCGAAATCTCTTTTGATACTGATCAAGAATATATATACTTTATAGGGTCGGAGATGTCTCCTTCTGCCTGTTACATACTTTTGCACAAATCCAATACCCCCTTTTACCCATTTTATGGGTACAGGGAGTAAAAAAATTCAGAAATTTTAAGCTGACAAATTTTGGCCTAATATTTGTTTTTGAATTTTATATAAATAGCTGAAGGCCCTGGGAGCCATGGCTAAGTTAACTTCTTAACTTATAGTCTAAACTATTAGTTAACATTATATAAATAAATAAATATTTATTTTTATTTTTGTTCCAAAGAAACGATTTAATATATGTGTATATATCTAATTGTAAAGCAAGTTATTCAGGCCTGTCCCCATGTTTGAGAATCGATGTAAACTTGTTTTTCTTTTTTTTAGTTGAAAAGTCATAGATTTGTCTCCATTAAGGCAGTTCCAATAAATCTCCTTCACGCTTAAAGACAATACTTTTCAAATAGTATTTTCAAACGCTTTTCGCAGTTACGAGAAGCTAAAAGTGCTGATTCCGAAGGATTTGATCAGAATCAAAAAGGCCTGATTAATTGAAATGATCAAAAATGTAGATTGCGAAAAGAATTGAATATCAAAATGTTGTATTTAATCCGACATTCATTGAGCAAACAAAATGTATTCCTAAGAGCCGTGGCAGCCACGGGTGATTCATATTGTTAACTTATAGTTATAACTGTTAGTTGTTATAAATAAATTAATTGCTCATTTCATAGAGAAGTTATATGTAACAGAAGACTAAAGTGCCATGTCATGCCAGCAGATATTAGCTCTAGATAGACAGATAGGAAATTGATAGACTATCATTGATGGGCTTTTAATCTAACTTAATTAGCTTAATTGCCTGGAAAAAAGCACTTTAGGAACTGTTACATATTTCTGTTGACTTTTCTAATCAGTCTAAAAATGCTGCTTTGGCCACATTTCAAAGAATATTGATTGATTACAATTATAATAATTATTCACACATTCCACAACATTGTGAAATTGAAATTGAAATTCAAATTCAAAGAAACGTCTTTAAAATTGGGTCTTTAATAATTTGCATACTGTCTTCAATTAAAGCAATTAATCTGTTTTGTTTCTTGTGCAGTTATTAAGCAAATTTACTTGATAAATGTTAATTGGTGCGATAAGCCAAAGTCTTGGCTGCTGTTTTGATAACCAGCTGCGGGATTGTTTTGATATCAATGCCACAGAAGTTCCCACGCCCGCCAATTACTCCTATCTTATCCGCAAATTTGTAGGATGGCTGCAATTTAATTACGCATACGCAACGTGGGCTGGCATGACAACGCATGCCAGCTATAATGATGATGAAATCAATGCCATTCTTATTGCCATCTACTGTGCGGCTGATTGGGGTTCGTTTGGGGACCACTCTCCCAGTTTGGAGGCCTCCTTGATTGGCTCAATTACGGTGCGTCATTTGTTTGTTATAGAATACTCACAATTCGCTCCGACTCCAAAGTGCGCCCGGCTGTGGCCTGACCATTGTACATCACGATATTTATTATCAATTGTCTAATTTGTGCGGTCAACACGGCTTCAGAAAAAACCCCGACACAAGACTAGTTCAATTCACACATAGAATTGATAAGCAAACCCCGTTCAGCGTTCAGCTTTCCCATCGGCATCAATCACGCCGATTATTCATTAACAGCGTGTGATTCTTGGATTCCCGCAATCCAGCCAGCTTGTGCTATCAATAATTGGCTTACGATAGTTCTGTGTAACCTCAAAAGTCAATCTTAATAATAGTTAATGCTCGAAATGCCATTCAGTGGGATTTGGTTTGGTAGGTTGGACAATTTTCATTATCAGTACTACCTTATTTTAAAGCACACCTTTGTACATGAAAACTGGCTTGTTTTTCTTATCCACAATTCATATATGTATGTATACAACTAATGGTTACACGCATTCAAGGTTGACTATTAGGTGGGTTTTTGGATCAGTGACACATTTGTTTACTACCTTTTAAGCCAGTGTATTTGACATACTGTAATTTGTAAGGAAAGCGTGATATAAACTAAAGACGTGCAAATAAATAAGTCAACATTTAAAAAGTGTTTATATAAATAGATCTTAATCGCAAAACAAAGATATGTGCATATATATATATTTATATATTTATATTTTTTCAACAATTTCATCGCATTATATAAAATATACTAAAAACTTTTGAAGATATATGTACGTATCAAACAAAATTTCTCTTTTAACAGAAACATAGAGCTTGTTTAAGAACCTAATCATTCCTATTGCGGCTATATGATTTGGGAATCTAATTTTGGTCAAAAATTAGCATACATTGTGTATACGATACTCACATCGATTCTATCGATAGTATCGACAAACTCTGTAAACAAAATAAGACACAAAATTCAGAAGCTTTGAAAAAATATATAAAATCAAGAAGCCTGTAAAGAAATATAGTGAGTTATCATTATATAAATAAAAAAATAAATATTGTTTTTTTTTGTACAGATAAGGATTTTATGTGGTTTTATATTTTATATTGCAGATATGTTGATTTTAATGAAAATGAAATAATCTTAAAGTTTCTACCAAATCGAAGAAACAATTTGCGCCAAAAAAGCGGAGTAAACACAGGTAAAATCGGTGGAAAATCGAGCTGTATGAAACAGTTTTTTATTTTTCAAGATTTCTCAAGTTATATCTTTTTTATTATACCTTACATGGTTTTGTCAGATTTGATAAAAATCGGAACTCCATATCATAGAAACGATGGGTCGAAAATTGAGTTTTGGTATGAAACATATTGCTGTAAACTTAGTTCGAGAAAAATCGAAAAACCGAAACATCAATACTCTTTGAAATTTGTCACACGCACTTCCTTATCATATTTCATTGGCACTTAACAAATATGTAAGACAACAGGTTAACCAAGGTGAATTCAGCTTGCCTTGACAACCAAAAGTTATTCGCATTTCGCAGCTGTTCATCAATGCAAAGCAAACATTGAATTTGACCAAAAAAAAGATTTATAATAATTATTTTCGCCAAGCAAAAAATTACAAAATACAAACGAACAAAAAGCAAAACAAAACAAAACAAAAACAAAATGACAGTCAATTAGGCAAATCAAATAAAAACGTGTGCAAATTCGAACAATATCAAAAAGCAAAACACGATCAAAATGCCGTTTGTTGTTGCTGTTGTTGCTGTTGTTGTTGTTACTGTTGCTGTTGTTGTCTCTTTTCATCGGCGTCACATGGCACTTGTTATTTGTCTTATCGCCAAGCGAATAAGAAGTTCAAATAAAATGAAACCAAAAACAAAGCGACTCGTTCTTAGAAGGCTTTGACATATGACGTATACGCAGCGTTTGCCGGCTACTCTCAGGTTGTGCTCCTCTCCCCGCTGTCTGCGGCACTGCGCGTGAGTCAGCAACAACAAAAAGCGGGCGCTTGCAATAACTGTAGTAATTAAGGGTGTAGTAACTGTAGTAATCGCAGGTTTAGTTGTAGGTTAGCAGTTTAATTGTTTTCAACTCTTTTAAAGTGCCCAATAATGTCAATACTCGAAGTGCAGTTGAACGACACTTAAACCAGTTAGTAAATCCCATAACTCAAGTCGCTCAAGTAACTGAACCCAACTGAACCGGCCGGGTAACTCACACTTATCAATTGAATACTTGCATCTTTACCTTATCCCCACAAACCGATCTGAAATATTGGCTTTCATATATCATATAGTCTGAGTAGTACAGAGACATCATATAAGAAATGGAGCAACCTGTTCACGAAAGTTTATCTAAGACATTGTGAATTTGTTGTTACTTTTCCCTCTGTGAACTTATATAATAGTATATTTGCACTTCTTATTCAGTATTTTGAGGGCTCTGATGTCAGAGACACAATAACTCTGACAATCTACACAATGCCAACAATTTGCAGTCTCAATTACTTGTTGATGATTGGGCAAATAAGCACGAAGAGAGTTTAATTGTTTGGTTTGTTCATTTCTTGCTCAACAGGGATGAGGAGTACAGCAAATTTATGCCACAGACGATGTCGTATCATGTGGTGTCCAGTTCAGAGTTCCAGTGCAAGCTGCCTATGTCCAAGCCGTGTGGCCGCAAATTGTCCACCATCGATGAGCAGGACTTCGACGCAGCAAATCGGAGGGGCATGATTAACCAGGTAAGACCCCATCTCCACCTAACTTTTGAAAATATTCTATAATTTTAAGCCAATGTTTGCCTTTGAGAATTGAACATCGCATGATATATTTCGACCCTATTCCACTTCTAAAATTTACCTACTGTCTTTTTGCATCTGTCTTGTTATACCACAAATTAAGAGCTAGAGTCTCCCAGTTTATTATCAGGACTTCAGACTCCTTATATGTGGTAGCCTCCGCAAATGAGCAAAGCCAACAACTTTCAGCCCCAGAGTGGGAGTCGGAGCTTCCAATTGCAGCGTTGATATTCCTTTTGATTTTACATTTCCAAAAGTTATTTACAGATTGGCAGCACGCCTCCTGGGGTGACCATCCCTTCATATGGCCACTCGCATGCGATAATGGCTAGTAAGTACCTGGAGAGCGAATGCTCTGCCGAAGCCAGTCGTAATTCCATTCGCAGTCTCTCGGTCACGCAGCTCTTAGCAGCTTCAAAGCTTTGCTGAAGTTCACTCAGCTCCCTGCTTAAGAGCGCCTCTCAACTCGTGCGCGCTTCTCTTTTATGGCAACTTTCGATATTTGTCCTTGAAATTAAAATGCATATGACCAGGCAGCCGCGACTGCTTTCGGAGTGTCAAGTGTCAAATGCCGTCGCAAGAGTCCCCAGTAACAGTAACTGCCGCGGGGACGAGACTGGGAATACTCTGCGACGCTGTTAACTTTGGTACAGTCCGACAAACTGGGAAAGTTTATCAATTATGCAGCTCGACGGGGTCAGGGGATTGCCCTTTTGCAGATCCGGGCTCATAAAGTTCTATCTCTGCTTTAAACTGGGTCACAATATTAATACGTGTTAGCTTGTTGTATCTTTATATCCCATCGCATAAGATGGGTATACTGGAAATATAATAATACAATGTAGGCACATCTATATGTCGATCTGAGAAACTTCAAATACTACTCAAAAGCATAAGACTTGCTCTAAAGGTTCCTGTATACAATGGGCAGATCAATATCAATATATGTAAAACATTGAATACCAACCCCATTTTAAAAGATACAGTTTTAATTTTTGGCTTATGCTCCCTTTTTCTATGTTTCATAATGTTATTATTTATTTTATGTGTATTAATGAAGTTTGGTCTGCGTATAGAGTATCTGCTAACACTTTGTAGAGCATTCTTATTTATTTGTGTTTCCATATACATGGTTATCATAGTGTCCACATATCAATCAGCGGCTGTTATGACGTTGGCAGCCGAATTTTCTGAAAGGAGTCTTGAACAATCCATAAGCTTGATATGTCTTTTCAACTTATGTATGTATGTATATGTACTTGTACATATCAATTAGTATTTTGAATATACTTGCAGAGGGTTCCACCACCCCAAAGTATATACGTATGTATTTTCTAGATCACCATAAATAATAATGTCTATCTGTATGTCTGCAACTTTTTAAGAGAGACTCAAAATGTAGGTTAGTGTCTAGCGGGAGCAGGTCGAGTTTATTTTAGATTTGAAAAATCTCCCCCGTTTCCCCGAAATTCGATAAAAACGTTTTATACCAACATCTTGAAAGACATAGCTTTAGGATTTGGCACGTATAATACTTTGGTCACTCTTAATCTATTGTCCAAATTTCAAGTCGATCGGATAATAAACACGGAAGTTATTCATTAAATAAGATTCAGTACTCCAACGAGTGGGGGGGGGGGGGGGGGGCAGAAAAGCACAGCCGCCACTTCAAATGCGTCGCTTGCACTGCCGCATACGCTGTCGCTTGTGTGTGGGCGTCATGGTTATGTGTGTGTGTATGTGTAAGTGTACGCAGATGTGACGGAAATTTTGACCTGGAGTTTTTTAGTCGGGTATACTCGACTATAGCAATCTTACTTGTTTTAACTTACCAAATGAAAGAAATAGTTGGCTCCAAACAAGCCGACTAAACATAGTCGAAATCGCAACACTGAAATATTGTTACCATAGGAAAATTTGCTACAAAGTCGAATTGTATGAACAACTTTTCTGAAAGGGTTTCATATTCAGGAAATGTTGGGTCGCATTCTTTTCGACGTGATCATGGTCTAAAATTACTCCAAATCCTTTGATAACAGTTTTAGATGGCTCGTTCTTAGCTCTCTCTCTGGGCCAAATAGAATATCTACCAGACATGACGTTTTTCATAGCTACAACAAATTTTGAAGGACAAAATGATAAGATACGCAATTGAACTTTCTTCGCGTGATTATAAACGCCATGGAACACAAGTGGCGCGCATGTGATACTGATGTTCATCGTGATGTTGATGTTGATCACGATGACAGGGTCGGGAATTGAATGAAATAGAATTCGATACCAGGGCCTCACAATTGCAAGCTGACGTCATGTAGTCTCTGCATTACATAATAAATTGAATGAGACGAACACAGTCCAAGCCCGGGACTGGGACTGGGGCTGGGACTGAGAGTGGAACTGGGACTGTGAGTGAATCTGAGTCTGGAGCAGATCGTTTATCACTATTACTTCAAATGAAAAGGGTCAATCGCGGGTAGTTGCATCAACTGGCAACACGACAATGCCACTAATTAAATAGTGGCGCAACATTAATTGGAGACAATTATACCAAGCGTTGTCAATTAGAGTCGCTTCCAATTCCATTGTGCAATTCAATCAAACATCAATTGACGCCATGATAGCGACCTTTTCCTAATCTATTTTTACTTCATTGTGATCCTTTGCAGGTGCTGGCCACTTGTGCGGTGCTATTGCTCTCCGCCGGATGTGGCATGCCCATTGGCTACTCGGCGGTGCTGTTGCCTCAGCTTAGCTCCAACTCCACGGAGATACCAATAGATATTAGCACCGGTTCTTGGATAGGTAAGCTAATGGAATAATCTTAAGCAATAACCAGCTAAAACATTTTTAAGAGGTTAATATCGAACATCGATTTCATAAGCATATTCATTTTTGAGAGTACAATATCAACTTTGTTAATATTTTGATAAATTACATATATTTATTATGTGTTTTATGAATGGTTCTGCAAGGTCGAAAGACCGGATTATTATTATATTATGTTCCCGAAGGGAAAAATAGTATATTGGATTTGCGAAATGTCCGTCTGTCCTTTATCTTTAAGCTAAAGCAACCAAACTTGGTACACCTGTTGGTGTATACCCTCAATTTATGAAGTGTCGAGATCGACCCTCCACCCCCACCCACTCCCCCGCAATTTGGGGAAAACCTGTATCTTTCCCATTTTTAAAGCTATAGTCACCAAATTTGGCATACAGACTAATGTTGAGATTCCCGACAGATCTGCATCAAAAACCCTCCCACCCCCACCCTCACAAATCAGCATATGATATCCCCAAAACACGTTTTTCAAGGGGTATATCTCCTACAAGATAGAGTTACTTAATTTGGCATACAGACTAATGTTGACCACCTGGATAAATCTGCATCAACAAATTTTTGACCCCCCAACCCCCTCCCCCACAAAGGAGCAAAATCTATATCTCCCAGTTTTTTTCGCGTCTCTTTCTGAACACACAAATAACCAAATTATATAGGACTGGGAACCTAGTATTGTGCAGTCGGCTGCGTCCGACTGCAACGTTCTTACTTGCTTTTTTTATATTTTTAGCAACTTAACATTAAAATCCCAAATGATTATTACAGAGCACATACAGAATCATCGATATCTGAACGAATCTCAACAACTCAGGGATCTTATATGCTTTAGATAGGCAAAGTGGATCAAGAGCGGATCGTATATTCGTATATGTCTCATATATGTAGTTGTCAAACAAATAATTACCATAGGATTCTTCCTTATCCAAAGACAGCTGTTGTTTATTTTGTTTTTCTTGTCGTATTTTATATAACTTCAATCAGATCATAATCTATTATTACAAATACATTGGGCCATACATTACTTTAACAGTTATGCTCTAAACACATTTCGACAGTAGTTTTAAGCCGATTTGGATTCAAGATAACGATTTTTTTAAGCTGGACTCAAACTGTACTGTTAGGGACGAATTGAATTGTACGGACGTGATAGGAAACTTTTGGGGGATATATCTGAAGCCCTTAAATGGATCTCATTCTTTGTATTTTTCTCATTGCAGCCAGTGTACACAGCTTGGCCACACCGTTCGGTTCGCTGATCTCTGGACCATTAGCCGATTGTTTGGGCCGCCGCAAGACGCTGCTGGTTTCGGTGATTCCCCTATTCATGGGCTGGGCTACAATGGCCATGTCGAACTCGGTGAAGGCTCTGATATTTGCCCGTTTCCTGTGCGGCTTTGCGACTGGAATTCTGGGCGGTCCGGGACAGGTAATGCCCGCCAATGTCAAGCAAAAGTTCATTCACACCACTGATAGAAATGCTGGGAAATGCAATTGCTCGACTGACCCATTAACCAGATTATACAATAAGCACGGCCTTGAACCCAGCGACAGAAATGCTCTGTACAAAAATATGAAAAAGTTCATCAAGTTGTCAGTTGGCTGTCAATTGCCCACTTAATGCTATTGTCCCGACATCTGGAGCTCCATTGTGTCTATGATAATCTGCCGTCAGCGTTTGTCAAGTGAGCAACAATTTGCACAGCCGGCTGGATGCGTTTGTACTATGTGTTTTTATTTATCTTATGGATATGTCCGTGACTTATCAAGCGGCCAAAATGATAACGAAAGCGGCGTCGTCATCATCTTTAAATGAGCAGCGTATTTGCATTAGCGTCACTTTCCGCACACCCAAGTTCCGGATTCTTGACCTTAGTCTATAATAAGTTTGTTGTTGTTCCACTACAGCCAGCTACTAGGGGTGTTTCCCCCTTGGAAATCATCTGTTTCCCTCTGCCCCCACTGGAAAAAAGACGGCTGCGTCGTCATCGCAACTTGTTGCGCGTGTGCCTCGAGAAGATTCATTAATAGCCGCCGGCAGCGGCAAGATTTATGATTTTATGATTATCGTGCTGCGTTTGCTGATGACAAAGATTAAGCTTAAGTTGATGGACAGATACATATAGTAGTGCCTGATGTTTTTGTGACCCTGTTTTGCATTCAATTTGATCAAATTGTTTGTTTTTACCCATATGCCAGCCCCATCCATCAGTCCGTGTCCGTGTGTGGATAAAGATTAAAGGAAAGTTGTCATCGTGGACACTTCTAGAGATTGTGCGAGGTCAAAGTTTATACTTGTGGCTGGTTCCTGGAATTTGGATCAAAATATTGTTGATATGAGTGCGAGCATAAATGGGTTGGCGGTGTTTTGATGAGAGATATTACATATCAAGCTGGCATATTGGTAGGGAGGTGTGCTTGTTTTGGGAGATTTGAGTAGATATTTTTAACATTATTGTAGACTCTCTTTTATCAGTAAGGCAGCGAAATATGTATGCACTTAGCTAACCTTTAGGTAGAATGGAGTAATGTTATACACAATCCATTGCCAAGGACAGACGGATGAAGAGTTTCTTTTGTGTGAGCATACTTAAATAGACCGAACTTTGTTGATGAGTTGACCGACTGATTCAAGCAAAAGAACAGCGAGGTTCCGAGTACGAATCCCAAGCTAGAGTATGGAAGTCGAAAGCCATATTAATCTATACGAAATTTGAAATTATTAAAAATCACTTACCCACTCTTTCTTTTGTCCTTACCCAGGTCTACATAGCGGAGACAGCTGAGCCCAACCTGCGCAGCCTTCTCATTGGTGCTCCATATGTGGCCTACTCCTGTGGCATCCTGCTGGTCTATTCCTTGGGTACCCTGTTGTACTGGCGCAACGTGGCCTGGTGTGCCAATATACTGCCCGCCCTGGCCGTGGTGGCCATCTTTTGCATACCGGAGACTCCTGCCTGGCTGATGAGGAATGGGCACGAGAAACGCGCGCTGCAGGCATTGACATTCCTGAGAGGCAGTGAGATCAGCGCACAGAAGGAGCTCAACGATATGAAGCAGCGGCTGGACAAGGAGCGTGCCACCACGAGGACAAATGAGAACATCTTTACGCTCTGCTGCCAGCGGGTGGCCATCAAGCCGCTGTTCATTGTGGTCGTCTTCTCGCTGCTGCAGATGTTCTCCGGCACCTTCATTGTGATCTTCTATGCGATTGATATTGTCTCTGAGTTTGGTGCGGACTTCGATACCAAGCAGGCGGCCATTTGGACGGCCGCAGTGCGAGTGGTCTGTTGCATGATATTCTGTGGAATACTGATCTTTGTGCGCCGACGCCGCATCATGCTCCTGTCGGGCATTGGCTCCGGCATGTTCTGCCTGGCGCTGAGTGTCTTTATGTATATCCGAGCTGGGCAGCCCAAGATGCCCTACGATATCATCGTGGCTGGTGGCTGTCTGCTGGGCTACATTGTGTTCAATACGCCGCTGATGGTGATGCCGGGCATTATGATTGGGGAGCTATTCCCGGCGCGGATTCGTGGGCGCACTGCGGGTGGCGTCTTTGCGTCTATGAATGTGGCTCTGTTCATCTTTGCCAAGGGTTTTCCTGCGCTGCAAACGCTGCTGAAGATGCGAGGCGTGTTTCTGGTGTTTGCTGCGTCCAGCTTTCTGCTGACAGCATTCATGTGTCTATTTCAGCCGGAGACAAAGGGCCGCAGCTTGGAGCACATCGAGGACTACTTCAATGGGGCCAATTGGCTGTGGTTCCGGCGCGATCGTGGCTACAAAACGGTCAAGCTACAGGCACTGCAGCCTCTCAAGGAGAGCAGCGCACTGCAGAGCAGTACAGCTCAAGCCTAAGCAATACTGGGAGATGCACATTTCTTTAGTTTTATACAGGGCTCTCAAGATTCCATAGTTGGATGGTTAGTATAATGTGTAGCTGATAATTACGCTGGAGCACAGTTGCAGTAATCCTAGCGTTTCCAGCGTTCCTTGGTTGCACCATCAAACGCGAAACAAATCAGTTTTTACTCAATTTCTGTTAATTTAAAAAATGTGATTTTTGCAAGAATGCATTAGATTTGTAGTCTCGATATAGAATAAATATGCTAAATTATTATATAAAACAATAATTCTAGGATTAGCTCTAAAATAAAATCTACCAATGTAATTCATATTTTCTGTCAAAGTTTACTGGGTATTCGAGTTACTGAGTTTGTTATGCCCTTGCAGAGGGCCTTGCACTCGATTGTGACTCTATGACTCTAGTCACGAAACGCTGAGGTTTCTTCTCCAGATTTGCTTAATTGCAGTAGAAGTTCCCCTTTAGATATTCTCCGGATTTTTGCAACCGCCTGTCCCAATCCATTCAGTTTTTCGTCCGCCTTGACTTTTTTAAGGATCTCTGAGTACCTCTCGGTATCCTTTGCCAATATGACTATAGCTTCCGGTCGCGATTTCTCAGATAATGTACCATTAGGTCTCATGCGGGCACCTTTCTTCTTCACCTTGTTCCAAGTACCGCCTTCTGGTACGGTAACTGGTGTCGATTCTGGATTCACATTGGGGGGTGAATCTAGTGAATCTGCTTGGGCTGCAGCATTGACTGGTCCTCTGCTACGCTTCGTTTGTGGCGTTCAGACTCCTTTGTCCTGCTTCCTCTTAATTTCGGCCGTAATTCTTAAAAGCGGCGAAGTCTGTGAAGTCTGGTGCACCCGAATCACAGCCTTAGCTCTTCTATCGTGGAGCTGGATAGCTACCAGCTCATATAGCGCTCTGATGCTCTCTGTGGACTCTCGCATGGGTTGGTGGATGGAGCGTCGCTTTCCGTCTTCCAACATTTCTACGAGCCTCGATATCTCCTTTCCGGGGTCGCACAATGCCGAGCTACCCTGTGGGCTTAGAGGCTGTGCCGCGCTTACACCTTGCTGCTTGGTGGCAGTAGTCAGCCAAGCGACTGGAGACCTTGGCATTTGTCCACTCCATGATTATCTATGCATGCAGGGATGCCATGCGAGGGTTGACATGTGCCTTTATGAGGACGCATGTTCAGAGCCGGATCCACGATAGTCAGGAATGTTACATCTGAGCCATTACGTCTAGATTAGTAGATACGCGCCATTGAGCGTGCTTGGAGACTTGTCAAGTTTTAGCGGGACGGAGGCAGTAACAGCATTAACCTAGCAGCCATTTCAGCTAGATTTCACTCCGCGTACTCAGGTGCTAGAATACTGTTGACCGTCAGCCCAGGGGTCGTTAAATCATAAAGGGGGGTCCAGTGTTCCAACCTAGGACATTACTGGTCTCTGTCCTAGTCGCCTGCGTGTGTTGCTGGGCACTACTCGTGTCATTAAGTCGCCACGTACGACAAGCTTTACCAGCTGGGGTGGTATTCTAAGACCCGCCACCACCACGGGTGAGTGTGTGTGTGTGTGTATGTGTAAGTGTACGAAGATGTATTTGGAAGTTGTAGACCTGACTACAAGGAGTGTTGTAGTCGGGTATACTTGACTAGAGCATTCTTATATGTTTTGTCTAATTTTTGTTATTCATTTATTATATCTATATTCAGGCAGAGATTATACAAAAGTGGATCTGAAGAATCAAATTGCTTGACTTCTATCAAAACTAAAAGAATCGCTTAAGCTATTCTTCTATTATTTTTAAAGAAATTTGATTTGATGGCGTCTGCCTGCCGATTGTTGCTGGCCCAAACTTCAAACAGCGCTGAACGGCGAAACTCGTACGCAACTGCAACATGTGATTTTTTTCTAGTTTTCTAGTTTTGTTAATAACCTTCAATTTTAACTTTGCTGATACCTTCGGCTATACAAAAGTATTACTCCACAGAACACAATTGTTTGTTTTGAGCTTAAAATACACTTGAACATTTCCACAATAAAACACAACTACTTAAGCACTTATTTTACATACCTTGATTAACATTTTCCAGATTTTCACGTTTGGTCCTGAGCTTACAAATTAAGCACCATCCACGCGGCAAGTTGGAAAAAAATATCCCGGGCTTATTCAATTCACAAAGCAACATCAGCTGATTTGATCACGCGTCAATCATTAAGGGTAGTCCATAAAAATTAAAAAAAATTAATTCTTTTTGTTCTTCTATTGCGAGTATTTATATTGAAAAAATTAAAAAAATTTAAGAAAACTGAACAACAACAAAATTGCATTTATGCCAAAATATTGGACTGCTTTCCCATAGTGCGTTCGTCATAAAATTACACTTAACGCAACCAATTAAAATCGGGCCTCTTGCTAAAACCGAATACAATTTTTCTATTGGCCAACGGAACTGCTTTTAAAAAGAGATACATTCTACACATTAAAATACAGGCAAATCAAATAAATGTATATTTATAGTCATTTTATTTTATTCAATATATTTTTTGAACAAAATTGAAATTTTTGTCTGGAGTTTGCTACAATATATTGCTTGCTGTATGGCAGTTTTTCGAAGTTTCCGTGAGAATTTCAAATTTATATTTTTCGACAGAGACAAATGAACAAAATATCAGAAGAAAAGTAGTCAAAACAAAATAAAACATACAATTTTCTAAGAAAGTTGCGTTAAATGAGGCAATTACTCCCTGTACCCATAAAATGGGTCAAAACAACCAGAAAGACGCATCTCCGACCCTATAAAGTATATATGTATATTCCTGGTCAGTATCAAGAGAAAATTTGATTTGGATATGTCCGACTGTCTGTCCGTGTGTGTATGTGTACGTGACAGAAGACGTGTTGGGAAGTTTGAGACCTGAGTACAGGGAATTTCGTAGGGTATACTCGACTAGAGCATTCTTACATGTTTTTTTCCTTCTTAAAGCTGCGTTAACGAGAGTACAATGTTAAAAATTTGGGTGTTGCGTTTATTGAGGAGTTGCATGTTACGAAGGTTGCGTTAAGCGAATGCGAACTGTAATACAGTGTGTTCATGTGGATCGCAGTGATTTACATTTATCCAAGGTCGAAAAACAAACTTTATTCGTTTAGTTTGAAAACGCCTCCAGAATTTTTTTCTTTTTCCTATGCAATGACCGAATTCACATAAAACTCGAAAGATGGATGTGACGAATACAAAATGAGGTTGCATAATGTAATCAAATCCAATGAATTATGAATAAAGAAACAGAAATTCAAATCATAAACGGCAGCTCGTGTCATTTTTCAATCAAGTTGGTCGTTCAGTAACTGATTTTGATTTGTTTAAATTTCTTTATTCAAATTTAAGCGCCAACCCAGCACATTGCCGCAGCCAACATTCTGTTTCGCCGTAGATGAACTTAGTTCATCTGACTGAACTAAGTTCTTCTACTCACTGGCTTCGTACATTCTCGTATCGGTATCGGCCTGCCACCACACTCCATCGGACAAACTTATCTATCTGCATTTACTTGAAAACATGTGTCAACCCTGTGCAAAAACCACTGGTATGTTATGTGTCGTTAAATACGGAATCGACCGACCACCACAAGTATGTTAACTTTTCATCTGTTATGATCTCTGTTAGAATTGTTGCAAGACCGTTAGCAACTGTTAAATTCAAATTTTCTGCTTATAGGCTATTCACACTGAGCCACCATCCACCATCATCTGGCGTGATGGTTCCATAGTTTTACTCGTGCCGAGATTTGACCATCCGTCCCTCTTCTGCAAGGGCGCTTCTGTTGAGAACGGGTATGGCTTCATCAACCTCCGAGAAAATCGGAACGCAGAGTCTCCAATTAAGACCACTGGGACTTCAACACCACATATTTTCCTGGATTTTGCCTCCAGCAATGGGCACGAATCGAGCTTGCTGGAAAGGCTCGACCGTTGGAAAATATGTGAGTCATTCCAACGACCCGGGGAACCGATATTCACATACATGAATCTGTAACTAAAAATTTGAA
The DNA here is from genome assembly GCA_035043065.1 of Hirtodrosophila confusa. NCBI lineage: Eukaryota > Metazoa > Arthropoda > Insecta > Diptera > Drosophilidae > Hirtodrosophila > Hirtodrosophila confusa. The sequence goes on from JAWNNI010000170.1 coordinate 1,582,438, forward strand.
TTGAATTAGAACATATTTTTAATATAACTAAAAAATCGTATTTACTAACTTATCGGAAATCTACCAGAGCAAAGAGTACAACCCAGTACCACCCTTTGTAATTATAGTGGTCGATTGCTTCTGCTGCTGGCGGCTTTATTTCAATATGACATCCATCTAAATAAAATAATTATATTATTAAACATTAAATGTGAAATGTTTTGTTTTATTCTTACCAATTGCGCCAAGACACTGGGGAAACCCGATAGCTTCAAAGCCCTGCACACACTCGTCGATCTTGGATTCGGTCAGAAAGTTTGGCGTCATGTATTCTTCCGTAAACTCCGCAACGACAGCCTTGCAAAATTCGTGCAGAATATTGCAGACGCTGTTGGGAGCAACGCCAAACAATCTGCCAATTGTGCGATATTCTGAAGCCGAGCCCAATGTGTACAGGGCTATAGCTATCCGCTTTTCCAGTGGAATGGCGTTCCTAAAATTTGTGTCCTTCTTCTCCAACATTGGCAGACGGCTCATAAGCAAAGAAAAAGTGGAGCTTTCCATACGGAAGTTTCCCTTAAAAAATTTGTCATAATTCTGGGGAACGTCCGTCTCCCAAAACGTGCCAAACCGCTTCTAAAATATGTAAGCAATGCATGTTATATGAATTTTCATATGTTTGATATAAAAAAGTTTTACTTACATGCATCCAAACACTCCGTGGCAAATCTAAATTGGCAGCCAACAAGAAAAAAAATCATCATCGTCGTCGTCCATTTCTTCTCTTTTTTTTAATGCCGCAATAACATTAGCAATTAAATTCGTGTTATGCTGATCAATAGCAGCAACAATAGCCACTTTCTCGCTTAAATCCATTTTTATTTAATATTTCGCACAATTTGCACTCTACTGACGCCAAAGGTTGAATTGATGGTAGATGGTAGATGGTGCAGTGTGAATCGGTGTTCCACCATCCACCATCTTCCCATGCGTTCCCCGATGATGTGTTCTGTGTGAATAGCATATATAAGTTAATGTTCTTGTTGCGTGTTGTTGTTGTTGTTAATCGCGTTAATGCGTATGCTCCGCTGCTCACTATGTTGATAGCGTACTATTCCGTGCGCCCATCGTTCCAATTTAACTGACCTGCGCCATTCGGTGGCCTCAGCTCATCCCGATTTACTGCTTATCGGCCACCGCGTTCGCGCACGCGCTATCAGTCTCTCGGCTCTTACCGCTAATCCTCGCCTATTCCTTTTGTGCTCACATATGACACGAGCTTTTGCTATTGCTTATCTCTATCAATGATGCTCGTTGTTATTAGAGATGTCCGTTTTCGCTAGTGATGCTCGTTGCTACTAGATATGCCCGTTTTTGCTAATGATGCTCGTTGCTGCGAGTTAATAATAATACCTTGTGTTTGTTACCTTCCCTTTATGGGGTAAACTTATAGGATTTTTACTCTTTCGGAGTAAAAATCTAAATCTAATATTTATATCTAATAACAATACTAAAACTAAGTAACTAACCTAAGCGATGTTTTGTGACGGTATATGGGGTATAACACATTCAATGTAATTGGAAATTCTTTACGAGTACTTTTATGCTTAATTTAAAATAGAAGGTTTATTGTTTTTGAAAAAAATTATGCTTGCTTTAAGTTCCGTTACGGACGTTGCAAAAAATGGAAGTCTACTTTGAGGCTTATGTGCATTTGCTCATTTTTACTCCCTGTACCCATAAAATGGGTAAAAAGGGGTACTAAATCTGTGCAAATGTATGTAACAGGCAGAAAGAGACATCTCCGACCCTATAAAGTTTATATATTCTTGATCAGTATCAAAAGAGATTTTGATTTGGCTATGTCCGTCTGTCTGTCCGTCTGTCCGTCTGTCCGTCCGTATGTATGAACGCAAGGATCTCAGCAACTATAAGAGCTAGAGACACCAAATTTGGAATGTAGGTTCGTGTATAGTTTTTAGATTTGAGATATCTCCCCCGTTCCCCCGCTATTCGATAAAAACCGTTTTACAGTAACAATTTTCAAGATATAGATTTGGGATTTGGCATGTACAATACTTTAGTCACTCCTATTCTACTGTCCAAATTTCAAGTCGATCGGATAACAAACACGGAAGTTATTCAACAAACAAGATTCAGTGCTGGAGCGCGGGGGGCAGAAGCAGCACAGCCACCACTTAAAATGCCCCGTTTGCGCTGCGCTCGAGCTGCCGCTCGTGTGTGTCTTTTGTGTTTGCGTATGTGTGTGTGTATGTATAAGTGTACGTAGATGTGATCGGAAATTTTTGACCTGGGTACAGGGAGTTTTGTAGTCGGCTATGCTCGACTATAGCATTCTTACTTGCTTTTTTTTATATTTTTAGCAACTTAACATTAAAATCCCAAATGATTATTACAGAGCACACACAGAATCGTAGATATCTGAACGAATCTCAGCAACTCAGAGATCTTGTATGCTTTAGATAGGCAAAATGGATCAAGAGCGGATCGTATATTCGTATATATATCATAGAGCATAGGATTCTTCGTTCTCCGAAAAAAGTGGTTGCTAACTTTTGTGTTTCTTGTCGTATTTGATATAACTTACAATCAGATCATGATATATTAGTACGGAGACATTGGGTCAAATTTAATTCTATCAGGTAAGTTCTAAATACATTTTGACGGTAGTTTTAAGCCGATTTGGATTCAATGTAAATATCATTTTAAGTCCGGCTGGACTTAAACTTGCAGCCAGTATACACAGCTTGGCGACACCATTTGGTTAGCTGATCTCTGAACCATTAGCCGATTGTTTGGGCCGCCGCAAGACGCTGCTGGTTTCGGTGATTCCTCTATTCATGGGCTGGGCTACAATGGCCATGTCGAACTCGGTGAAGGCTCTGATATTTGCCCGTTTCCTGTGCGGCTTTGCGACTGGAATTCTGGGCGGTCCGGGACAGGTAATGCCCGCCAATGTCAAGCAAAAGTTCATTCACACCACTGATAGAAATGCTGGGAAATGCAATTGCTCGACTGACCCATTAACCAGATTATACAATAAGCACGGCCTTGAACCCAGCGACAGAAATGCTCTGTACAAAAATAAGAAAAAGTTCATCAAGTTGTCAGTTGGCTGTCAATTGCCCACTTAATGCTATTGTCCCGACATCTGGAGCTCCATTGTGTCTATGATAATCTGCCGTCAGCGTTTGTCAAGTGAGCAACAATTTGCACAGCCGGCTGGATGCGTTTGTACTATGTGTTTTTATTTATCTTATGGATATGTCCGTGACTTATCAAGCGGCCAAAATGATAACGAAAGCGGCGTCGTCATCATCTTTAAATGAGCAGCGTATTTGCATTAGCGTCACTTTCCGCACACCCAAGTTCCGGATTCTTGACCTTAGTCTATAATAAGTTTGTTGTTGTTCCACTACAGCCAGCTACTAGGGGTGTTTCCCCCTTGGAAATCATCTGTTTCCCTCTGCCCCCACTGGAAAAAAGACGGCTGCGTCGTCATCGCAACTTGTTGCGCGTGTGCCTCGAGAAGATTCATTAATAGCCGCCGGCAGCGGCAAGATTTATGATTTTATGATTATCGTGCTGCGTTTGCTGATGACAAAGATTAAGCTTAAGTTGATGGACAGATACATATAGTAGTGCCTGATGTTTTTGTGACCCTGTTTTGCATTCAATTTGATCAAATTGTTTGTTTTTACCCATATGCCAGCCCCATCCATCAGTCCGTGTCCGTGTGTGGATAAAGATTAAAGGAAAGTTGTCATCGTGGACACTTCTAGAGATTGTGCGAGGTCAAGGTTTATACTTGTGGCTGGTTCCTGGAATTTGGATCAAAATATTGTTGATATGAGTGCGAGCATAAATGGGTTGGCGGTGTTTTGATGAGAGATATTACATATCAAGCTGGCATATTGGTAGGGAGGTGTGCTTGTTTTGGGAGATTTGAGTAGATATTTTTAACATTATTGTAGACTCTCTTTTATCAGTAAGGCAGCGAAATATGTATGCACTTAGCTAACCTTTAGGTAGAATGGAGTAATGTTATACACAATCCATTGTCAAGGACAGACGGATGAAGAGTTTCTTAAGTGTGAGAATATTTAAACAGACCGCAAGAACAGTGAGGTTCCGGGTTTGAATCCCAAGTTATTTAAGTTAGTAATTTTATAATTCCCTCTGGACCATGCACAGTGGTGCTTAAGAACTTATTTTTTCAGGTGGTGGTATCTGCTCCATTGGGCTTTTTGGGACAGGGTTGTGGTGGCCAAAACAAAATTTAATACCCTTGAGATAGTTCGCTTAGGCCTAAGCCCGGCCTGTATGTTTCTATGAACAAAGTACAGACTATACTATCCATAAGATTTATATTTTCATCCATATAGCAACTATGCGCGTAATACATTTATTACACGACACTTATCAAAAATTATGTATTCTAATGTATAGCCGTGCTATCAATCCAACAATGCTTATCACATTTATTTACATGTATCCAAAGTAACGTTTTTGATGAGTCGGAAAATAAAACTTTATTCGTTTAGGTCACTATACAGTGACCGATGCACATAAAACTTGACAGATAGATGTGACGAATACAAAATGATGTTGCATAGTGTAATCAAACCAAATGAATTATGAGTAGAGAAACAGAAATTCAAATCATAAACGGCAGCTCGTGTCATCCTTTAAGCCAAACTACCGTTTACCAAATTAAAATTATATCAAGTTGGTCGTTCCAGTAACTGATTTTGATTTGCTTAAATTTCTTAATTCAACTTTTAGCGCCAATGCAGCACATTGCCGCAGCCAAAATTTTGTTTCGTACACTCTCTTGTCGGTATCGGCCTGCCACCACACTCCATCGGTATGTTTCGTTAAATAATATGGAATCGACCGACCACCACAAGTATGTTAACTTTGCATCGTTAGAATTGTTGCAAGACCGTTAGCAACTGTTAAGTTCAAATTTGCTGGTTATACTCTTTCTTGGTTTGAAGTATGTGAATAAAGATAATTGATATTCAATGGACTCTCGAAAGCAGAATCCGCCTTTAGAACAAATAAATGTTCTGAAACTACAACTGCAAGTTATAGCTATCGAAAGAATTGATGTTAAGACCTGATTTAATTTGTTTTAATTGCTGAAAAATATATGTTTAAATATAAATTTATGAAGAAATATAAACGAGTTTTTGATCATATATATAGCTGCCATAGTCGAAAATTCATTTGTTGTATAAAAAGAAATAGGAACAATTCCAAAACAATTAGGTTGTGTATGAAAAAAATTTCTACAATGAAATACATATATTTTCGAGCCCCGAAATAAAATGTTCTTGTTATTGTTTAGACCTTATATCCGAAGACATTGTTAATTGTCTTGAGCAGAGAATATTCCTCACCGCGTGTCCCCCGGAAGTCATCCTTGTCGATAGTCGACGTCATAGCGCCACCCAAATTGAGCGACTTTACCAGCCTCATCTTGAGCTCAATATTTCTTGGGTCGTCGTAGCTAACCCACTGGTCATCTCTGAAATGGTATGGTGATCGGTGCTCCAATTTTGTTCGCTAATTTCATTGTAGCCCAGGAACACATATTGTTGTGTATAGGGACCCCATTATCCCTTATCTATGCTAATGGTGCCTGGCGAGTTGAAACAGGTTTTGAACCCAATGCCAAGGATTAGTTTCTCAGGCGGCGCACGTATACAAGAAGTCTTGAATATAATGAAAAATGTAAAATATTTGCCTAATTACTAGATCTTGCACCAGCCAGTAGTTGAGTCTTCTCCACCTCAGGCAAAGGTGCATTAAAGTCCAGAACACCATCGGTTGCGGTATGATAGTCGTTGGTCATCAAATTAATGAACGTTACATGTTTGGAAATTTCCCGAATGTCATACGAAACGGAGGCAGTAGCAATAGAGGCTCCCACAGCAAACCCCAACTCCAAGCCATACGGACAAAATCTATATCACAATGATAAGAAAAACAACTCAGTTCTGTGAGGCGGATGAGCCCTCACCCGCCCACAATAACTAAATATTGGGCTAAGCACTGTATTGAAGTTGTTACTAGCTAGTAAGTTATTGAAGTTGTAGGGCAAGAAGCGCAAATTATATTGTAATGATAATTAGGGTTAATCGATAGCGTAACAATAAGCTAATGTCATATTGGGATATGCGTGACGGCGAGCCCACGATCGCATGCTAAAGGTCCTATTCCAGTGAAGAGCGAAAGCCGAGGGTGACCTCAATGTAGATTTACTATATTTGTTTACAACTCAAGTTTCCACCGATCGCTTCTACGGCAGGTATAAGATATGTATGTTAGTCCGATTTTGATCAAATTTGTCAGCTATGTAGAACATAATGAAACTCATATTTTTGTTAGTTTGGTTAGGCTTTCTTCATAAACAAAGAAGTTTTCCATACAAAAACATAGTTGTCAACCGATTGTTCCTATGTGAGCTATATGATATAGTAATCCGATCCAGCTGGTTTTTAAATGTGTACTGCCTGCTCCAAAAACAAATGTCTGTGCCAAGTTTCATAATCATAGCTTTAAAATTGAGTGATAAGTTGAATGTAAACAGACGGACTGGCAACATTTTCTCACTTGCGTATTGCGTATTATTTCATATGTATGTGATCTGAGTTTGGCGATCAGCGAGCCCGCATCGAAGGGTGAGTATAAGATAACGGCAAGAAGTGATTGTGTCGTAAGATAAAAGTTGTAGTAGTTTAGTTAAACGGTTAGTTAACTAACGAAACAAGAAAGTGCAAGTGATCTGCCTGTTACCAGCCGTTGTGTAACGAGTACGGGCAAACGAAGTGCGACTGAGACTTTGGCCCGGCCACTGTTAGGTGAAGTGCGTCCGAGGTTCTTGCCCGGCACTGTTGGCTGGTGTTCGATTTGTAGTGTAGTGTAGTGCGTGTAGCAGGATTGGGCCATTCAGTGCCTCAGCGACTTACAAATATTTTTGTAAACGGACCTTGGCTCGACTGAGATTTGTACCTCGGCCAAGGAACTTCTTTACAGTTCCAACTCATAATACTCTTAAACTATATCACCAAGGTCATTGTAGATTGTGTTGTTGCGTACATAGCAGGGAGCGTCCATAATCCGCCAGAGAATTTTACTTTGGCATGACTCAATCCGTTGAATTGAGGTGTTGCAGGCCGTGCCCCAGAGTTTAATGACCCTATTTAGAGTGGGCACAATGATGACCTTAATGGATTTAAAACAAGTAAGAATGCTATAGTCGAGTATACCCGACTACGAAACTCCCTGTACCCAGGTCAAAAATTTCCAATCGTATCTTCGTAAGCTTACACATACACACACATACATACACAAGGGCGCACACACACGAGCCACAGCGCAAGCAAAGCATTTTAAATGGTGGCTGTGCTTCTTCTTCCCCTTGCTGCAGCACTGAATCTTCTTTCGTGAATAACTTCCGTGTTTATTATCCGATCGACTTGAAATTTGGACAGTAGATTAAGAGAGACTAAAAGTATTGTACATGCCAAATCTTAAAGCTATATCTTGAAAATTGTTACTGTAAAACGGTTTTAATCGATTTGCGGGGGAACAGGGGGAGATATCTGAAATATGAAACAAACTTGATCTGCGTATGGTATACAGGAACCTACATTTCAAATTTGGTGTCTCTAGCTCTTGTAGTTGCTGAGATCGACGCGTTCATACGGACAGACGGACAGACGGACAGACGGACAGACGGACAGACAGACGGACATGGCCAAATCGAAATCTCTTTTGATACTGATCAAGAATATATATACTTTATAGGGTCGGAGATGTCTCCTTCTGTCTGTTACATACATTTGCACAGATGTAATACCCCCTTTTTACCCATTTTATGGGTACAGGGAGTAAAAATTAAGTTTATGTTTAAGCATCACACCAACAAGCAGTGGGGAAGGGGGTGGGGAATAAATACCAACATGTGTACAATGTTTGGTCCTCTAACTTTAAGGGTGTGGAAAAAAATTGAGTTCATGCGGACGGAAAGTCGGATATTTCACAAGCCCAACATACTTTTTATACTATGTTCCCGAAGGGAAAAATAGTATATTGGGTTTGCGAAATGTCCGTCTGTCCTATGAACGCAATTTTTTTGCCTTTATCTTTAAGCTAGAGCAACCAAACTTGGTACACTTGTTGGTGTATACCCTCAATTTATGAAGTGTCGAGATCGACTAATAATTAAACTTGACCAAAAACAAAAATTTGATATACTACTATTGTAATCTAACAATTATCAATAATCTATGTATGCTATGTATCAAGGCTTACAATATATGATTTTCAAACGTAATTCAATGTTCGATTTTATGAAGAACTTTCGCATATCTTTTAGTCTAAATTGGGATTTTTTCTGTATACAAATAGATTTCTCTCCGTGTAACATACAACAACAATTAGGAACTTCGTTATATGTGTTAGCTAAGCCCACAGGACACTCACCTTATAACTGTACATTTGTATGTAGTACATATGTACTCACTAGTATGTACAGTTCTATATTTTATAAAATATAAGCCCCACGCGACGTTTAATTTTTAATAGACTTCTCAGCTGTGCTCGAGCTGAACTTTCAAATTAATTCTTGGAGCTTAAAAAAAGAAGCAGAACTGAGCAAGCATGCATATTTAAAATTCTATTACTCCCCCTTTGCACAGCTCTGTTTTTGATAGTCCTCCTGGACGCCATTCACAATGTGCTAATAAATTGTATAATTCTTTTTTCGCTGCTGGTTGTTTTGGCTCGACAAACTTGTGCCGTGTATTTTCTTTGTGCATTCTTTGGTCGGAGGGGTGAGTCAGCTATGCTGCGGGGCTGGGTTGGTGGAAGGTACTAGCTGGAATGTAGGAAAAAATTGCGGCGGCATACCGGAAACGCTTCAAGTTTCTGAGCTCGTTCGTCTCTGCGATTTGTTGGCATTTTAACGCGCTCAGGCACCGACCAACAAGTTGGCCATCTATGAGGAGGGTATGACTGTGAAATACCCTAAAAAGAGGTACCAATTTAGAGTTATAAGCTGAATGATTTGATTAACCACTACACTGAGAAAAAACAGGTTTTAATTGATCGAGTTGTGTATAAAATCAATAACATCCGCTAAGAAATGTGTCGTTATTCCGATTTTCCTAAAGTCGTGAACGGGGCTTTACATTTTTACTCCCTGTACCCATAAAATGGGTAAAAAGGGGGTACTAATTCTGTGCAAATGTATGTAACAGGCAGAAGGAGACATCTCCGACCCTATAAAGTATATATATTCTTGATCAGTATCAAAAGAGATTTCGATTTGGCCATGTCCGTCTGTCTGTCCGTCTGTCAGTCTGTCCGTCCGTATGTATGAACGCAAGGATCCTAGCAACTATAAGAGCTAGAGACACCAAATTTGGAATGAAGGTTTGTGTATAGCGGGAGCAGGTCAAGTTTATTTTAGATTTGAGATATCTCCCCCCGTTCCCCCGCTGTTCGATAAAAACCGTTTTACAGTAACAATTTTCAAGATATAGATTTGGGATTTGGCACGTACAATACTTTAGTCACTCTTAATCTACTGTCCATATTTCAAGTCGATCGGATAACAAACACGGAAGTTATTCAACAAACAAGATTCAGTGCTGGAGCGCGGGGGAAGAAGCAGCACAGCAACCACTTAAAATGCCCCGTTTGCGCTGCGCTCGAGCTGTTGCTCGTGTGTGTGTGCGTCTTTTGTGTATGTGTAATTGTACGTAGATGTGATCGGAAATTTTTGACCTGGGTACAGGGAGTTTTGTAGTCGGGTATACTCGACTAAAGCATTCTTACTTGTTGATCGTTGTTTTTGGGAATATTTTGAGGAACGTTATCTTAGTTATAGACCTGTTGTTATACCCTAGCAGGGTATTATAATTGGGTCTCGAAAATGTGTATTGGACTGAAGGAGAAGTTTCCGACCCAACAAAGTATATATATTCTAGATCAGCATGAATAGCCGACTCGATATAGCCATGTCCGTCTGTTTCTATGCGAGCTAGTCTCTCAGTTTTGAAGCTGTCGTAATGAATCTGGGTACAGACCCTTCTTTTTGCTGAAGACAGTACATATGTCAGAACCGGCCGGATCGGACCACTATAACATATAGCTGTCATAGGAATGATCGATCGACAAATATGTTTTTGTACGAAAAACTTTTTTGCTTTTTTATGTATCCTTACAAAACTTTTCCAAGACAAGTCTCTAGAGAGTTTATACAATCTGGCAAAATTTGGTCAAAATCAGACCACTATATCACTATATCAAACTTTTTGTTTATACAAATATTTCATAAAAACTAAGTGAGAGTTTTATAATGCTTGAAATAGTTTCCTATAATGTTATCAAAATCGGAACACACGGCTCCCATAGGAGCAATCAGACAAAAATTAAGTTTTGTATAAAAAACATTGCTGCTTGGGTATATAGCTTCCGCACCCGAAGATAGCCGTTCTTTCTTGTTTAAATTTTCGAACAGTTTTTAATTTTTGTAGCCTGTGATATTCGTAGCGTTAATATGCTTTAGTCGAGTATACCCGACTACAAAACTCCCTGTACCCAGGTCAAAAGTTTCCAATCGCAACTTCGTACACTTGGACATCACACACATACACAAATACGCACACACACAAGCGACAGCGCAAGCCAGTCATTTTAAATGGTGGATGTGCTTCTTCTTTCCCCCTCGCTGCAGCACTGAAAGTTCTTTCGTGAATAACTTCCATGTTTATTATCCGGTCAACTTGAAATTTAGACAGTAGATTAGGAGTAACTAAAGTATTGTACATGCCAATTCTAAAAGCTATATCTCAATTGTTATTGTAAAACGGTTTTTATCGATTTGTGGGAGAACGGGGGGAGATATCTGAAATATGAAACAAACTTGATCTGCGTATGCTATACAGGTACCTACATAACAAATTTGGTTTATCTAGCTCTTATAGTTGCTGAGATCGGCGCGATCATACAGACGGACAGGATTAATAGTGACCAAGTTATTATACGTGCTAAATCGCAAAGCTAAATCTTTAAAATTGTTACTGTAAAACGTTTTTAACGAAATGCGGGGATGTGGGGATGGGGGAAAATCTCAGATCCAAAATAAACTTGACCTGCGTGTGGTATACAGGAACCTACATTTGAATTTTGGTGTCTCTAGCTATTATAGTTGCGCTTATACAGACGGACGGACAGACAGATGGACATGGCCAAATCGACTCGGCTATTTATACTGATCAAGAATATATATACTGTATAGGGTCGGAGATGTCTCCTTCTACCTGTTACATACATTTCCACAGGTTTAATACCCCATTTTGTGGGTGCAGGGAGTAAAAGCTAATCTGCCTCATCAACGGTATTCCTCTGTTGTAAGCGAAAACTTAAGAACAAATTGGTTAAAAATAAAGAACGCTTTGTCACTTCGTGAAAGATAAGATGTAAGCCGTCTCGTTTGTTCGGTAAATGTTGCGTAGTGCCACACTGCGTGAATATACCCTGTTAGGGTGCAAGCAGAGGGTATAACAACACGGCCTGCCATTGCTCAGAGCTGCTCGTCAGCTGAATGTGTGTGGGCGAGAGGTTGAGGGGCATGTTGCCTGCTCATGCAATGATAAATGAAGTTTTAGTGGCTTTTGACCCATTTAATAAATTGTTAAAGTTGAAAAATGTGCAAGAATATTGTAAACTTTTATACTATAGCTGCATATATATTGTATATATACATTTTAGCCAGTTGCAAATGTTGCTGTTGTTGGAATTAGGGTTAATTTAAAAGTTGCCATTGCGCCACTGCCGCTTGCAACACTGACCCATGGACTGTGAGTTCAAGTTGTAGCTGGTTGTTGTTGTTGTTGTTGTGCCAAGTTGCCATGTTGCAAAGTTTTTGCTGCCCCACTTTTTGCTAGCAAAAGTTGCGGAATTTTAAATAATTTTGTTAAATTGCATAACGTGCCATGTCGTCTTGCTCATCCGCAACTCTACCACTTTGCCCCTTGTCCCGCTGCCTCTGCCCACTGCCGTCCTCCGTGTCCTTACTTGGGCTCGTCCTGCTGCTTATTAAGTTAGTGGCGACAGTTTGCATTTAATGTGATTATGTGCCATTAAAACCTGCAGCGCTTTAAATATCATTTTTTTATGCTGTGCACCCAAATAAAACTGGTAAAAATATTCATAATAAATAAGCTTGGGTTAGCCAGAGTCAGGGCCCAAGGATTCGGCCAAGGGGTCAGCCATGCTTGAGCCATAATAAGCAGCATAAAAAGCCTTTTTGGCAAGGGTCTATTAGAGCCCGAGCTGCGGCACAGAGATTCCCACTAAGCAGGCTGGCAGTCAGGCTCTTGTCAAATATACGGTTTGTATCTAAGGCATCTAAAGCTATATAAACAATTTCTATTATGCAAAAATAACAAGCAAAGCAACAACAATAACATTTTTGCATAAGAAAGCTCGACTGAAGTTGAAGTATGGCCAATGCAGCTAAAAGAGAGTTCTACAGACCCAGCACTCCCCTTAAAAAATAAGAAATGTGCCAGCTATGCATTGTTTTCATACTCTATAACCAACTTAAGGAAATTTCTCCAATAGAATCTGGATTACAAGCAAATGAGAACTGCAAACGATTAGAACTGAATATTAACCGATATTACTCTAGAGTATTTTTAGAATTTATCATTTTCCGATTCCGAGGCTAATCTACTTAAAATGGCAATCTGAAAATAGTCATGTGAGAATGTTATATTAAGTGACATTCTTCCAACTTTTCGATATAATTACTTTAAGTGTATTTTGATGGTATATACATAAGCTGCTTAAGCTGGTTGAATACAAATGCAATGGAATGTGATTAAAATTGCATATTAGTCTAATTAAGTCCGTGCTATCCCTAAAAGTATTTAAATGAGGTAAATCATTTTGATACACATTTCAATGCTGGCTGGAAAAAGGCTTAGTTACAATTTCGGCATGGATTTAAATTAGTGTAAAAATAAGTCAAATGTGGTTAAGTTCATGGACCACATTTGAGTTACTTGCCACAAAAAAATGAGTTTTCCAAAACTGATTTAATTTGTGCCACGTTCTCTGCTGTGCAGTGCAACATGACCGCAGTTGCTAACTAACTGCTAAAACTGAAGTTACCTCCATGGCCAAGTCAATGTAAATGGCGTAGCGCTCTTATACCAATACACAAACACACACGCACACACAAACACAGGACATTGTAGAGGCAACATTTGCAAGTGAAGCCACAAGAACAGCAGACGGCGCTGAGACGAGGCAGCCACAACAGTGTATAATGCTAAGGAGTCACCAAGAGCAGCCCACCCGCGCTGTCCCCCCACAACACACCATCGCACACCACTCGCTGTGATCTGTGCTGTGCTGTGCTGTGCTGCAGCCACAGGATGAAGCAAAACGCAGTTGTCGCTGGGTAGCGAAAAGTGCTGAGCATAAATAAGACATTTGCGTGTGTAACGCGCAACACAAGAGCAACAATGGCAGGCCAAGAACCACAGCAACAACATCGACTTAAAATAACTCTACACGCAACATTGAAATGTGGTGGAGTTGGCAACAACAACGACAAAGAGGACCGCAGGTCCTGGGAGCTGAAAGACAATAATTTCAAACTGCTTTGAAGGCAAAGTCGCCAGCAAAAGTAATGCAAAATGCAAAGTCATCGCTCGCCCGTACATACCAAGTGGTTGCGGCAGGCAGCTGATCCGCCTGCCAACCACCCACTACCCACCACCCCCTACCAGCCCCACCACTTTGCCACGCACCACACAACAGTAGTAGCTCCACCCTGACAATTGTTGTGATTTTTTTTATACACCACTCCGAGTGCGGGCAGCTCGTGCACATGCATTTATTTAAATTCCTTTTGTCAGTGTATGCCTGTGTGTGTGTGTGTGTGTGTGTGTGTGTGTGTGTGTGTGCGTGTGCTGCCTCATTTTGCCAATGTATTCATTGTCTGTGAAATTGTTGTGCGGCATGCCGGCGCATAATGTCTTTCTTTTCCTCCAGCCCTGCAGTCCTCCTGTCCCCCCAGTCCTTCAGTATAGGACTCACGATTTTCCAGTCTGACTGCAGTTTGCGGTTTTTAACTTGTGACAGTTTTAAGTGGCTGCCGTTTGTCTCCTTGGCTAGATTTCTGCTTATAAACCCATATATATATAAATACAGCTCCAGAGATTTGCTCAAAATTTAATGCTTGTTATTTGGCGCTTATAAATGGTGCTACTCTAATAAATACCTGCTACTAAGCAGCTTGACTGCATCCTTGTAACACACTTTTCTTGAGATTAGCTCCAATTCGGTTGTGTTCAAGCTAGGCATTAGCTTTATATGGCTCAAGAAAAGAATATATCATAACTTCTTCGAAAAGAGAGTTATTATTTATTTTATTTGAATTATTCTTCAACAGAACTAAATGCCCATGGAATTTCTCTAACTTGCATTGACCTAGGTATATGAATAATTAATCCTTACTCCCACTTCATGGGACAACGTTTAAGAATGCTGTGAAAAGAGGAATGTGTCAAACAAATGCTCTCGAGAGCGTGGAATTTGGGAAAGAGAACAGGAATGGGAGAGAGAGGAAGCATGCATATTTGACTTTAACTTACACATATTGTTTAGGTTTTCAGGTGGTAATCCTTAGAGGATTTCAAAATCGAGCAATTTTGTGTTTTCTTATATCTAAAATATTTTTGTTTAGTTTAGTATATGCATCCACAAGAAATAAACAACTGACAGCTTAGTTGCAAATGGTTGCTGTACCTAATCTTGTCAGTAAGCAGCTTATTAATTGATGAGCTTATGCCGGGTTCTACAACTAGACCTCTATGTTAGGTTTTGCATAGTTTGCTCAAGCACTTTTGCCTGGATATTTAAGGCCAGCTTTTCATCTTAGAAGTGAAACTAATGCAGCTACAATAACAACGACTTTCAATCCTTCCGGGAATATTCCGTTTGTCAGCTCCACTGCCACACCGCTGTCAATCTAGTCTCGGCAGTGTCGCCTACGTCCCTCTATTGCATCACTTTGGATGTGAGCTTCTAAAGCCCATAGATGGCTCCGTGACCCATTTGGACGGATCCCTTATTCCGTGCATCAGTCCATTGTCATTATGCGACCTTTTGCTGCCTCACACCTTATGCCTCACACCGCACACCTGCCACCTGGCGCTGCTGCCACGCCCACCACGCACTTAGCTCTTCAGCAGTGCATACACATCCATAATCCTGCATAGTTTCCTGTCGCTGCCAACAACCTTTTGCTTTTGTTGTTGCTGCCACTGCTGTTGTGCCCCGAACAAAAGGAAAACAATTTTCATGCGTGCATGGGAAAAATCAAAGGAAAACATAGACATCCACACATAGAGGACACATGCAAGGCATTCAACAATGCCTATTCCTGAGATAAGAAAGCATCAACTCAAAGCAATTTCCAAGTGGTCCAGGCCCAGGTATAGGCACCATTCCCACCACTTCCCATTCAGCGGCACTCGGCGCCTAAGTGGCTGCTGTGAGCCTTCCCGTACCCTCTAATGTTGCTATACCCTAGCAGAAACGAGCATATTCGAACTACCAGCGAGCTTGCAGGAAACTATCTTTTCGAAACTAGTAAACTAGTCAAAAAGCTAAAAGTCTTAACAGTATTTTACAGTCAATAGCTGGATTCAATTCTTGCCAGTTTGTTACTTATCAGTTAATTGTAAATTATTGTAAATAATAATATTTGGATCACTCATTTCATTAAATTCATATAGAATGCCACATTCTCTGAGCGGTAATTTGGGTATGCTTAATGTTATTTTCTACAATCTCAGTCATTTCTCAGGAAGTATTTGAATTCTTCCTGATCTTAAGTGTTTTGATAGAATTCAGTTAGATTTAAACTCATTTTTACTCAGCTTAAGCCCGATTAGAAAAAAATTTTAATTGTTAAGCATAAACACTGTTAACTATTTATAAGAAGTGGAGAACGCCCTGGGGTCGGCTTATTGAACCAAATTCTTGTGTATACTAAGCTCCGCTACTCTTAACTCGACTTTATTTTACCTGGCTTAGATTTGCCATAGATCCTGTTGATTAAACTCAAAATTAAGCGAATATAATGTGGTTACTGAACTTATTTTCCTAAGCCTATTTTTATATAGGTTAGAAAGCCTTGTTTGCCTATAGGGTATTCGTGCTCAGTTACAGTACACGGGGCACATTTGTTGCCTGCTGTTGTTACTTGTTGTCAACAGCAGACAGGCAAAGCTTTGTTATGGGCCAGTCTGGAGCGCTATAAGCCATTTTCCGGCTGGTTGAATGACACGCCAGACATTACGTATACGCACTGATAGCCCATATATGAGTATTACGCCTCAATATTTACTAGGCAAAAGCAATTAGCGAGTGGGGCTGGCAGGGTCGTGCAGCTTTGCCCTCGATTTCAACGAGCTCATTAAGCGTTTAAGCATAAATGCCAATGGCACGCTAATTAACACAGCAACAACAGCGACAGCAACTGGAACTTGCCACTTGGCATTGCCACTTGTCCAACTTCTAGCCCGGAACTCGATGTGAACGTCGTTGTCCAGATTTGTGGCACCGCTTGCCCACCTGGCAAATGCTTGTCGAAACTTTTATAATTATGTTCGAGCTATGGCAAAAGTTTCAACGATGCCGGCGTCTGCTCATTTCTCAATTCTTGGCCAAGTTTAGACGCAGTGAAAGTTTTTTTTCCTTTTTCTTGTACCCTCTAACCATAAAAGTGAATAACGGGGTATCATAGGGTTGTGCAATTGCATGTCTGCCTTAAGACATGAATTGTAAACAAATCAAGTTATTAGTTCCATAAAAGCAAAGTAACAATTGCTATTTGATTTGGAAGAGTTCGGAAATCGGAACAGGCCGCGAACCGAATCGGTAGCACCTGAAAGGCTCTGCTTGCACGCACGGCCGCTGAACTGCTTTATGTGTGTGTATGTATTTGTGTGAAGATGTGTTTGGGACTTTTAGACCTGGGCAATAATAGTATATACAAACAGTTGTAACAAGCGGTATATGACAGCTGATTTAGTATGCATACGTAAAAATCTATACCAAATTAAAGAGGCAATGTTTTTTAAGCAAAAACTCAATTTTATACTGGTCGTTCCTTTGAAAGCTAAATATATAGTAGTAGAGAGATTGTGATGGAAAATGATTTGAAGAAATTGGATGGAATATCTTCATGAACAATGTTTTTTTACTCCCTATACACAAAAAATGGGTAAATATGGATAAATCTGTGCAAATGCATGTAAAAGGCAGAAGGAGACATCTCCGACCCTATAAAGTATAAATATTCTTGACCAGTATCAATAGCCGAGTCCATTTGCCCCTCTCCGTCTGTCTGTCTGTCCATTCATATATGTATATGAACACGCAAGGATCTCGGAAACTGTAAGAGCTAGAGACACCAAATTTTGAATGTATGACAGTGTATGACAGGCGCAGATCAAGTTTATTTCGGATCTTAGATATTTTTCCCGTACCCCAGAAATTCGATAAAAACGTTTTACAGCAACAATTTCAAAGATATAGCCTTGGGCATTGGCATATGACTTGGGTCACATTTAATCTACTATTCACAGTACGCCCTTGCTCAACGAAACTCTCGAATAAGGAACTTCTCGATAAACGCAACACCAAAGTTATTGCATTGAGTATCAAAGATCCACATTTAAAAAAAAAATTGAATAACATGATTTTATTATTATTACTCAAATATAGATTTATTCAATTTTCTTTAATTTTATTGTAGAAAAGATCTCTTTTAAAGTCAGGTCGGTTTTCAACAACAGTCGTTTTTCCACTGGCCCGATTTTGAATGGTTAAACGGAAGCGTGCTATGTATGTATTCTAGAAAGATTTGGCGATGAAGTAGACTACCTTTGCAACTGAATGAGGAGAATACTGTGTTGAATTAAAATAAATAGTTCAACATTTCCGATCCCAAGCGAGTGTATGGGTGTCGTTCGTTCCAATAGTATAAGGAAAACCTTCCATACGACCAGAATATTGGTTAAATCGCTATTGACATAGGATAGTACATATCAAATGCTTAGAATATCAAATTTAGTTTTAATTAGAAACCAGAATTGGGAAAGTACTAATGCGTTTCAAAAAACAATTTACACGAAACTTTAAAAAAAACTTTCAAAACACACCTATTCGAAATAAGTACATAAGTATTGTTACTTCTTAGGCTTGCATGGCGGTAGCCAGCCCTTCATGCGATGCTCATCTTCCAGTGTGCTATTGAGATCAAGATATGATAGGCGCTCCAGGCTCTTTTTGTACTCCAAGACGTCATCGTTTACTTTAGAACCATCACCATATGGAGGTATCCCAAAGTTGTAGGGCTTCAGGATTTCTTGCATGCGCAGATAACGATGGCAAAAATCCGCGGTGGCCAGCGAACGATCCCCTGTTTTGGCTGCGGTCCGTTGAGAAAATGAGGCCAGTGGAGTCTCCTGAGGCTGAGCTGCAACAGAGCGCTTGAAAAACTCGAATTTAAACATTGGTAATGATAAAATACACAATTATATAAACGAAATTATACGAGTGTACTGAATAATTTTACTAGGATTATGAATGTTGAAATAAAAAGCCTTTTGAAATAAAAGGCAAGTTTTTCATTTCAATTTTGGAGATTGCTTATAATAATTTACACATTTTGTTGGAACTTAAGAACAAAAGCGAAACTAACCAAATTATACATTAATATACATTTATTTGTGATCGTTTTTATTTTAATAGCATTCATATAATATGGAACAAGTAAGAATGCTATAGTCGAGGATACCCGACTACAAAACTCCCTGTACCCAGGTCCGAAATTTCCGATCGCATCTTCGTACACTTACACATACACAAACACGCAGTCACACAAGCGATAGCGCAAGCGAGGCATTTTAACCCTGCAGTGCTGCAGCACTGAATCTTCTTTCGTGAATAACTTCCGTGTTTATTATCCGATTGACTTAAAATTTTGACAGTAGAATATAAATAAAAACCAAAGCTACATCTTTAAAATTGTTGGTATAAAACGTTTTTATCGAATTGTGGGGGAACGGGGAGATATCTGAAATACAGGAACCTACAATCCAAATTTGGTGTCTCTAGCTCTCATAGTTGCTGAGATCCTTGTGTTCATACAGACGGACAGACAGACGGACATGGCCAAATCGAAATCTCTTTTGATACTGATCAAGAATATATATACTTTGTAGGGTCGGAGATGTCTCCTTCTGCCTGTTACATACATTTGCACAGATTTAGTACCCCCTTTTTACTAATTTTATGGGTACAGGGAGTAAAAAAGACCTGCAATTTTATTGTATTTAAAACTACAAGGATATTATATAAGTGTGTGTGTGGGGTTGCCGAATTGGTTTTTGAAGTAAGTTCATCATTAGTTAGTTGCCAAGTAAATAACTATTGCTTATACATTGTTATTGGTATACAAGTATTGGTATTGGTATACAAATATTGTAGAATATCATTAAAATGTATCTTGTGATTGCTTCCCGATTGACTTTCAAGTGTAAGAATGTAAATATTTTGCGGTGAATATTTTCGGTAGAGGAGTTATGATATAAACCATCTTTACTATTGATAGTACCGTCGAATGTTTTCTTGAGCTCTATCTGATCAAAAGTTAATTGTGTTCTTATACAGAACACAAAAGTCATTCAAGAATATGAATAATTTGAATATGTCAGTATTGAAGGGCACCATCCTGTTAGCAGAGTATCTTCTAGTCGAGCACTCTTTACACGAGCACTTTCCTGTTTTTTACAGTTGCCGCTGCTGCTATGTCCCTGGCACTTTTCAACTTTTACAAGTGGTTGGTGGTGGGCGTGGCGAAGCTGTCAGTTGTTGCCGCTGCCTACAAGTTAATTATGCGCCATGCGCTTTGCTGCGTGCGGCGCCACTTCCGGTTAGCTTGACGCCACTTCCGATGCGTCAACTGCGTCCAAGGAAATTAAAAATGTCGCAGTGCGAAAAAATGCCGACGTGGCCTGTTAATTAAACGCCGCAACAACAAGCAATAATGAGCAATGTGCCAAGTCCAGTGTCCTGTCCAGTGTCCAGTGTCCAATCTCCAATCGCCAATCCCCAATGCTCCACGACCAATGCAATGTAGCCGCCAGTTTTTAATCAATTAAAAATGCCACTTAAATGCGCCGGGCGCCAACAAATATTTTCATGTTTCGCTGTGTTTCAGATGTCGCCACTTGTCTCTCCACCTTCCTCCCCCCACAGGCAGCCAGCAATTATCGAAAATTTAATTAAAGCGCCAAGTGTCACAAGGAGCAACTCTTGTGGACGTATGTGTGTCCTGTGTGTGGCCTGTATTAACGTTAACGCTTTAATGCATCATTAAACAACTGCAACGTCTGTTCGGCTTGGTCAGCCTCCAACTGGAAAGTCGATGCTCCTCCTCCTACGTGAATGCAATATTCAAACGAAGTCCAGTGCACTCAGATGGACAACAGGAATGGTCTACTCGAATCAAGTACAGACGCTGTTGATTCCCGGACAACGTAGGAGTTTCTTTCCGAGTAATAAATTCTCATTAATCCAGAAAATTCTTAAAGGTTTTTAGTTATAAATTTGTATATTATTATATAGTTTAGAACTAGAGCTTGCAGCACACAGTTCGGTTTTGAATTTATAGATTGTATTTGACTACGTTTATATTTGTTTATCGAAGTGGTGCGTTTTTTGTGATGTATATGTATTCCTTCGTTCTGTTCCAGTCTTCGCAGAAGAGCATGAAATATTGGTCAACGTACTCATAATACGCAAATGGTCCGTGACCGCCGATTGAATAGAACAGTAGAAGAACACAATAATGTTAATTTAAGAGAACAAGTTGCAAACTCACGTGCAAATGAAAATTCATATACAGAACAATATAAATGAAATCAGTTTAGATGCATGGCAGGTTACAACTATTTTTAAATTATTATTTCGAAATATGTTGAAAATTAATATTATATTTCATATTGAAATCTAAGCGTTTGCCTACATCTACATTGTTTCGAAGTGGATCTTAATACTTAAAAAGTATATACATATGTTTAGAATCTTGCCATTTTTTGCCATCGATCTCTTGCATATAAGATATATTAATCAATTAGATTGTATCTTCAAAAATAGTGTCTGTTCTCGAGGATTAAACAGAGTCTGTTGAGCAACCGAAATTCCCCAAACGGAAATTCGCAAATTTCACACATTTCACACACTTCACTTGGCAGCGACTTGACGGAGGAAGCCTCCGGGTCTGACCAGTGGGAGTCCGTTGAACCAAATTGAAATGCAAGTTGTCGCCGCTGGTGCTGGTGCTGGCGCTGGAGCTGGAGCTGGAGCTGGAGCTGGCCAAAAGATTTGGACTGGGATGAGTGGAGGGAACGTTGTTGTTGACAAATGCAAAACCATTTGCCAAATAAATAAGCAGCTCAACGTAAATAAATATGCTTTCGCCACGCGCATTTACACTCAATAAAGATGCTGCCTTCGAGCTCCCAGCTGATGGCAATGGGAAGGAATAACGACGCCGATGACGACGGGGGTGCGGTGCGGTGCGGGAGTCAAAGGATAAGTCTGGCAATGCCAAGCATAAAAATTGTATTTTAATGCGCGCGCATAAATAACACAAACAGGACACAGCCAGACACACACACACACACTCAGACACACCACACACACACACACACACACACACACGCACAGTACTTTTTGCTGCCATTTTATCAAACGCTGAATCCAAGCTGGAAGCCAAAGTCGCTGTCACTAATTTAGTAGGTTTCCGTGGCCGTGCCGAAAATCAACAGGAAACAAACATGGCAAGGATGATGATGATGATGATGATGGTGGTGATGATTGCGTCGCCGGCAACACCGTTTAGTGACAGTGCCACGCCTCGTTGCACAGGCCGCGTTGACAACACCAGGCAAAGAAAAAAGCACCGAGTGGTTGGGGGGCGATCCGGAACGATATGGGCGCCCAGCATCTTCATCATCAGGCGGCATATGTTGGCATTGGCATTGGCGTTGGTGTTAGGTGCTCATCAATAAAATCATCGAGGTCATTAAGTGGATTAACTGCAGCCCATCAGAAGCATGTGGTGCCACAGCACAAAACGCAAAATGCCAAATACGCACACAGTCAGCCAGCGAGCACACACAGATACACACACAGATACACATACAAATACACACACAGATACCAATACTAAGGAATGGTCGTCATCTTTGGCTTTTGCTTTACACTTTGCACTTCATAACAGACAGTAGAAAGGTACTGTGGAAATTCTCTTCAGGATTATCGGAAAAATAAAACTATCTAAAATTTGTTTGTTTGCGACTTCGATCCAATTATGTAAATGTGTAAACTATTCTAGTTGTTGCTTCTTGCGCTAGATATTATAAATAGTTCGTAATGTACTTTCTAAAAATGTTTCGAATTGAGAAGTATATTGGGTCTGTGCAATGTCCGTCTGTATAAAAGCAACTTTTTCCACATCCTTGAAGCTAGAGAAAACAAATTTGGTTCACAGGTTGGTCTGATGAAGTGGTAGGATCTCCCACGCCATCCCCATCCCCTCCTCAATTCAGCTAAAACCCTATATTTTCCACATTTTTATGGATAGAATTGACATATAATAATATAACATGCTGGGAACAGAGTATTCTGCATTCGGGAACTTCCGAACGCAACGTTCTTGCTTATTTAATCTCACAAAACACAAATTTGATAGTTTTTAAAGAAATTAACCTTTTACGAAACTCTATTTTTTATACAAAATTAGTCTTTGTTAGTTTGAAAGTATCATAATTTGATATTCAAATAGAACGAGAGCCTCGTCGAAAGAGCTTTGTTATTTAGCATATCATAATTAAACGGATATTACCTTAATAAATAATTAATTCTATTTATATACTTGCGAAAATAGTTATATTAAATTACAGTAGTTGTATGAAATTAGTTTTTTGTTTTCAGATCAACCAACTTCTGCAATTCTAAGTTTAGTTATGCTCTTCAGGTATATATAAAGTTAAAGCAAAGCTGGACCATAAATTGAAAAATGATTTGTTGCATGGAATACATTACTATTTTTATAGATATCTCAAGCAACTTTTATAATTGCTATTTAGAATTGGTCAAATTATTTTAAAATCGGCGCACTATATCACCCTTCCGTGAGGGTACATTACTTCTTCTTATTATTCAGGTTGAACGTCAGAAATACTTCAACCACTTGAAAGCTTTGGTTGAGCTTTTAATGAACTTAATTGCAAATAATAATTGCTTTAATCTTACAGAAAGCTTTCATTTGTGTGGCTTAGTATATTCTCGAAAATGAACAAATAATCTTGTCAAAATAAAGTATTATTTATCCTATCATTTTGAACACAACGTACTTATAATAATAATGTAAAATATTAATAATGGTCAAACATATTTCATTTATTAACTAATTGACTTGAATAAAATATAAATTATCAGTTTGTACAGGGAGTACCCATAAAATGGGTAAAAGGGGGTATTACATTTGTGCAAATGTATGTAACAGACAGAAGGAGACATCTCCGAACCTATAAAGTATATATATTCTTGATCAGTATCAAAAGAGATTTCGATTTGGCCATGTCCGTCTGTCTGTCCGTCTGTCTGTCCGTATGAACGCGTCGATCTCAGTAACTACAAGAGCTAGAGACACCAAATTTGGAATGTAGGTTCCTGTATACCATACGCAGATCAAGTTTGTTTCAAATTTCAGATATCTCCCCCGTTCCCCCGCAAATCGATTAAAACCGTTTTGCAGTAACAATTTTCAAGATATAGCTTTTTGGCATGTACAATACTTTAGTCTCTCTTAATCTACTGTTCAAATTTCAAGTCGATCGGATAATAAGCACGGAAGTTATTCACGAAAGAAGATTCAGTGATGCAGCGAGAGGGGGGAAGAAGAAGCACAGCCATCAATTAAAATGCCTCGCTTGCGCTGTCGCTTTTGCCGCCTGTGTGTGTGCGTCTTTGTGTATGTGTGTGTGTATGTGTAAGTGGAAGTAGATGTGATTGAATGTTTTAGACCTGGGTACAGGGAGTTTTGTAGTCGGGTATACTCGACTAAAGCATTCTTACTTGTTAATAATGACATCTGTGCATGTGTTGATTTAAAATTAAAGGTAATTAAATAAACGTTCCAAAAAGTACGCACTTGTATATTCAATTAGCACTTGGAAATAAATAGAAGCCTTTGAAATTTGGGCTATCAATAAAAATTACCGTATAAATTAATAGTGGTTAGGGCTCGTAGTGTTTAGGTGCCATGCAACTAGTGTCATTTGGTTATAAATAAGTAAAATTTACTTGCTACACTTAAAGAGTACTTTACATTTTGGTATGCTATATAAATTTGCATGTAAATTGTGTATTTATCTAAAATAATACTGTTTTGCAGGATATTTATTACAAGATTTTCTTACATCGCGCCCATTGTATGAAAATCCCTGCACGTTTGTTCAACATCAAATTTATGTGTGTGTGTGTGTGTGTGTGTGTGTGTGTGTGTTATGCTTCTCAGCCAGCTTTCCTTGCAAGAAATAGCAAGCAGGAGCAACGGCAGCTTGTCTTGTCTTGGTTCCTGTTGTTATTGACATGTACGAATTAGGTTAAATTTATTTACTGTCAGTTCAGTGAACTGCAAATGGTTTTAGTTTATTAAATTTAGACAGGGAAGAAAGGTTGGCAATCTGTTTTAAGTTTGTTAAATGCCAAAAAATCAACAATGAGATTGAGTTATCTGGATGAAACTCATTGAGCTCAACAGTTTATGCGGCTCTCAACCTTTAATTTACACTGAAAGCAGCTGCAAATTAATTTCAAAGCTGCCACCGCGAGGGCAAAACTCAATTGCGGTTTGATTAATCGTGCTCTACATGGAACCAGCACTCACATTCACACTCACACTCACACTCACACCCACACTTACACTCACAGCCACACTCGCCCTGGCATTCGAACTCGCACTCAAGTTGCATTAATCAGCACAGCGCTGAACGCTGCTCATTTATTTTTGTTAAAAGGCAAATGAGGAAAAGGAAAACGTGAATGTGGATTTTTCAAAACCACTTTGGCAAATCGCAGTCAAAGTTAAACTGAGAGCAGCAAAAAAAGTACAGGAATGCGGAGCTGTGTTCTAGTTGCCGAGGAATCAATACCCTTGTAAGCAGCGAGTTGATTAGATTGCTCAAATCGTGGTTGCTCGGTATACTTAATAATCTAATCTTGTCCAGAATCTGTGAATTGTATATACGGACAAGGTTGGACAACAAATCTAATACTCGATCATATTTTTATTTTAACTCTTAAAATTCAAGCCGCTTTAGGATCGAAATAATCCAAGATCAAGATTTTCAGTGCTGAATAGAACGTACTTGAATCAACATTTTTGGTCTCAGTTTAAATATTTTTTAGAAGAAATGGCTTGGCATTTTCTCTCTGTGTAAGGTCTCTGATGGGGATGCTTGGCAGGATCTTAAATATCCAGCATCGTGGCATATCAATGTTTATTTTAACCAACGATGACATCGAGTCTGCCAAATATCTTATTTTGAAATTTCAAACATCGTTCAAACACACATATGTATATAGTTAGTTTGTCCAAGAACTAAAATCAACTAAACATTCTGAAACTGATACTAGGTGAGCTAAGATTAAAAATAAGCATGAAAACCAAAAAGGTTTGATTCACTAACCAATTTTATACCGATCGTTCTAATTCTTCGATATAAACCGGCTGCTTATTTCATATATAAGACTGACAGTCTGACGAACATTGTTACCTCAGCTCTGTTCGACTTGATAAATGCCTTACACATTTTTCCTGACAAAATTATAAAACTCTATATAAGAGTATAAAAAAATACGCGTCCTTGTTGCATTAAAAGCTTTGGCAAAAGTTTGTTAGGCGGCAGCGGAAAAAGGAATTGCTCTAGAAATCAATTAAATTGAAATTACGCATACGACATGTGTGCAAACAGAAATCAGAAGCTGAGGTTGGGTTGGGCGGCGCTTTCACTTTCAGCTGTTTGAGTTTATTTTTGGCAAAATTGAATTTTGGGTGCTTGGCGCTGAAAATGTGGCAAACGTGACGTTTGAAATTCGGTCATCTAGTAGAACACATAGAAATTGCGCTTAAATATTTGCAACGTTTGCTCTCAGGGAAAGTGGAAGCAAATATTTACAATTGAGGCGAATTAAACTGATTTCGGATAGAATACATAATTGAATTTAAATCTGGTCAGCCTCAAGTCGTGCTCTGAGCATATCAGCTCAACTAATTGCTGATGCTGCTGTTCTCTAACCACTTTAAAATATTTATATTTATATTTATATTGCCTACTGGCCACATGGCGTATGCGCTACATGCGCCCGCATATGCTGCCCGCTGAGTGTGTGTGTTGTGTGTGTGTGGGCGTGCATGTGTCTGGGTGTATAATAAACAATAACCAGGAAGACAACAGCGCAGGATTTATGTTGTCGTTTGAACGCTGCCACACAGCCACCAGCCACGCCCCCTCCATTTGGCCCATATGCTATATAAATATATACATAATGTAGCGCTTTGCAGCAGATGCTGCTCGGGCTTCTCTACGGCTGCTCTGTGGCTGTCTGACCGCAACAAAGAGTCGACGCAGTCACACATACACACGCACACATGCACAAACATAAATATGCATCTGCATAGAAAGTGTTGCATATTTTTTAGCGCAGCTTTATGTGTATTGGCCAGCACCTCTTGGGGCATGTAACTAACTTTGCAGTTCATAAAGTTATAATTAAGCTGGCCCAAGGCGTAAGTCTCACAAAGGGAATACGCTTGCAATTAAATGAGGGCAGAACCGTGTATTTTTACTTACAGCTGTAAATATAAAGCTCAATTCCTGCTCAAAGTTTGAATCTAACTATTAAAGCTAGCTATTATTATTATTATTTTTATTATTTTATGTCGATTGCTACTACACCCCCAACCAATAATCAATTGAAAGGGACATTACCGACCATATAAATATTTATCTTACCTATATTGACTTGATCAGGACGACGAGCTTACTTGATGTAGCCATATTCGTCTGTCTGTCCGTGCGCTTTATTTACCAAAAAAAATTTGTGGCAATAAGAGTATGTATATTGCGCTTGTGGCATTTCCTTGAAGCTAGAGAAAGCACACTTGGTACAAATGCTGCTATATACTCTCAGCTTATAAAGTATGGAGATTTTCCACGGCTTGACAGGTAGAATCACCAAATTTGACATACAGACTACTGTTTTTTCCCAAACCGATCCCATAAATAACCAAAGTATACCGGACTGCGAACAAAGTATTATAAAGTCGGGATCCTCTAATTGCAACGTTCTTGTTTGCTTATTGCTATATTCATTACAAATTCAAATCCAGCTTTATGATATATCCAAAAGTAAGTTGTGGGAAATATAGATGTTTTTACTCCCTGTACCCATAAAATGGGTAAAAAGGGGGTATTGGATCTCCGACCCTATAAAGTATATATATTCTTGATCAGTATCAAAAGAGATTTCGATTTGGCCATGTCCGTCTGTCTGTGCGTATGTATGAACGCAAGGATCTCAGCAACTAGAAAAGCTAGAGACATCAAATTTAAAACGTAGGTTTGTGTATAGCGGGAGCTATAGATTTGAGAAATTTCCCTGTTCCCCCGCAATTCGATAAAAACCGTTTTTTACCAACATCTTTTAAGATATAGCTTTGGAATTTGGCATGTATAATACTTTGGCCACTCTTAATCTACTGTCCAAATTTCAAGTAGATCGGATAATAAACACGGAAGTTATTCACGAAAGAAGATTCAGTGCTTCAACGCGGGGGAAGAAGAAGCACAGCCACAACTTAAAATGCCTGGCTTGCGCTGCGCTTGAGCTGTGCTCATGTGAGTGCGTCTTTTGTATATGTGTGTGTGTATTTGTAAGTGTACGTAGATGCGATCGGAAATTTTTGACCTGCGTACAGGGAGTTTAGTAGTCGGGTATACTCGACTATAGCATTCTTACTTGTTTGTTGTTGAAATTGGGTGGGTAGTAACAATGTGGTGTGTTTGTATATGAGCGTGTTTATAAGTATATAAATTGGGTCATATAGAAGTTGGCCTTCAGGACACCGGTCGTGGATCCATAGATCATTATTATATTAGGGTGGTGCCTTTTTAGACGTCTTCTGCAGCTGCTTGAAGCTATCCCTGCCGCTGTAGCCTGTCTCTGCTGATGTGTAGGTTAATCTGAGAGCTTATAGGGACGACTCGCAGATCAGATACCCGAGTTTCTCATATATCTGGAGGCGCCAGTTATTCTACAAACGATCGTGTGGATTTGATGGCCTGTATGGAATAATTGGCAGCGCACCCCCATAGTGCAATGCAGGAAATAAAGTGACTTGATTCTGCATAATTATTTTAATTTTGAATCTACTTTTACTTCTTACATAAGCTGACTTTTTGCCAAGACATTTAAGTTACCTCATTACATTCCCATAGTTCTTAGTCCGGGATAGATTAGGTTAGGTTAAGACGGCACGTCACCCCCACGGATAGCCTCACAAAGACCATCTGGTCCTTAGTGGTACCGCATATTTGACCCTTGCGACGTTTAAGATTCTTTGAAGATAACTTTCGCGAAATGTAAGAGTTGGTTCTAGGGGAGTGAAGGTATGGGATCCCAGATGGTTGAGTCGGCTTCTCATGAGCGCTGGACAAGTACAGAGGAGGTGTTCCAGGGTTTTGTTTACCCCAGGCTCTCTGCACTTCCGCAGTTGTCGTCAGATGCCAAGCCAGATGCCAAGCTTCTTCGCATGGGCCGCTGTCATACATGTCATGTTAGTCCGGGATAGGTTGAATTAGATAATATAGGAACCCTCAATCCTGTAAATATCAGTATTTGTGCAAGAATATGGATTAAAGGCGAAGCTCTTAATTGCGAAATGGTATAATAGTTTAAAGGCTGCAAGACTCTCATAATAATTTACCTAATTTACCTTTCACGTCTATCTAAGTGTTGAGCCAGTCTTAAGCCCGTTTGGAATCAGCTTATAAGCGGCTTCTAAAGTTATTAACTTGTTTCTTTGTTTGCTATTTGTGGCAAATCTCATATGACTTTCTGAGAAGCTGTGCAACATTTTGTAACTCCCTGCTGTGTTTTGATGCAATTTCTTGCCACAATTGCGTGTAAGGCAAACAAGGGGCAAAAGAAAAACACATTTCATATTTTTTTCACGCGCGCTCCATTTTCTTAGGAAAAACACAAATTAAATTTTCATCGTTTGCTCAGCGAGTTTGGCCGTGTGGTTGTTGTTGACTTAACTGGCGGCATTGTTGTTTATTTACACACACACACACACACCACACACGCACACACATGCTGTGCAACTTGAGCGCAAGATGTATGCTCCTAACACATACACGCACACACTCACACGCACAAACACACACACACATGAAGTTTGTTTGCCTGGGAAAATCACAAAAACAAATTAGTTGCGTGTAATTTAATTTGAAATGCTCGCGCGTTTATCAAACAAAATGAAAACTGTGAAATGGAGCAGCAGCAGCCGCTAAAGGGAAGAACATGCTAATTGGATTTTATTTTAGCATGCAAGGCAACGCATCCTGTGTCCTTCCTCCTTCCTCCTGCCTGCCTGTGCCTCCTGCCACTCCTTTGCCATGTGCGTGCCTTTGATGGCCAAGTTAATAAACATTAAAAGCAATTATGTTCGTGATTTTTGATGCTTCATTTTTGTTTGAGATTTTCTCTTAGTCTTTGCTGGCGTTGACGTTGATGTTGATTCGTCTAAGACTAGTTAAGTGACAGGATCTGATTTTGAGGTAGAGAAAACCAAGAAAATGTTATTTCATTGTGCAGCACGATGTCAGGTAATTTTCATATTATAACATGAATGAAATGAAAGCCTGCTCTTTGAAAGTGCAACCCAAGATTAAAGATATGGCCAATTTACATATATCACTGCCATGAACAGTGATAAACATATATTGCCGACTATATAATCCGTATGTCTACCATTTCTCTGCTTTGATTTTCTCAAGTTCGCTTTGTGGCCATTCTTAAAAGTTTCCCTGGCAGGGAGCTTAGCTCACGCGCGAGCTTTAGGCTCAGAAGGAACTATGAAAGATCTTACAGGTTGCAGTCGACATGCCAGCTTTTGATAATAATAATAATAATAATAATAGTAATAATAAAAGTTATAATAATAATAATAATAATAATAATAATAATAAAACAATCCCTCCCTCCTCTCTTATCTAAACGCTTATGGTCTCTGCATTGTTCAATGATATTAAAAATGGTTTGGCAGTGCTTTTGTTTCAAATACGTGTACATATCTCATGGCTAATTGGGAGTGTATACAGTTTTATCTTATAATCGTAAGTAATCTTAGGTTGTATTTATAATTGATGTTCTTATGGATGTATTCTTATACCCTTGCAGAGGGTATTATAATTTTGTCTCGAAATGTCTAATGATGACTGATGAAAATGTTTCCGACCCCACAAAATATATATATTTCAATCAACATCAATAGCCGAGTCGATATGGCGATATCCGTCTGTTTCTATGCAACTAGGCACAGATCCTTATTCTTGCTGCAGGCAGTACATATCTCGGAACCGGCCGGATCGGACCACTATAACATATAGCTGTCATAGGAATGATCGGTCAATAACTTTGTTTTTGTATTAAAACTGTTTTGTTTCTGAAGATATCGTCACTAAACTGATTTAAAGCGAGTCTCCAGAAAGTTTATACAATCTGACTAAATTTTGAAAGAATCGGACCACTATATCATTTAGCTGCCATAGGAACAATCGGGTGGAAAATGAGTTTTTGTTTGGAAGACTTTTTGGTTATACAAATATTACATCCTAACTCAACAACTAAGAGTATTATTTTACTTCTTATGTAGTTTGCCTTAATTTTATTAAAATCGGACCACATTGTTTTCATATAAAATCGCGAAATGTACTTTAAGAATCATTTAAAAATTTTTAAAATGCTGAAGGGTTTGCCTCGCAAAACTTTTGCTTTCATGATTTAGAGAAAGTTGTTAATCAATTTGATGTCCTACGCTCCGGAGCGCAGTCCTGTGGTGATTTCTTTGATTTTACTGCGGTGGCTTCTCACCTACAATGGCAGTGCCAGCATTATTCGTATTGTTGGCACTCACACAGTTGGCTAATTAATAGGATTAACTACCAAAAAGCAAACACAATTGGCTGCTGAGCAAACAATAACACAAAGCACTCAACTTTTTGGGGAGTTTGAGTTCAGCAAGGACGCTGTTAGGGTGGCAAGTCCTTCAGCAAACATCATTACACACCCAGGAATATGTATGTATATATAAATATATATGTATATAATGTACACACAGTTGAGTTTCAGATGTCGGCACCTAACGCGCTTTAATGCAGGTGATTAATTGCTTTTGAGGTTCGTCGGCTGCGTGTTGGAAAATTTTGAAAATTTCATTAGCTCTGTGTGTGTGTGTGTTTGTATTCGGGTGTGTGGATGTAGGGGTGTGTGTGTGTTGAACTTTTTGTACAGTTTTTGGGGCATCTGAGTTGGTATGCTGTGAACACTGCGTGACTTCTGCAGACAATGCCAGCCCATTTCTAGTTGGCTTAGACGAGCTAATTAAGTTAAAGTTGCTGCCTGGTTCTGGTTCTGGTCCTGGCTTCGGTCCTGATGCCTGGTGCCTGGCCTGTCCTGACAACTCCCCCGCTGCTAATGATGGCAGCTCGTCTAGCAGATTGAGAACGTGCTTTAAATTGTTTTTGATTTACTTATTTCCGCGCTGATAAATTACATTTGCCGACAACGACAAAGTTCAGACCCCATTTTTGGCTAATGCGCAAAGTTTCTGGTAACGTCGTGTAGTTTTTGGCGGCTTGTCAGGAATTTGAATAATTTATTCATATGTTACGTGGCGACATTTTGTATATTGGGGCCTTTTATTGTCTGTCAACGATTTTGCGCACAGATGCGCAACTCAAATGCAAATTTAATTATCCTTGAAGTCTATTTAAATGCCATTTGGCATAAATAAATCACAAAACTGATAAACAGACCAAGTTACTTTCCTGCATAAATCCAAACAATCCAAGCTGCAATTGATTTCCCCAGAAGCTGCTGCAAAAAGGCAAACAGAATGTTCCCTTGAAAATGGGTAGAAGGGTATCTATTGCGTTGAGAAAATTTATGTAACAGGACCCTATAAGATATATTCACCATTAGTATCAACAGACAAATCCGTCTACTGGTCTCAGGCAATAATATAATTATCTAGGGATAATACATTTCGAATGTTCTTCTATATTTTACCAATATCCAAATTTTATTTACAATTTTGGAACTCTATCCTCAGAACTAGTAACTCGAAAAAAACAATTTGTGAGGCAAAGCCCTATTATATACTTTCCGATATGTACATATATATACATATAACAACCATAACAAATATCTGAAAGTTTAGGAGCCTTGGAATTGTATATGGGGTATCTGCACGTCGACTACTCTCAACTACAACACTCTTTCTGGTTATAATTTGTGTGCTGTACTTACACAAATAATATTGTTGCAACGAGCACATTTTATTTGCTGCCCGGGAAATTGTTATATTAAAAATTTAAAATGTGGACAAGCTAGAGCAAAGTGCGAGCAGCTAAGTCTTGAGTGTATTGCTTGTCGTGCATATGTATG
The DNA here is from genome assembly GCA_035043065.1 of Hirtodrosophila confusa. Lineage (NCBI taxonomy): Eukaryota > Metazoa > Arthropoda > Insecta > Diptera > Drosophilidae > Hirtodrosophila > Hirtodrosophila confusa. The sequence goes on from JAWNNI010000170.1 coordinate 1,615,354, forward strand.
CACATATATACATGTGTAGATAACATAGTATATTCTATAAATTTTAACTCTTTAACCTTAACGCTAGCTCGAGTAAATTACCTTTTAATAACGGGAAAGTGATTTTAAAGTGATGATCAAAATAAGTGAAAGGCTTTAATGCGAGTTCGCATTTAGACGTTGAAGCTACGGCATGACGCTTTTCCTAATAATGATTTGAAGCTGCTGCAAAACTTAGCTTCCATTTGGGCGGTGAACAAACTTCACGCAATTTCAACTCTGAACAGGTAAGTTAGTATACCCGACTACAAAACTCCCTTTACCTAGGTCAAATATTTCCGATCGCATCTCTGTACAATTACACATACATAAAGATGCACACACCCGAACCACAGCACAAGCGACAGCGCAAGCGAGGCATTTTAGTTGGTGGACACTGCCCCTTCCCCCCGTGCTGCAGCACTGAATCTTCTTTCGTGAATAACTTCCATCTATATTATCCGATCAACTTGAAATTGGAACCGTAGATTAAGTATTGTACATGCTAAATCCCAAAGCTATATCTGGAAAATTATATAATTAATAATATAATATAATATATTGTATAATTAATAATAATTATAACTGTAAAACGGTTTTTATCGAATTGCGGTGCAACGGGGGAGATATCTTAAATATGAAACAAACTGGTCTGCGTATGGTCTACAGGAACCTATATTCCAAATTTGGTGTGTCTAGCTCTTATAGTTGCTGAGATCAAAAATTTATATCTCCCACACCTTTACAGGCAGAGTCACTAAATTTGCCATACAGACTAGTGTTGACACCTTGGACAAACCTGCATCAAAAAATGTTTGACCGCCGCACCCCCTCCCCCACAAATGAGTAAAATCTATATCTCCCACACCTGTACATATAGAGTCATTAAATTTGACACACAGACTACTGTTTTCTTCGTGTCTCTTTCCGAATCCACAAATAGCCAAATTATACCGGACTGGGAACAGAGTACTCTGCTGTCGGATAAGTCCGACTGCAATGTTCTTACTTGTCTGTTTATGTTGTAGGGTAAGGACAGTGATCCATAAAGCGACCAACAACACCCTTGATTTTTAAGTGTACAAATCGGCTCGATTTTGCGGATCCTCGGTATGCTCTGGTCTTGCGCATCGCTTTGTTCGGGATTCTTGAATGCTAAGAATATTCCTGATTAAGGGCCTTATTCCTGTACCTTCCCGTCCATGACAATCCCGTAAATTTGGGCGTTGCCCCTCTTATGAAGTTTTTAAAGACGTCAGTGGATTTTATAAACTTTTAATATAATTGTAATATCTATATACATATATAAAAGAGTTCGTGCTGACTGACTGACTGATTGGCAATCATCGCACAGCCCAAACCGTAAAAGCTAGGATGCTGGAATTTTCACAGTAGGTTCCATCTATGATGAAAGTGCACGCTAAGACGGGATTTTGGAAAATTGCACCCACAAGCGTGGAAAATCGCGGAAAACTGTTGTATGAAACTTTTTTGTTTACCATCAAACTCATTTTCTAAAATCTACACAAAAATTCATTTGACACATATTTCACCGATTTTGGAAAATCTACCCCCCTGGGCGGAAAATGGGGTCTCAAGGTTGTATGAGCAAAAATCTAATTTTAGTCCAATCACCTTCAAATTCATGTTCAAAGCTCTTTACGTAAAATAATTAGATACGTGTATCAGCGATTTTGGGAAATTCAGACCTATGGTCGGAAAATGGTTGGAAAACTCTGGCATTCGACATTTTTAATTTTCATGCCATTGGCTTTAAACTCATTTTCAAGGTTCTATTCGAAAAAAAATAGGCGAAGTGGTCAAAGATTTTGGAAAATCTACCCCAAAGTCGGAAAATTCGAGGAAAACTGTTGTATGAAACTTTTTTTATTATCGTCCGATTGGCTTCAAACTCACTTTCAAAGCTCTACACATTAAATAATTTGACAAGTGTATCACCGATTTTGGAAATTTCAGCCTCATGGTCGGAAAATTAGCGGAAAACTCTGGCATTCGACATTTTTAATTTTCATGCGATTGGCTTCAAACTCATTTTCAAGGTTCTACACAAACTCATAATAGGCGCGGTGCTCAAAGATTTTGGAAAATCTCCCCCAAGTTCGGAAAATTCGCGGAAAACTGTTGTATGCAACTTTTATAATTATCGTCCGATTGACTTCAAACTCATTTTCAAACTTTTCTGAAGGGGTGAAGTCTGCAATTCAGCTTCATAATAATTTCCAAATATATGAAAATAAATCAACCTCGGTACTTTGCGGGCAATACAACGGGCGGAAAATAGTTGGAAAGCTTTAGTCTGGATTTTTAGTATTATTCGTTGAATTGGTTTTCAAATGCCAAATTATTTTGGAAAATGTACTCCGCGTCGCCACGGACGGGAAATGGAAGTCAAGGACAAAGGAGTGGGATTGTTTGTTTAGTTAGATCGGCTTCGAAGACATTTTCATTTTTGCTACACAAAAAACATTAGTCACGTGGCTCAACTATGTATATAGTTTCCTAGCCCCACGGGAGAGAAAACTGTGATACGTTATTTTTGTGTATTTCTTACGGTTGACAAAAGTAGTCAAATTCAACATAATGCATTTTAATCTAAATATTTCGCCGGGCAACGCTGGCGTTTTACCAGCTAGTAATATATATAACTTTAATATAATATATATAATTAATTAAGAATATAGAATCATGACTTTATAACCTCGGTTATTTCATATGTATGTACTTAGCTCTATATAATTACAGACATAATTGTGTTTGGAAAAGTATTTAAGTTTATTTGAAAAATTCTTGAAGTAAATTCTTACTGGAGTAAAACAAAAACAAAAACTTCGCAATGAAATGTTTTCATAGGAACAAACAATTAAAGCTAAGCTGAGAGAGACCCCAACATATGTATCTAAACAAAATAATAAAGATACTTGGCGTTTTATGGATGGGAGCCATTCCACGAAATTCGAGTTGAAATAGTAAACATCTGAGAGCGAGTTGGAAATTGAGACTGGCGATATTCCACAGCCAACTTGCCGCTCATTATGTATTTATGTGGTGGTCAGTGCGAAAGCGAATTCAGTGTTCGGCGAAAAGTCGACGCGGCGACACGCAAAAATAGATCCAAGAGCGAAGCGAGGCGTCGAACAACAACAATAGCTAAATATGTACATGCTTCTACGCGAGTAAGAGTGAGAAGCAGCGAAAGGAATACAATTAGAATGGCGCAGCTGAAAATATTTACAAGCTATAAAGTTGCAGATTGTCTGAGAACAGCAATAAAATGTGGCAGTTTGATAACGGCTAAGCAGAAATTGCAGCAGGTGTGTATGGACGGGCACAGCAGTGGACATAAACATAGGCACACTTTGTTGTATTCCAGCAGCAAAGGCGTCGCCATGGCACAGCAGCAACAACAACTGCAAAACCGCTGCATGAGATGCCAACCAGAAGTAAACTAAAGATGATCTTGGACTTTATGCCAGGCGGCAAATATGCGGGCAAGGACTTGAACGATATTGCCAAGGGCATGATGCAGGAGTCTGATATTATCATGATCCCAGGCCTGTTTGGCAAGTCCCCGAAAATCCTTACTCAGAATCCCGATGATTTCGAGATGGTGTTTCGCCATGACGGTGCCTGGCCAAACCGCAAGGGTTTCGAGCTGTTGAACTACCATCGCGGAGTGCATCAGCGGGAGTTCTTTGGCAAGGAGACGGGTTTGTTGACCACGCAGAACGAGCACTGGGGAAATATGCGTTCGGCCGTAAATCCCATTATCATGCATCCCAAAAATGTTAAGCTCTACCTAAGCTCTTTGGATCGTATCAACAAACAGTTTATAGAGCGGTATGTTATACACTATAACCGAACAATAATCCGATTATAATCCAGTCATTACCTCATAGAATTAAGCTCATTCGCGATCCGGAGACGCTTGAGATGCCCGTTAACTTTAAGGATGAAATCCGCGGCTGGACACTGGAGTCACTGGGAGTAGTAGCTCTGGATCGTCAGCTGGGTGTTATAGACAACACAAATCCAACTGGTCGACAATTGTTCACACTGCTACAGCGTTTCTTTGACTTGGCCGTTGATCTGGAGGTCAAACCCTCGTTGTGGCGTCAGTTTAAGACCCCCAAATTTCGGGAGGCTCTCAAAACATTGGATGAGGCAGTTTACATAGTGAACGAGTACTTGCAGGAGGCACTAGAACGCATTGAGCAGTCTACAGTTACAAAAACCGATGCTGAGAAAAGTGTTCTAGAGAAACTTCTGGTCATTAATCGAAAATATGCGGTAGCTATAGCCATGGATTTGCTGTTTGCTGGCGTCGATACGGTTGGTATACGAGATTTATTCTTTGCTCGTATAGCTTATTGAAATCTAAACACAAATCGCAGACTACTAGCACTTTCGCGGCCATAGTCCTGGCACTGGCCCAACATCCCGACAAGCAGGAAAAATTGCGCGCTGAGATTCGTGGCATCTTTCCGGAGAAGGATACACCCTTGACTGCCGAGTCTATGAAGAATTTGCCCTATATGCGAGCGTGTATTAAGGAGAGTCTGCGCTATTATCCACTGACGCCGGGCAATATGCGTGTCACTAACCAGGATATGGTGCTTAGCGGATATAGCGTGCCCCAGGGCAGTGAAGTTGGTATGATTCATTTGAATTTGTTGGTCAATGCCAAACACTTCTCACAGCCGGAGGAGTTCATACCCGATCGTTGGCTGCGTGAAAAGCAGTCGGAGCAACAGGACTCATCTGGTTGTCCTGCGGCCACTAAACCCACACATCCCTTTGCCTATTTGCCTTTTGGCTTTGGGTCACGCGGCTGTATTGGCCGTCGCATTGCTGAAATGGAGTTGGAAATTGGTGTTGCTCGTTTGCTGAGAAACTTCCAGGTGGAGTTCAATCATCCCGCGGATAGACCTTTCATTGCCTATCAGGTTTCCACGCCGCGTATTCCACTGCAGTTTAAATTCATCGACTTGAAGAATTAATTGTCTTAACTGTCTTTTTCAGTATGATTTAGAATTTTCAATAGAACTTACTGAAGTGTAGGTATATATTATGTTATGCACAAGATTATATAATAATGTAACTATTTGTCAAACTTTCTTCAGATCTGCACAATTTATTATCGTCTCCCACATATAGCTGGACTGTCTTGCATTTATAGAGATGATTACTAGAATAATTTAATAACATCACAAAACTAAATACCACTCGAGTAAGCTTCATGACAATAACCGATTTAAGATGAAGATAAATGCTGAAGGTATTTACATACATATATGAAATCGGTTTTGTAAGTAATATTTACATACTAATTTATTCAAATGCCAAGCGAATGAATAAATTGAAACTTCCTGTACTAATTCTAGCCACAAGCTGTCAACTCTTTTTAAGCGGAGACATTCCACAAAATTAGCATTAAATGTGCATTAATAATGTCATATTACGGCAAATAATTACAACTGTCGGCTTAGAGGTTTTGGCGCCCGAGCAGGGACTCAAATACTGATGATGACTAAAGGGAAATGCTATCCTGATAATTATGGCATGCAAAAGTGTGCCGTTAGTTTGCACAAAACGTTGGCAACTGTAACCCAATATAAATGCCATTTATCATGGTGCGTGGCTCGTGGTGCGTGGTGGGCGGTGGGTGGTGCGTGGTGGGCCAAGGGCTGCAGTGGGCGTGGCGAGTGAGTCTATGTGGTGACTGTTGCTAATAAATTATAGTCCTGAGCTGGCTGTGGACATGTGCCGCACACAGAGAGACACTCGCAGACACCGCCCCGCCCACACGAACTGGCCCAGGGCCGCGCCGCCCACATCGCCTGGCGTTGACAGTTTTAAATTACAAACGTTGGCGGTTGGTTTCGGTTGGTTCGTCTGGTTGGTCTATGCCAAGCTAATTAATCCGAACATTTGGCAAATGCGACTGTGCTCCTTTCATAACTTTGCTTCGTACTTGTATTAGCTTTTTAATTGGCTCGAAATCTGACAAAATGAAATGACCTTTGCCACGTAGGCCATAACAAATGGCACATCAAAATCAAATTTGTTATTTATTGGCTGCCGCTCTTTGAGCCCGGCTCCTGGCACAATTATTTATTTATTCGCACACCAAGTGTGTCCCATCAGCTTTAACCTACGCTCATTTTTCATTGCCCGTCCATTGAATTGCGCCAATTATGCGTTGACAGGCTCAAGTTCCAAATGGGCATGCCACCAGGCATGGTGGCCTGGGTGGTTTGCGTGGTTTCCTTCGGTGCCAGTCGACCCTCTAAGTGGAAACATGTGCGAGCACAATTGCTCATTGTGTTCTGGATGGAGAACAGATTTTGAGCGCGGCAGCCTGCCAGCTATACTTACTATAATCTGTGGCAATTGGAGGGCCTACAACAGAAATTGGGTTCTTTGCCAAAATCTTCACTTAAACGGGAACAACATATTCTCGAGCATGGCTGGAGTACAGCAATGAATGAATCAGCTAAAAAATAAACAATTATCAATCTGTTTAAGATTTGTTGCTAACATTTTAAATCGAAAACTTAAGGGAGAAAACTTAAAATAGTTAACAAGCTCGATATTGATTAAAAATGAGATTTTGAAATATGTGCGTTGTGCACTCGAATTGCAAATACCCTGTATATTTAAATAACCAACGGGTCTTTGCACTCATGGGGTTGCCCGGTTCTAGTATTATACATGATTAACTATATCTTAACATTACCTTTCCTAGCTTACCTTCATACATTGATTGATTCCCATTAGAGTCCGCGTTCAAAGGAACAGACAGACGGCAGATCGTTATACGGATACGGCCAGATCGACTCTAGTGTTGATATTTATAATTTATGGGGTCGGAGATGCCTGTTACATACTCCGTCAACTTAATATACCCATTAAGTTGCAACAAACTTTGGAAGCGACTTTCTAGTACACGAGAAAGAACAATTAAGAATGCTATAGTCAAGTATACCCGACTACGAAACTCCCTGTACCCCAAGTCAAAAATTTCCAATCGCATCTTCGTACATACATATACACACACACATACACAAAAGACGCACACACACGAGCGACAGCTCAAGCGAAGCGCAAGCGAGGCATTTTAAGTTGTGGCTGTGCTTGTTCTTCCCCGCGATGAAGCACTGAATCTTCTTTCGTTAATAACTGCCGTGTTTATTATCCGATCGACTTGAAATTTGGGCAATAGATTAGGAATGGCCAAAGTACTATACATGCCAAATCCCAAATCTATATCTTGGCAAGTAAGAATGCTATAGTCGAGTATACCCGACTATAAAACTAACTGTACCCAGGTCAAAAATTTCCGATCACATCTTCGTACACTCACACATACACACACACGTTTACAAAGACACACGCACACAAGCGACAGCGCAAGTGAGGCATTTTAAGTTGTGGCTGTGCTTCTTCTTCCCCCGCGCTCCACTTGATCGACTTGAAATTTGAACAGTAGATTAGGAGTGAGTATTATACATGCCAAATCCCAAAGCTATAGCTTTATAGATGTTGGTATAAAACGTTTTTATCGAATTGCGGGGGAACGGGGGGTGAGATATCTGAAATTAGAAACAAACTTGATCTGTGTATGGAACCTACATTTAAAATTTAGTGTATCTAGCTCTTGTAGTTGCTGAAATCGACGCGATCATACAGACGGACAGACAGACGGACATGGCCAAGTCGAAATCTCTTTTGATACTGATCATGAATATATATACTTTATAGGGTCCTTCTGCCTGTTACATACATATGCACAGATGTAATACCCCCTTTTACCCATTTTATGGGTACAGGGAGTAAAAAGATTAAATTATAAATTACTAGGTGTAACCCGCCACACATCGCTGCGGCATATTGTTGCTGCATGGATGAGAAAGCAAGAAATAAACACAAATAACTTGCCACAATTTTGACTTCCATGCGCGTGGACCAATGAAATGGGTAAAAGGGGTACTAAAACTGTATAAATGTATGTAACAGGTAGAAGGAGACATCTCCGACCCTATATAGTATAATATTCTTGATCGGTATCAATAGCCGAGTCGACTTGGCCATGTTCGTCTGTCAGTCTGTCTGTCCGTCCGGATGAACACGTCGATCTCAGCAACTATAAGAGCTAGAGACACCAAATTTTGACCACCACCAAACCCTCCCCGTAATTTTGCGGAAACCTAAATCTTCAAAAATTTTAAGCTAGAGTCGCCAAATTTGACATACAAGGTAATGTTGACTTCCTTGAAAAATCTGCATCAAAAATCGGCAGAGCTTTCTCCAAATGACGTTTTTCCTACAGTTTCACAGCTATAAACACCAAATTTGACATACACATTACTGTAGACGCCAATTAGGAAAACAACATTTTTGCAACTCCCCACCCCGTCCCCCGCAAATGAGCAAAATCTACAGAAATTTAACATACAGACTACTGTTGACTCCCTTGGCAGATTTGAGAAAAACAATTTTGGTACTCCCAACCAATCCCCCGCAAATGAACAAAATTTATCTCTCAAACACCTGTTCAATTAGATTCACCAAATTTTAAATACAAACTACTGTTTTTTTCTCACTTTCCCACCATACAAACAAGTAAATTATACCGGACTTGAAAACGAGTATTCTGCTGTAGGGTACGTCCGACTGCAACGTTTATACTTCATTTTCACTTTGTTCCCCAAACAATTTTTGAGCAAATGGGGTATATTAGGATTGTGCAATGTCCGCCTGACTGTCTGTCCGTATGTACGCAGCTTATGTCGAAACCCTTGAAGCTAGAGCAACCAAACTTGGTACACAGGTTGGCATATACCCTCGGCTTATAAAGTGTCGAGATCGAATGTCACCAAACATATGACATTGCACAACGTACCCTAATAAAGAGCAATGTTCGAGCCTAAGGAAGTGAAAGCAAAAACAAGCGCAGATTGACAGTTAATAAAGTGGCGACAAGTTGCTGGCTGGGTGGTTGCCACCCGGTGGCTTTGAAAGAACCTGGCAACTGTGGCGTTGACAACTTGACCCAATGTGTGTGACAACACTCCCCTGCCCTATGTTACTGCCCCCCGACCCGCACTGACGAACAAAAAGTTGTAGCTAGCTGAAAAGCAGTCAGAAAATGTTTAATAAAGGAAAAAAATTTCAACTTCAAATTGCACAAGCTGTCAAAATATTGAATTTCAAGGCGACCCCACGCCTAGCTGATGGGCGTGGTCGGGGAACACACCTTCGATTCTCGCTTTGAATCACCACCAAATTGCACAAATTAAATGCACATTTGTCAACAACGGGGAGGCCACAAATCGAAAGGAAGCAATTAAACAAGCAATGCCACATGACTCATGTGGCATGCAACACGAAATCGCACGTTGGCATAAGGAACACAATTGGTGGGCGGTTTCAAGAATTTGCAATTTCTATAAATGTATGCTTTTTATGTGGCCATTTTCAGCAGAAATGTGATAATTCTTTTCTTAGGGCATTTGGCCAATTTCTTCTGTGTAATGGATACAATAAAATTTTACCTCTTAATAAAGAAATATAGAAATGTCGTTCTGCTTAAGAACAAACATGCAACGGGTCTGAGATGTCATATATATCAAGATTCCAAGCTAATACAAGGTTTTTTTTAAATAACTTGAATAAATTTGCCGAATTCACAAGTTAGGCATATTTCACTTTAAATTCGCCGGTCTAAATAATTTAAAATGGTAAACTGAAATATTTTCGCAACTTTGAGTAGATGTCAAGCCACATTTCAAACTAACTTATTTTAGTTGATGTCATCGGGTTCATTGCCCAGTCCCCGGTTACTAATGGACTTCCATTGATGGCAGAGTTTCAGGCGTGCCTTGACATTGCCGGGTCGGCACTTTCGTGTAGGCAAACACACTTCAGGCACTGCTCAGCCTCATTAAGTCAGTCAAGAGTAGGGGCACTCAGCACATGACATGAAACAAACTAACCCGCAACTGCCCCGCCAACTATCCCTACAGCGCTTTGCATTCGTCTGCCAAATGTATTTTTTCTGCCGCCGGCGCTTAAAACTCAAAGCAAGTTTTCCTGACGTCTTCATACTGAACAGACATAATGCCTATATACCCCCCATTCGTATCTGTAAGTGGTATTTTGTGTGTGTGCCTCAAAACTCGCGTGTCTAATGAGCAATTCAAAAGTTTGCATTTTCATTTTCATTTTGTTTTTGAGTTTTCCGTTTTTCCGCGCATTTTGCCATAGTTGTGTTGTCATCTTGAACAGACCCTCCTCCTAGACGCCCAAGTGACAGCTTGAGAGCTAAATTTCCAACGCTGCGCTACTTGGGATCATCTCGGTCAGAGCTAATAGGCCCTGCCCGAGTTTTTTCCAAGGCAGACGCGAAAATAGTTTTCACCCCGCCCTCCCGTCGCGACGCGTCGTCGCAAGTATCTGAGTGAGTGATTCACGTCAACTAAGGCATGATTCTATGCAGCTAAAAGTTGTCGTTTTTACTCCCTGTACCCATAAAATGGGTAAAAAGGGGGTATTGGATTTGTGCAAAAGTATGTAACAGGCAGAAGGAGACATCTCCGACCCTATAAAGTATATATATTCTTGATCAGTATCAAAAGAGATTTTGATTTGGCCATGTCCGTCTGTCTGTCCGTCTGTCCGTCCGTCCGTCTGTCCGTCTGTCCGGATGAACGCGTCGATCTCAGCAACTATAAAAGCTAGAGACACCAAATTTGGAATGTAGGTTCCTGTATACCATACGCAGATCAAGTTTGTTTCATATTTCAGATATCTCCCCCGTTCCCCGCAAATCGATTAAAACCGTTTTACAGTAACAATTTTCAAGATATAGCTTTAAGATTTGGCATGTACAATACTTTAGTCTCTCTTAATCTACTGTCCAAATTTCAAGTCGATCGGATAATAAACACGGAAGTTATTCACGAAAGAAGATTCAGTAATGCAGCGATAGGGGGAAGAAGAAGCACAGCCACTTTGCCGCCTGTGTGCGTGCGTCTTTGTGTATGTGTGTGTGTATGTGTAAGTGGACTTAGATGTGATTGAATGTTTTAGACCTGGGTACAGGGAGTTTCGTAGTCGGGTATACTCGACTATAGCATTCTTATGTTATTTTTGTGAGTGGGCGGACTGTAGACGCCATAGGAGCGAAGGGGGTACCACTCTTGCACGCTCCCGGCAATGCTTGAAATGTGCTTGTGCCACAGTGGAAGCTCGACAAGTTGACTGGAGCTTAAGTAATTAAAGAGCTGCTTGGCAAATGTCATGGAATGAACCTGGAAATGAAATTATGGTAACTTCGAGTACAATAATGATGACTTAAAGAGTTTAAGGCTCACTGGTAGCAAGGGCAGTAACTAAATTAATTAAATAGAGTTATCAATCAATGGCCACGTTCACCAGCATAACTTGCTTCCTGGTCAACTATTACAACTGATAGTTTCTGGTGAAACCTTTTATACACTTATTCAAACAGGCAGTAAAGACTTGACCATTTTATTTGGAATTAGTAAGAATGCTATAGTATTCCCGATTACAAAACTCCCTGTACCCAGGTCAAAATATCCGATCGCATCTTCGTACACTTAGACATCACACACATACACAAATACGCACACACACAAGCGACAGCACAAGCGACAGCGCAAGCCAGTCATTTTAAGTGGTGGTTGTGCTTCTTCTTCCCTCCGCGCTGCAACACTGAATCTTCTTTCGTGAATAACTTCCGTGTTTATTATCCGATCGACTTGAAATTTTTACAGTAGTTAAGTGTGACCAAAGTAGTATATTGCGGGGGGAGATGCTTGAAATTGGAAACAAACTTTATCTGTATGGTATACAGGAACCATAATATACCAAATTTGGGGTCTCTAGCTCTTATAGTTGCTGAAATCGACACGCTCATCCGGACAGACAGACGGACATGGCCAAATCAAAATCTTTTTTGATACTGATAAAGAATATATATACTTAATAGGGTCGGAGATGTCTCCTTCTGCCTGTTTGCACAGATTTAGTACCCCCTTTTTACCCATTTTATGGGTAAAGGGTATGCGTAGTGTCCGTCTGTCCGTCAGTCTGCCCGTCTTTCCGTTTGAGCCCAATTTTTTTCCACACCCTTGACGCTAAAGCAACCAAACTTGGGACGTATGTTGATGTATACCCCCAATTTATGAAGTGTCAAGACCCCCATCTCCAAACCCCCCACACACAATCGGCATATGCCCCAAAACACGTTTTTCACAGGGGTATATCTCCTACAGTTTCATAGCGAGAGTCACCTTATTTGGCATATAGACTAATGTTGGACAAATCTGCATCAAAAAATTGTTGACTCTGCAAAAGAGCAAAACTATCTCCCACACCTGTACAGATAAAGTCATCAAATTTGACATACAGACTACTTTTTCCGAACCCACAAATAAGCAAATGGTACTGGACTGGAAAAAGAGTATTCTGCTGTCGGATACGTTCGACTGCAACGTTCTTACTTGCTTACTATGCAATTGGGTGAAAAGGACAGCGACTTTTCAGAGAACTAAGAAACTCTTACTTGTTCTCTCTTAGCTATTACCTTCATAGACAGTCTTCACTGTTTTTTAATAAACGATAATTTTGCGTTAAAATTCCACTTGGCAAATGCGTTGTATAAATTTAAATTAAATATTTGACTGGGGTGTCCCAGTGTTCCCCTACTTCCTTGCACTCACAAATATTTGTACTTAATTTGTAGCTGCAGCACTTATTAAATATTTGCAATTTTGCAACAACTTAATTTATTTATTCGAGCAGAAGCGTAGAAGAATAACGGCTGCAACAAGGGCTAACGACATATATTTCTTTTAAAATATGCAATAACAAATCAGAGCCATTTTCATACCCTGTACCCATAAAAGCATGCAGCAGGCGTCTCTGACACCAAGGTATACTCATATGCCGCCATCAGCATGAAAAGACGAGTTGGCTCTATCTGCCCGATCTCAGAGATCATAAGATCTGGAGACAGAAAGTTTGATATGTGAGCTCTCACATGTATTAAATGTATATATGACTTACCCCTTGCTATAGGGTACCTTGGGGTCGAATAGTCTTACGTGTTATAATTAACTTTGAGTATATTTTTATGCATTTTATTTTTAATCGCGACGGCTGCAAGTTTTTTTTTCTGCGCCGGGCACCCGGCAATACAGGCAATGGATTATGTGAAATTTCTCGGAATTATGTGGGGCGACTAAATGGAGCGCAGAGCCAACTGGGACCCGGAATTCTCAAGTCTTGGCAAGCAGCTACCTGGCCCATGTTCTTGGCAGTTGCTTTTGCCTGTCAGCGGGCATTTTCAGCGTTTAATTGCCTGGCAGGCTAATTGCTTGAGTTGCTGCGCAATCCGTGCTACTTGGGGGACTGGAAGTTGGGCTACTACTACCATTGATATTCCATCCCAAGTTTCAACCAATATTAAACGTTTGCCTTTTCACAACTGTCAGTGACAAGTGGGGCAGCAATGCGAGTGCGACTTTGGGACTCTCGACGCTGCGGCTGTCATTTTGTTTATTGTTGTTGACTTTTTGCACTGAAATGATACTTGTGCACCCTACTTAGGCGCCTCATGTGTGCTCGCAGTCACGTTTGGGGCATCAGGAACAGGCGGTGCCACATTGCGTGGCGCCCATTTGCCCAGCTTCAAAGTTCACAGCACGCGCCAAATGATTTGGCCAAAAACTATTTATTGAAAATTATGGTGTAATGTGCAGTCAGCTCGCTCCTCCCTGACAAGGGTATGGTTGCGAGTGGGAGCTCTCCTTATCGCATGCTGCGTATAAGTAGCCATCTCTAAACCAGTTACCGAGCTGAAACTGCTACGAAAATGTCAACTCAAATACTGAAATAATAAAAGAGAAATGCTTTCAATTACCTGTTGTAGCCATTGAAGAGTGGGTGACAATGGGTGTACCTCCCACAAGTTTCCTTATCGATTGTTGCCCTGTAATACGCATGGCAATATTTAATAATATGGTATTTGTTTTACTCACTTGTGATGAACTTGCTTAATGTTCTAAATAGTGCTTGTGGAATATATATTTCATTTACTTGCGAAACTACCTCAAAATCTCAAGTTCTTTTAAAATTTTCTGCTTATAGCATCAAAAACAAGTAAGAATGCTATAGTCGAGTATACCCGACTACGAAACTCCCTGTACCCAGGTTAAAAATTTCCGATCGCATCTTCGTTAACTTACACATACATATACAGATACGCACACGCACGAGCCACAGCGCAAGCCAGGCATTTTAAGTTGTGACTGTGCTTCTTCTTCCCCTTGCTGCAGCACTGAATCTTCTTTCGTGAATAACTTAGGTGTTTATTATCCGATCGACTTGAAATTTGGACAGTAGATTAAGAGGGACTAAAGTACTGGACATGCCAAATCTTAAAGCTATATCTTGAAAATTGTAACTGTAAAACGGTTTTTATCGAATAGCGGGGGAACGGGGGAGATATCTCAAATCTAAAATAAACTTGACCTGCTCCCGCTATACACGAACCTACATTCCAAATTTGGTGTCTCTAGCTCTTATAGTTGCTGAGATCCTTGCGTTCATACATACGGACAGACAGACGGACAGACGGACGGACGGACAGACGGACAGACAGACGGACATGGCCAAATCGAAATCTCTTTTGATACTGATCAAGAATATATATACTTTCTAGGGTCGGAGATGTCTCCTTCTGCCTGTTACATACTTTTGCACAAATCCAATACCCCCTTTTTACCCATTTTATGGGTACAGGGAGTAAAAACATACGGGCATATCAGGAATTTCAGGATGTGACAGCTTTTCACCAATTCCAAAAGTATTACATTTAATCACTTTCACAGCGTATTTACATTTTGCTAGATGAACCCCACATTGTTGTTGCATGAATAGGAAAGTAAGAAATAAACAAAAATTACTTACCACTATTTCCCCTCCCGTACCTTATGCACTTTTGTATAGGTTATAATAAAATAAAAATAAAAACCTTCTCTCACACATTTGATCTTAAGCCCATTTCCGGTCCGTGTTGACGTTTGGAAGTGGATTTTTCAAGTTGCATACAACAGTTTTCCGCCCGTGGGGGTATATATTTCAAAGTCCTTGGCCCGGGAACGCCTACTATTGTTGGTACACACCACGTACATGTAAAATAAGCTGTTTTCTCGCAGTAGCCGGTATGTTATTGACACCAAATATAGATAAAAGCAATCCAAGGGATCTGTATATTGTGTCACAATTTTAACTCAGTCGGTGTAGAATTTGTCGAGTTTTTGACTTTTGCTGATATCAACATTTTTATATAAATATATTGAATATAATGGATAGACAGCAGCTGTCAGTGCTTTTTTTGAAAAGCTCTGAATATATAAAATTGTTTTATCCTTGACAGGAAACTGCTTAACTTTATATGGGAATTTGGGCAAACTGATAAAGCGTTAACCTCTTGCTGCACTTACTTATCAATTAAGTTCCTTACAAGTTGTCCAGATTTGATCAGTATTGGATAACTTTATCATATAAGCTCCAATGGAAAGGGACGGTGAAAATTGAATGTTTTTTCACATCCGTTCCGACTTATACAAACACCTGATTCTAGCGGACATGTAGTACTTTTTGACGTATTAATCTTTCAGTTTCGTTACATTTAAATAAATATTCTTTTTATACGTTATTGCTTCGATTAATAGCTCGATTACATTCATTATAATTCTTTACATTTATGTTTTTATCGTTTGCTTAACGTTTTGACACACTTCTTGTTGTTACATTTGGCATTTGTGTAGTAACTTCAATATATTTATTTTGCAACATATGTAAGTATTTGGGTTTTGTTCGCTCAAACTTTGAATATACTTTATATGGTCGATGTGTCCTTCTGTTATATACCCAGCTTAAGTACCCCATTCTACCCATTCTCTTAGTACAGGAACTGAAAAGAAAGTTTATTATTGGTTAGCCTAAATTTAATTCATCGCATATTTATTAAATCGTCTGTAACACATCCAAATTAACTGGAACTTGTTGAAATAATGTTGACAAATGAATAAAATAATTAATGCAATTTTAAATGAATATGTTTAGCTCAGCGGATTTAAATTATATTTGTGCAGGAAATCTTACAATACATCTATATTCCTTTAGGCATGTATACATAACTTTAAGTTTATTTCGTAATTTAGCTTCTGTGGTATTAATATTAGCTTTAATTCCACATTTTCGTATGGTACTACATACCTTCACACACATTTTCAGCTACATGTGTCTGTCTATAAAGATGATTTGTGTGGCCAGAGTTCATTAAAAATTCGTTGGCACTTTTCCTGTTTTCCTGTTTTCCGATGTCCCGTTTCCGCTCGCTAAATGTGACTTAATCCAGTGCAACGTCAAAATTTGTCAGTTTGGAAAGGCTTAGCGCATAATTAATGTTATTTAAAGTTTAGCAGATATATAGCTATATGTGTGCCTACATATATAATGAGTGTGTTTGGCCATACACTCTCTAAATATGCTGTCGTGTCTATGCCACGTGAGGCAAATAAACAGACGGGTGTATTGTGCTGGTGGGTGTGTATGTGACAGCAGAGATTATTAAGATTATCCATGATAATTGGTCTATTTAGTTCAAGTTCCTTTTTTTACAGTTTACTTTACTTTAAATTATGAAAAAAAAACGAATTGGGAAACCTTGTATTCCTAACTGAACTGTAACTAAATATATAATAAAATTTGTTCGAAAATTAATTTAACTTTTGGTATAAAAACTGAAAATGCAAATACAACCAAAAAATGGAATGAAAATAGAGAATCAAAAGTTTATGAGAAGTCATTAAATTTGGTACCCTTCTAAAACATGATTAAAATCGAACTGAAATTGGGATTTTGTTGGACTTTAGCTTTTTGTTTCAACGTAGACTTGTCGTTTTATAAAACCGGTTGATTGCTGGTTGCATTCTTCTTTAATATCACTTGTGCACAACCTGGCTACAGGGTAGCTTGTAGTCGAGCGACGGCGAAGTGCGGTTTTCGCCCTTGTTGCCTTATGCTGTGTGTTGTTGGCTGTCAGAAATGCTTTTCTTTGTGGATCTTTATGGGTCGTGCGGCGTTGTGTGTGTTCCCTTCCGTTCCGCTCATGAAGATACAAACAAGCATAAATACACACTAATACATTTAAATACACACATACAGACGAGTGTATATTTCAATATTATGCTTTTCCCAAATAAATTTTGGTTTTGATGTGTAAACTCTGATGACGTAACAGCCGCTGATTTGCCTTGATATATTTTATTTTAATTTGATTTAAATCAAAATATTTATATAGTCCCTGACTGCCTGCCCGACTAATTTCATTAACTGGCCGACAAAATCATCGGAAATCAATTAAAAAATATTTATTCTCGCATTATGGCTCTTTATTGTTGTCATATTGAGCATTGGCTGCTCAATTGGTTGACCGCAAATTGCATAATTTCATTTAGAGTCGGAATTCGCTCTGAACCTGGAAAATGGCGGGAGAAATTTGGTAAATGCATTTTGTATTATGCATGATAATTACGCAAAAGCAATAATTTAAAAATTTACTCACGCGGTTTGTTGTGTAATCACTTTGATTTAATTAATTATGGCGACTAAAACTTCTATTGAAATTGCCACAACTTACAAAGCCAGACACCTGAATCGTTTGAGTTTCCTATAAATTTCAGAGATAATTTTGAGATCTGTGTTTCTATTTTTGTTTATTTTTAAGGTTAACATTTTGGAGCGCCACAACAACTTAAACAATGAAAACATGTGTATTCCCTTGAGATTTCATAATTTCTTACTTTTGCGACATCCTTAAACGATTTTCTGGCCTTATTATTATTTTAAATAGGTCCGGATATGAACTGCGATCTATAAGATCTATTGCACCCGCTTCTAGAACTAATGCTCTCGCATCAGCCCAATGCCCCGAACAAAAAGAAGGATTTTCGTTGGGTTGAGAGTTCCTATACCCACTGAATGGAATATACTTTCCAATAAGCCCATTTCTTCTTCTAGCCAGGGCACTGCAATTTGTTAGAATGTGCAATGGATATTCATCTTTGGGATCTCAGAATCTTCATGTCCTGCTGCTTATAATTCCCAGTGTATGGGGTGATAATATCCTGTTATGGGGCCATTGAGTATCCTGTTCAAATTTCTTCTTATTAGTAGCTTGACTGCCTCGTATTGTCATCCTCCAACCTTATGTGTTCTATTGTAGCATTGTGATTCTTCCCATAGCACAAATCATTTCTGGTACTAATAAATAGGAGCTTCTCTCCTCCAATACTGGATAGCTCATTGTCTGGATATATACCTGTGTCCTATGATTGAGCTAAGGGCAAGCCTATTGTTGCTGCATAGGTTATCTCGAAACAGCCAGTTTTGTGCCTTTACTACTTTGCTATAAGATCTAACAGAAGCAAATTAAACCTTTGCATTCGGATGCACAAATTTTCCACCAATTTTTCAAGCGTGGGGGTGATTTTCCAAAATTGGTGATGTGCGTGCTGGAATTGTATCTTACCACTTTAACATATAGCTGCCATAGGAATCATCGTTCAACAACTATGTTTTTGGATGAAAAACTTTTTGTTTACAAAGGTATCCTTACCAAACTTTCCCAAACCCAAGAGTTTATACAAACTGACCAAATCTGGTCAAAATCGGACCACTATATCACTATATCAAACTTTTTGTTTATACAAATATTTCATCCAAACTAAGTGAGAGTTTTATAATACTTCAAATAGTTTCCTATAATTTGATCAAAATCGGAACATATGGCTCCCATAGGAGCAATCAGACAAAAATTAAGTTTTGTATAAGAAACATTGCTGATAGGGTATATAGCTTCGGCACCCGAAGATAGCCGTTCTTTCTTGTTTAGTATATGTAGATGCTCAATTGTAAATATATAAGGTATCTTTGCTCTGAACTGTGAATATAAAAAGGTGTCCCAGAAAGGTAGCCGATCCAGAGATATGGTCGAATTTAGTTTTTCGGATTTATATGTAACATATAATGTTTTGTAGGCCATTCGATATGATTCATTATTTTTGTCTTCTTATTGTAAAATTTGGTAACAAGAAAACGAATTAAATATGTTTGTATTATTGGATTGTCTTGCAAACAAGACAAAATAGCTTGTAGAGCACCGTCCATTTAGATGGGCTAAATTTGAAATGGAAGCGATTCGGATACTAAGTTACTTCAAGTTGATTGAGAAAGCAATGTATCTATGTACATAGGTGTAGTGTAAGCTTCTCCTAACAACAGCAACATTTCTGGCTTACCGCACATGACAAATTTTGTTGTCCATGTTCATTCTGGTCCGTACAACACTAACAGCAACAACAACATGTAAGAGTAGTAAACAAAGCCACAAATGCGTTTTGAGGGCGAACAAATGACAGCGCGAAGGGCTGCTAGATAGAGAGAGAGAGGGAGAGGGGGAGAGAGGGAGAGATAGATATAAAGATAGAGACAGAGAAGCGGAGAGGGAGACTGTAGGGCCTTATTCCGGTTTCAGTTGTTGTCGGCCTCACTACGCCTACTTCCGCTGCACATTTGCCGGAGGGGGTTTGCGGGTCGTGGGCAAACTTTCTGTGGGAAACTCTGAGAGGCTGGGCTTAATTAAAACTGGGATCACGTAGCGCCGAATCCAACGCAATGCCATCCGAAATGCTGTCACCGTCTCTTTGGCCGGGCTCTTGGCTGGCTTTACTTTGCCAAAGCTAATTTGGCCACTTTTATTTGGCAGTCCGAAAAAGGAGAAAAATTAAATGAAAATGCGAGTGTCAAAGTGCATGGGAAATGCATTGCGGAACATTAATTGCATAAATTTTGACTCTGCTTTGATGTGAGTGCGCACAAATTAAAGAGGGAGACAGCGCGATGCAAAAGTCATTAAATATAGTCGCTGCACCTGAGTGCGGTGGGCAGGAGGTAGGGAGTGGGGCTACGGGTAGGGGTGAAGGTAGATAGGTAGTTCTGCTCTGTCATAATTTGATGCCTAACTGTGTCAGGCTTTGGGCCTGGTCTGCTGCAGCTGCTTCAGCTTTTTGCCACGGCTGCAGTCGCAAGTGCTCATGCATAACGCATTTTTGCGCAGCTAAAAAGTATGCTATGAAAATGTAACTCATACCTGTTGCCTCCGCTCCCACCGCACCCCTCCCACACACACAGCTGAGTTGTTTTTGGGGCAACGCTTTAAATCAGTTGCCATTTCATTAAAATACGAGTGCGAGCGAGCTGCCAGCCAGTCGCTGTCCCGCTCGCACCTCACCCGCGCCCTTCATCATTCAGTTTTTAGCGCGGGTTTTTGGTCTTAAATTTAGCGTTATGAAACATTTTTATGCTCATAGTTTTGAATGATGCGCATGCAAATTTAATAAATGCATTGCGGTTTACTTTTGCATAATGTCAGCTTTGGGGTTTGACATTAAGCGCGGTTTTTTCGGGGAACGCTCAGTTAATTTTGCCGTTGTGCTTGAAATCAATATCATAATCAATCAGAGAGTTGCAAACAGTATATTGACCAGAAAAGTGCATTATTTTAAACGTCAATTAATTTGATTAATAGACGAAACATTATTTTATTCAAGAGTAAATTAAAATATTGTTATATGAGAGCATAATAAGTGTAATTGTTTGCTTCATTTTAAGACTTGTTAAAAAAATGTTTCATTTTTTATACAATTAATAAAAATATTAAATTACCAATTAAAAACAACCAATTATATTTTGTATATTATTTTTCAACCAATTAATTATGTGCATTAATTAATTGCAACATCTTTATTTCTTATTTCAATATCAAATTTTTGATGCAGATTTGTCCAGGGGGTTAACATTAGTCTGTATGCCAAATTAGGTAACTCTATCTTTGAAACTGTAGTAGATATACCCCTTGAAAAACGTGTTTTGGGGATATATGCCGATTTGTGGGGGTGGGGGGTCAACATTTTTGATGCAGATCTGTCGGGAATCTCAACATTAGTCTGTATGCCAAATTTGGTGACTATAGCTTCAAAAATGGGGAAGATACAGGTTTTCCCCAAATTGCGGGGAGGGGGTGTTGGTGTGTGGTCGATCTCGACACTTCATAAATTGACGATATATACCAACATGTGTACCAAGTTTGGTTGCACTAGCTCAAAGATAAAGGCAAAAAAATTGCGTTCATACGGACAGACAGAGAGACGGACATTTCGCAAACCCAATATACTATTTTCCCTTCGGGAAAATTCGTGATTAGACTTTGCCACCACTGGTGGCACATAATCGGTGGCTTAATTGTCAACATTTACAGTGCCAAGGGCACGGTGACAGTGCATAAACAATACAAATCTGTGATAGTGCATAATTCCATCCGGCTGACCGCAAGCAGTGCTAACAGGCGCGAAGCCGCAAATAGAGACAAGTCCTTACAGGTCCTTGCTAGACCCAGAGATATTTTCCATAATATTTCTAAAAAACATTAAGCGTTAATTGTTGGTTTTCATACAGTGCTGCCGATTACCAACGAAAATGAACACAGGGTTGTACAGTGCCTTCTGGGAGCTGTCAGAGCACACTAAGTTTGGTTTGACGTTTACTATTTAACCAAAGCCTCTCCAAGCTGTTACACTAAATAAATAATCTGCAAATATGAGCAGATCTCCAGACGTTGCAAACTTTAAGGATGACGACACTGACGCAGAAACTAGCTCCACTAGCTCAGGCGAGCTGAACATGCTGCGTGAAAATGTCCGCAACTCTGGATATTGGCCTCCACTGCCTAGCACTACTCCGACTATTAAAACACGGAAGACAACAAATACCAGCATCACCAAAGCAGACACTCTCGCCACAACAAGCGGCTGTTGCTACTGCAGGTACAACACCTGCACATTTGTTTAGGGAGGGCAACATTAGTCTGTATCTCGATCACTTCATAAATTGAGGGTATACAGGAACGTGTGTACCAAGTTTTGGTTGCTCTAGGGTGTGGAAAAACATAGCGTTCATACGGACGGACGGACAGACGGACATTTCGCAAACCCAATATACTCTTTTTCCTTTCGGGAACTGTTACATTGCATGGTTTTATGAAGCCTGCATAGCATGCAAAAGTTAACATAAAACAATTTCCAAAAGTTTACAAAAATATTGCGTCTATGGAAACTAAGTATAAGATGTGGTGATTTGTTCTTGCCAATTCAGATACATCAACTGCTTGCAACAATTTTGCTAAGTTTCATCACCATAGCTCTAAAACTGAGAAAATATATCCACTCGTCTATTAATGCTGATCAAAAGTTTATATATTTTGTATATACTTACCCTGGTTATTTCGCGGCAAAGGTATAGCACGTAAAAGTGTTCTAGTCGAGTATAACCGACTACGAGATACGTAGGAAGCAGTTGTGATTGAAAAGTGAAGTGTTTGACTTAGTTTAAGTTCATGAAATAAAAGTATTATTTTAATAAGTTGTATAGCGTTAAATATAGATATTAGATAATTCCATCAGGATCTCGTTACAATCCTATTAAAGAGACTTAATTAATTTATAAGTCTTGACACTTATACACCAACATGTGTACCAAGTTTTGTTGCTCTAGCTTCAAGGGTGTGAAAAAAATTGCGTTCATACGGACGGACAGACGGACGGACAGGCGGATTTTTCACAAACTCAATACATTCTTCTTCAAATTTTTCTTTTAACCAAGTATAACAAGTAAGAATGCTATAGTCGAGTATACCCGACTACTGTACTCCCTGTACCCAGGTCAAAAATTTTCGATCGCATCTACTTACACTTACACACACATACACAAAAGACGCACTCACACGAGCACAGCTCAAGCGCAGCGCAAGCGAGGCATTTTAAGTTGTGGCTGTGCTTCTTCTTCCCCTCGCACTGAAGAAATGAATTTTCTTTCGTGAATTACTTCCGTGTTTATTATCCGATCGGCTTGAAATGTGGAGAGTAGATAAAGAGTGGCTAAAGTATTACACACACAATATTCCAAAGCTATATCTTTAAATATGTTGGTAAAAAACGTTTTTATCGAATTGTGGGGGAACTGGGGGAGATATCTCAAATCTAATATAAACTTGACCTGCTCGCGCTATACAGGAACCTACATTCCAAATTTGGTGTCTCTAGCTCTTATAGTTGCTGAGATTCTTGCGTTAATACATACGGACTGACAGACGGACAGACGGACGGACGGACAGACGGAAAGACGGACAGACAGACGGACATGGCCAAATCGAAATCTCTTTTGATACTGATCAAGAATATATATACTTTATAGGGTCGGAGATGTCTCCTTCTGCCTGTTACATACTTTTGCACAAATCCAATACCCCCTTTTTACCCATTTTATGGGTACAGGGAGAAAAAACTGTGCGTAAGGGAAAATACAAATTTAATAATTTAATGTAAAAATATTAAAGGAAACTTTAGAATGTCAAACAGAAGAAATTACCAAACACTCACACCGACACGCACATTTCCACAAATAGACTAATGCAGTGGCACACGCAGTGTTTTATTTGGGGGAGTTTAACAAATATTTTTTATTTTTTTTGACCAAAACACTTTTTGGATTTGACTTATGTTCAATCAAATAGAAAAACAGCATTTCATTAGGCAGAATTTATCCCATTTATAACAACAATAACATTGTAACAATAATACGATGCACAGATTTTTCAAGATTTTCCGACTACTTTTGCATTCTAGGTATAAACTGACAACAAACTCGACGTTGACGCGATCAGCTGCTGGCTGTTTTGTGATTTCAATACGAGTAGTATCAAATAGACAATTTAAAGAAAGGTCTTATGGAGAAATTGAGCGATGGTTTTAAATTAAGCGCGTGAAAGTACTTTTCAAAGGACATTTTATTTTATTTTTTACTGAAATTCGTAATTCTGTGTATTTAAAAAACTGAGATGTTTACATTCGCCCCAATATTCTGGAGGGGCGGTCCAACCCCTTACAGTCCTCTAAATACGCCACTGCATTGATGAGAGCTTTGTTGTTGCTGTCGTTGTTGTTCCATTCTGAGCGGTTGACAAACCTGTAAAGCTTTGCCATTTTGACATAAATAACTGTAAAATATGTATTACAGAGGAGTGCATAAAAAATGACGTCACAACAAAGTGAGTTATTTGCTATTGTTGCTGTTGTGCTGCGGTTGCATTTATTTTGAGTGGATTTATTTATTTGCAGTACCACAAAAAATTGGATATCGGAAAATAAAACAATGCAAATCAACTAAAAAATGCGAACACAAAAGGAAGGAAATTCCAAACACATGCATAGTTTTTATGCAAATGTGCGAACCTCAGGTGGGAAGTGGGGACTGGTAGGGGGGGAAGTGCACACGTATGCCAGGACTCGCCTCGAAACGGGACTAGGGCTATCAACATGGCGTCGTCTTCCCCGATGGTTGCTGCATTTGAATGCTTTGCGTACAACATTCAATAAAACCAGCAACAACAGCAGCAGTTCAGGTGTGTATGTGTGTGTGCGTGTGTGTGAGTGGGTGGGTGTTTGGGTTGTTGCTCTGCTGTTGTTTGTCTGCAGGTCTGCGTGTCTGTTTGGCAAATGCCAACTTTATTAGGAATTTTGCAGCTTGCCTTCAAATGTGTCAATAGCTGAATGAGGAACCCAAAGCCAAAACCAAAGACAAAACTCATTGGCGGCCCAGGTGACTGTGCTTTTGCTTTTGCTCGTGTTTGTATTTGTGTTTTTGTTGGGCTCTGTGCTGTGCAACTTTTCGAGTAATATGCAAGAATGTTTTCTGATTTTCCATCTCTGCTCAATGAATCGCAATGCCGCGCGTACATTTGTACTCATGCCGCTGCCCAGGTGTGGGAGAGTAGCTGCTGCAGACAGGCAGCAAGAGAGGAAGAGAGAGTGTCCGTTGCTCCGTGCGCATGTGCAGTGCTTCTGCAGCGCGCAAGTTGCGTGAGAAATTTCCCCGTATAAACAAGCGAGCAACGGAAAAATAATGTTTTTACTTTGCTCACTTTACAGTGGAACTTTCTTGCATTCAAAAAGTAGGGTTTTTTGTGATGTGTTATTTAAGTAATTACGAAAGCTCAGTTAAAATCCAGAAAGTCAATATTTAAGTAATATTTTGGATTTGCTTTGTATACTATTATACTACATTGTATGGATATTGATTGATTATATTGATTTTCGATATAGTACTTCAAATATCTTATTTATTTATTTAATTTTGACGTGTGTAGAACTCAATGTAACTATATTGTCTTAACTAGAAAAAGAAGTAGGCGCCTGGGTAGGTACATCCTCCATACAGGCGACATAGGAACGCTTAACCCGACGAAAATTCTTGTGGGAGATTGGGTTGATGAGTGAGGTTTTTATGTAGGTCTGTCAAGAATTCAACAGTAGTTTGTATGTCTAATTTGGTAACTATAGCTTTACAAATTGACACTTTATAAACTGAGGGTATGCACCAATATGTGCTTTACCAAGGGTATAGACAAAATTGCGTTCATACGGACAAACGGATGTTGTACAAATCTAAAATACTTGTTTTAAAAAAAAAGTAAAAAAATTTACACAAAAGATGAAAGAACATAATGGTCTCCAATTTCAGATAATCTACCTCCAGCATAGGGCAACAGGGGCCAGGGTGAAATGCAGATTTGCACCAGATTCAAACTAGTTTTTAAGACTCAACATAAAAAGTTATAAGTCAGAGGACAAAAGTATTGACGGGCAGAAAGTAAAGTTCATGGGTAAAATAGTCAAGTTAACCTAGGCAATGTCCATAGGAATTGTACTACATTGTATAAGTACAATATTTGTTAGTATTAAATCTTATTTCGAATCTGTAAATTAACTTGGAGAATCCTCATCTAGATCTTTAGCTTTGCATTCCTCATTACTGGGCAATTGAAATGTTTTACATTTAATAAACAAAGCACAACAGAAACATTAGAAACATTAGCACATCATAAGCATAAATTTAACTTGGCCATAAAAAGCAAGCTCGTAACTAATGGACGGCATTTAAGGCACAATAAAAGCCCCAAAGGGCACAACCTACACCAGCTTCACCCCTCTTCACTCCCCCTCTTCACTCACCCCTCTCCACTCCCTTCTCACCAACGAAAGCAATGAGTCCTACCAACCTGTCTAAGACAAATAGCAAATTGTCGTTTATAATTGACCACAAGTGGGCGCGCAGGATTAGCAGAGGGCGTGGCAGCGGCCAGAATAACGGAATAATGTTGTTGTAGTTGTTATTGTTGTTGTCCTTGCCGCTGTCGTGGTCGTCATTCAAAGTAAATGGACAATTATTATTAACTGCAATAAATTTCACGCACGCATAATTTACATACAAAAGCACACGAGCGTGCACAGGATTACACTGATGGCCAGAGAGGGGACAGTGAGGTCTGCGGGGGGGTCTTGGCAGAGGGGAGGTGAGGGCACAATCTACGTCACGTACAAATCGTTTAAGTGCAACACATAATTGTTGAAGGACCCCAGAAGCCATTTTCGTCTGGGATAATTGTGCCCTTTGTGTGTGTGTGTGTGTGTGTGTGTGTGGCATGTGTCAATAGCAATTATGCCATGGGGGCAAGCAGGGTGAGCGCAGCTACATTGAGGGAAAAGGAGGTAACCTTAAAGATCAATAGTAAATTATTAAAGATGTTGAATAATTCTTGATATTTATATATCCTGAAATTCCACATCTTACCAGAAGTAATAAGATCTTCTTTAAGTTAACTTTTGACCTTTCTTATTTAGTCTGAAACCTTTAATTAAGTCTTTAGTGTATTCGTATATGTCTACACTTAAAAAAAATCACAGAGCAATCTACACAATTATGCTAGAATACGCATTAAGGAAACTAACCCCGCGGAATCGTCTTTAATTAAAATAGTTTGAGATTATTATTTACATGTTTACTAAACAAAATCTCGTAACCTTCAAGAAAATAGTTCATCAGGGTTCTTCAGAAATTTCATCTTTTGTTGGTTCAGCATACAAAAAAGTGTTGTTAAGTATATGTTCTGGTTAAACACACCTAAACATGAGTTTCTTACTTAATTATACTTGAATTAATAATAACATTTTTAAGAATTTTCTCTTAAGGTTATGGCACATAAATGTTGAACATTTTCTACCTGCTGAATGAAGCCATTTGTATGGTAACCTAATCGAATAAGTTGATGTGAACTAGATTACTCAGTAATATAGTCCAGATTCTAGCACTAAATTTGATTTCATTTCAAAAATGTTAATGGGTGTATTCAATTGTTCAATAAATCACTAGAGATTTGAACCCATCCATTTCGGATTTTCTAACACTAGGATTTTCAAATTCAGTTAAAAATCGAATATTGCTCGATTCGAAAAGCTTGTAGAATATGCCAAAACATTGAAAGTCTTGAATGTCTGTAACAGCGACTGTATTTTGAGCGAATGCTAATCCGCAAATCTCTAGAGATATCCGCGATGATTGTATATAATAAAAAACTAAATGTTTTCCCTTTTCGATCTATGGATCTACGGCCGGTGTCCCGAAGGTCGACTTCTAGTATAACACCAAACTTGATATACTTATAAGCACACAAACACTAAACGTACCAATATTGTTACTCCCCACAAACGTCCCCACTCAAATCCTCCCCGCACACAAATGTTTTATATGTATATATTTAGGTTAATGTTTAACGTTCACACAAAAATACATATCATCTTATTCTCTCATTTCTTCTATGTATTTACGAATTTGATCCATAATTATTTTGAGTGTAGTTAGTTGGGTTCCCATTCAGTTAATAGAATGTTGGCACCTGGACTAAAACTTTACCTTGACAAGTTCTACTTAAGCTGCCACAAACAATACGCAAAGAATAGGAAAGTAATTTCCACGCTCAACTCACTCTCACTCTGTGTGTGTGAGTGTTTGTATGTGTGTGTGTATTACCGCCCACGCTCAAAATCGATGTTGCCCTGTCATTGTTTACGCTGTTGTTTCTGTTGTTGTTTAGCTGTGCACTGTCCATTAGCGCGTTGTTTAATTGAATTGTAGCAATTAAAGTGCTTCAATTGATTTTAATCGGAATTTGTGCTCGTTGTCAGCAGCTGTTGTTGTTGCTGTAGGTACAGTTTGTTAGCATTGCATACAGCTGGGCGCTGTGGAGCTTTGCTGTTACCGTTAATTGCACGACAAGTGTCGCTTCATTAACGCTGCCATTCAAATGCCAAAAAGGAAATGTGCATTAACGTGCCTAAAGCCTTGAGGTCAACAGCAGCAACAGCAGCAACAACAACAACAATAACACATAACTTTAGTAAGCCAAGGCTCAACAGGCTGCTTTTTTGTTTTGCCAACACTAAAATTTCCCCAACACAGAGCACAAAAGTACCAAAGATGGCGCTCTCGCTGCCGCCGCTCGATCTCTCTCTCCCTCTCTGTCTTTCGCTCTTGGACTCGCTCTCGCTGCATGAATTGTTATGCTGCTGTCTGGCATGCGGCCGTGTGCCTGCCGCAACATACGCTCAACTTTCAGTACGCAACGAACTTTGCACGCAGGCGGTTGGCTTGGCGCTCGTTGACGCTATCTTTAGGCTTTGCTCTTTGTGCTACTCGCGCGCCGCTTCCACGTGAATATCAATTAAAAAGGAACCCAAAAATAAGCACTCGCGCGTTTCACATATGTGCGTGTGTGCGTGTTTCTATGTGAGTGTGTGTGTGCGTGCATTTATTTTTAAGCAGCGGCTAATGTAAAGTGTACGACCAAAAAAATATCAAAATCTATAAATATCACGGGCCGGCTGCATTCAAAAGAAACGGGCAAAAGTTGACAAGTATCGAGAGCAATGAAAGCGAAACTCAAATTCGAGCAGCTGCTGGCAGCGACGCTCTGCGCGCTGCTAGCGCTGGCAGCCGCTGAAGCACAGCCTGCCAACTCCTACGGCGCCACCTTCATATCAAATCCGGCCATATATGCCTACAACGTGGCCAATGAGCAGCAGCAGCAGCAGGCGCAGCAGCAGCAGCAGCCGCAACGGCAAACGGCGACTGTTGACAGCCAAAACTACATAAATTTTGACACTGGCAATGTGAATATCAATGAGAATGAGAATGCGAATGCGAATGCGAATCCAAATGCGAATGTAAATGTGAATGTGAATGCGAATGGCAATGGCAATTATCGCGGTGTCGGCGCTTTCAATCGCAATTACTACTACACCGATGCAAGTGCAATGGGAGATTCAGCAACGCCCACGCTTGCCACGCCCCAAGCACCGGCGCCGGCTCCAGCCACACAGCCAGCCCCGCTTACCGGCTGCACCCTGGACCGCCTCGCCGTCTACAAGGTCGTCCTGCACACCTACTGGACCCGCGAGCTCTTCCCCAAACATTACCCGGACTGGCGACCAACCGCCCAATGGACCAAGACCTTAGGTAAATGCAGCAATAAGCTACCCACTAGGAAAGGAGAATCTTTTTGGGATCACTTCCAATTCCCGTTGACTGTTGAATATCTAAAAACATTATAGACCAGACTGAATTTGAATTCAAGTGAAGTGAACATAACATTTTCTGACAACCCATCAAATGACTTTCCTAACAGTTCCGTATTGGTCTACATCAGTAGAGAATTTTGATAAATTTTACCTGCTGATTGATTAATCCCTGATTTACACAAATCATATGAATACAGTAGAAGCTCACAAATTAGAATTCTCTGTAATTCGAATCTTCCAGAAATTAGAATTGAAGTTTGTAAAACATTAAACGTAAATAAACGTGAATCCTTATGTTTTATTAAAAATATAGTTAAAAAGTACAGGTTACGTGTATTTATTGCACTGGATTGTTTAGTTTCGTTTACTTATTTGTATTAAATAAAATAAAGTAAAAATATAAATCTATTGTATTTTTTAAGTAAGTTTTCTCCATTTTTGATTTATATTCGAATAAAAAAATTCTCCTAAAATTTGAATTTTTCACAAATTAGAATTACCCTTATATATTATTATTATTATTATATATTATTTTCTGTTGTTTGGAAATATGTTTTGCTTTTATTATTATTATTATTATTATAATTAATATTTGTTTTTGATTATATATAATGCGAACATTTAATCAGATGAACATTTGATACCTTAAAATTGCTAAAAAATTACTTTAAATCACTTTTAAAATACACTATATGGCTGCTAAAATCAAAAGTGGCGACAAAGCGCTTTAAATACCATGGACAAATGTCCAAAACAATAGATTAAACACCAAAAAGGCGAGGCAATCGAAATACCAATCTCCCGGGGTGTAAGCGTTGTCCACCCAGTATGAACAATTTCACCAATTATTTCGTTTTCACCGTCAACGATTTGTGAACTCTGTGATTTTTGTTGTTTTTTTAACCAAGCTGTTGGGTATACAATTGAACGTCTACAATTTATTCGTAATAAGCTTACATCGTTTTGTATATTTTTATTGAGTAGTATTTACCATATATTGGACTAGTGGAAATTTAAACACTATAATCGAGTTAAGCATTGATTGTTTCTTTAAAAGTCTTTACAAGTAGTTTTATATACATCAAATACTTTCACGTTAATATTACTATGATTTGTCATATCGAAATTTTAGTAAACAATGTAATATACTTATTAAAATGAACTACAACGGGCATATCAACTCGCTTTAGGATACACGAAATGGAATTTTGTCAACTCAGCAACATCACTTTTGTGTATCGTAAAGCGAGTTGATAAGGCCGTTGTAGTCCATTTTAATAAGTATATTACATTTTTTGCTAAAATTCTCCTCCTACGCGTTTCGGCGTTTGTTACGCCTTCCTCAGGGAATCTGGTCTTACATGCATATAAAACATATTTACATACATATAAAGATTTTAACAAACATTTCGATTTACATTAAAATACATACAGTGAACTTATTGTAGTATTTCCTACAGTGTTGTCATTTTTTTTTTGAAGAATATAAAGTATTTTCTAACTCATTAATCTGAGTCTCAGCACGAGCCGCATCAAGATTCTAACACTAACTTGTATTATTCTGATTAAAAATATATATTTAAACTTTTTTTATATTTTTTTTAGATATATACAATCTTTATTAATACTATAATACAGTTTAGAATTCAGTGACCTTTAATCTACATTTTACATAAAGTGTAGTAGTCTTATAGTAATAATATTATTTAAACATTTTATGTACATTTCTTGGTTTGAGTGTTCTTATGGATAGTCCTAGATGAAGGGGTTTCAACAGCTAGAATATTTCGACAGATCGGAAATAAATTCTTCAGCACTGCAAAAGCTTAAAGTCGAAGAAAAAATACCAAAAATTTGAAACGTTTTTGATTGTAGACAACATATAATGTAATTTACAGAAGGAGTATAAATTAGATTCATTTCTCTTTAAATTTCTTTCCTAAAATAATAAAGTTCGTTGTTGACGTCAAATTACTTTCTCTCTTATCTCACCAATCGAGCTTAAGTTGAGAACATTCTGAGATTTCACATGTTAAATGTGAGTTTAATAAATATTTAGTTTTAAATCAAAGAAATCTATCAGTTGAGATCTGTAGATCCAGATAAGTCTGATAATAATAATATTTTATGAAAGCTGAATGTTGTTGAAAACTATAACATAAATTCGTCTGCAATAAATTTGTTAAACAGTCCAAAATAAGCTGCTGGCCAAATCGCCAGAATTTCAGTTGAATCGCTCAATTAAATTTGCACACATGTTTTGGATAAAGTCTTGTGATAAAATCTTATGATTTGTGCCAATTCAGCAGCAGCAGCGGCAGCAGGAACTGAAATCGAAATCGAAAGCAACAGCAAACAATAACAAAAAACCTAAACACTAATTTGTCACAATGCTCGCAACTTGGCAGACATATAAAAATAAATCGAAAAGCAATTTCATAGCAAGTTGGCTAAACATTTGGATGTTGTTGTTGGGCTAAATAGAAATAGAGGCCAGGCCCAAATAGATGAGATACAGATATAAACACAGATACAAGATGGTATGGGCGGTAGGTAAAGGGGAGTGGGAGTGGGAGTGCGAGTCCTTGGCCGCATTGGCATGTCGCTTGTCTTATCATGTTTTTGCAGATTTAGCTGTCAATTTATAGCGCACACACACACACAGATGTAAACCCACATTCGAATACATTGAGAGCGGAGCAGACAAGTAAATCTGACAGCCAAACAAGCGTTGCCTTTCCGTAGCATACTTCCAGGCGCTCTAACACACACACACACACATGCCCCATAAAAAAGGATAAGGCCAGCGTCAAAGGAGCGCCTAAGAAATGCGATTTGTACGTGCTTATGCGCTATATGCTCGTCTCAGCGCAAAAACAAGAAATTGGATAAAGTTGTTGCCTAACTGCTGTTGTTCTTGCCGCACTTGTTGTTGTTGCTGTTGATGTTGCCCTTGTTGTTGTTGTTGTTGTTGTTGAGCCTCTCAACTTTTGATGTTTTGATTTTTGCGCTGTTGCACTCAAGAGTTTAAGATTTTTACCACACAACTCTGGCTCTGAGGCAGCTTATTTATTATTTTGTTTGTTATTCCACTGGCAAGATTAGAATCTTTTGGACTTACTCAGTAAACAAGCGATATTACAAAGTCTTGCCCGCCCGACAGGCAACTTTCCACAGTGTATTTATCAAATATTAAGCATTCCATTCGAAAGCCACTTAAAGTATAAGCTAATTAAATGCAGCATTTGTTTTGTGATGCATTTGTGGCTCTTACATCTCCTTTCCAGGCCCCGCATCTCCCGTATGGTTTATTTTCAGCTGCAGCCTCCTGTCTGTGACTTCTGTGCGTTGTTTATTGTGTCGACTGGGTAATTTATAGTATATGCCAATGGAAGGCATTGCGTATGCGTGATTTATGGCCGACTTGTGCTAGTTGGGTCCACAGATTTATAGTGCAACGAGTTCAGGCTACAACTATTGATATAACACAAATAATGCGACTCCTATAGGTAAAATATTGAGCTCACGACGCTAAAATTCAAAGCAATAAATTTGATAGCCTAATTTGAAGTTTTAGTACTTCGATTCGATTGCGAACTGAAGCACAATAATATTTTTACTCGCACTAAAGCGTTTATTTACCAAATTCAGTATTCAGCGAGGATAAATTGACTTGGAGCTTATATATATTTCTTGAGCTGACATGCCTAACTGGAACTTAAATTTGATTTTATTTTAATTTCAATTGTCTTGGCTTTTACAAGCCAATCAAATCTTTATCTCCAAATGGGATAGTTAAAGCTGAGATGGTACAAATATACGCAAGTGTCAGTCCTTCTAAATGAATCCTGAAACAAACTTATGTTCTGTCAACACATTAATGTAGCCTAAGATTATTGCCGTATTTTCCATGGGAATTGTAATAGAGAACTGATTTTCTGTCATACATAGTAGAATTAGGAATAAGTTGACTCATAAAGGAGTTTTTGACATGATTGCAATGAATGTTATCATAGAGCAAAAAGTATGCAAAGTCAGACCTGTTCCCAATTTTTGTAGCAGCATTTAATTGTAAATCCTATTATTCAAAATTCCATAGAAGGCAAATGGAAAATATCATTCAGATTTGGCCAGAATACTGTGTATGTTTTTGGTTAATTACTAAAAATTAATTATTAACAAATCCCAAAGCTATATCTTTAAAATTGTTGGTATAAAACGTTTTTATCGACTTGCGGCGAAACGGGGGGAGATATCTTAAAATACAGGAACCTACATTCCAAACTTGGTGTCTCTAGCTCTAATAGTTGCTGAGATCGACGTGTTCATCCGGACAGACGGACAGAAGACGGACATGACCAAATCGAAATCTCATTTGATACTGATCAAGAATATATATACTATATAGGGTCGGAGATGTCTCCTTCTGCCTGTTTCATACATTTGCACAGATTTAGTACCCCCTTTTACCCATTTTATGGGTACGGGGAGTAAAAATGTCAGTGAAACTGATTAGAATCGGTACAAAAACCATTCCTAATCTTTGCACTCCGGGATCTTAACTGGAATCCCAATACTCGCTTGCCTTCTCATATTAGTAGACTCTTACTAATAAATTTGGAAATTGATTCTTCTGAATTAATCAGCCAAATTAGTTTTGCAGCTCCGATCATATATTCTAGAAACTTTCTTCCTTTTTCTCTTCAAAGTTGTTCTAATTGTGCTATTCACAACCCCTTTCGAACCTTCTGCTCTAACTATAATAATATTTTCCATCTAGTATCTAATGCTACTTCAATTTCTACACTTGAAACTTTACCCTGACGTTATTTATGTAATCCTAAGGGACTTTTTGTATATTGCTATTTTTATATTTAGCTTATATTAACATGTCCGCGATCTTTCGCTACCGTACCTTATGCGGCGCGCCCTCCGTCGGTTGGGCGGAGGTGGGTTCCAAGCCCGTGCTTGGTGTCGTTGGGCAACTTGAATGTACTGTTCGTTAGTACATCAACGTCCAGAAGGATAAACTCAACAAAAAGGTAGCTTTGTGGGTGCCTCTTTAAGATATTGAACTTGTACAAAGTATTCTAAGGAGTCGCGCCTCAATTCCATTCCTGTGACACTTTTAAACGCTTTCCTATTTGCTCAGAGTGCACATTTGTCGATAAATATGCAGAGTTTATGAGAGTGGAACAGAAAATGCATTCTGTATACCATCAAATATTTAGAGAAAGAGTATTTGCTGCCACTTCACCCGACTCGACTCGACTTGACTTGGCTAGCGTGTCCTGGATCAGCGTTTAGTTAGGCCAAAGGCAACTTAAGATAGTCCAACCGGAGCCGGCAGCTGGCATTAAAGTGCAAGCTGCAAAAAAAGAAGGACCAAGCTTACCGCCGCACTCGGGACAGGGCAGCGGGGCGGAACGTGGAGCGGTGGCGGTTGCTTCCTGCCTGTCATATCCTGTTTATATATAAATTTCAGTGCACAGCTCAGCATCCGTTACATTTCAACTGGCGAGCAATGAGCTAACACAGCGTCAGCAGCAGGATGAAAAAGTGTCCTGGCTGCTTTGGCTTTGGCTTTTGTTTTTGCATTTTTTTTTGTTCTGCTGCGCCTGTCGCAGGACAAACTCTCGGCGTGGGCGTGTGGGCAAAATTTATTATGAATGTTCAAAAACAAGCAGCGACAGCGAATGCATTTCTTGTCCTTTGTGCCAAGTCAAAGCGCCCAAGACGCCTCTTTCCGCCCCAAGTCCTCGTACTAGTTCCCATTCTCGTCTAGTTGTTAAATTTCGTTTGGTGACATTGCCGCTGCCCAGGCGACTGTTGTCGCCATTTGGCCAACTTGCTGCTGTTTTTATCGCAAATTGAAACCGAAATAAAGTTTTTGCTTGTACACGCCGAGTGTGCAACTAGCAGCGAACCCGATCCCCCCGACGCGTTGCGGCAGTTGCACTTCCAGTGGCATATTTCTCATACCCTGCATGGCAAGGGTGTTCAAATCGGGTATACCAGCTGTGTACATAAAGAGCTAGTTAAGGAGAGCAAAGCAGAACGAGC
The DNA here is from genome assembly GCA_035043065.1 of Hirtodrosophila confusa. Taxonomy (NCBI): domain Eukaryota; kingdom Metazoa; phylum Arthropoda; class Insecta; order Diptera; family Drosophilidae; genus Hirtodrosophila; species Hirtodrosophila confusa. The sequence continues at coordinate 1,651,080 of JAWNNI010000170.1, forward strand.
TTAACATGTTAAAGGCCCGCTCACAATTTATAACATTTATGTATAATATATTTATTATATGCAAATGTTGCAGTGTGTTCAATATGCTGTGCTATAAATTCGACTTATGTTGTTTTTGTTGTTAGCAGTGGAAGATAGTTCCGTTTGCAACACTTAAGTTTTAAAGCACTGTTTGACTTCACAAGGAGAAACTTTACAGCACTGGTTACAACTCACATGCAAGTCTGTTACGAACTAGAATCTGAGCCATCTCGGAAACATATATTGCACGTAAAAATGTATTAGGCCTTCACTATCGAAAACTCACGCATAATGGTGTGTTGCAATTCCAGATTTAATGGACATAAGTTTTCGTTATCGATACGCCTACGATAGTACATCACTATAGCCTGGTTCGACCATGTCTATGCGGAATATTTCCGCATTTAGAATATGATTTAAACTCGTGAGTTTTGATTTGTTGCCTTGCAACACTGTTTTATGTTATCGATAACCAACTTCATACAATTTCAACGCTGTCGAAATGTAATCGAAATGGGAAAAAATCTAAAAGACACCGAGGAAAATTGCGTAAAAAAATAAATACAAGTCTGTTCATGAATTTTTGTACGACTCGCTTACACCTCTTCCCTACAAGCACGAGTCTTTATTTAAACTTGCGATTTTAAATCATCGTCTTAATATGGACTTAGTTCATTATAAACAATTACATTTCTTACATTTCCTTTAATATAAAGCAGCTTATTGGCTTGGTTTGATTTGATTGGCATGGCTGAGTCTTAAAATCTATTCTTAGCTTGAAACTTCAGATTAAAACTTAAGCATATAAATATAAATAATATTGGGAAATACTATCAACAAATGCGTCTTATATTGATATGGCTTTGTATTTAATTTTGAGCCAACTAACAGAAGTGAGGATAGAAATCAATATTTGGGCATGTTACTTTTCAATCCGACACTTTTCCATTTTGTTATCCGATTATCGAATAAAATAACACTCGTTTTAACACTCTCTTTATTTACTTTTGGAAGTATGGTAAATATTTTACATGCACTGAATGTTAAGTATGTTTGTCAGAGAAGTTTAAATTGTGAAAAAGGTCATTAAAGGCTGGACTACATGTCATAAGAGAGTATATAACTTCGGATTGTAAAAAGGGAACGTTTCTATCTAATGCTTTACAAACTGTAAGCCGTAAATTGTTTGCTTTATTTCCAGATAACTTTGAAAGGGACTTCTGAAAGCTCAAACTTACTTCTGTTGATATCAAATTCATCGAAGTTCAGTTCTTCTCCAAAGTATTCTATATGGTATCTCATAGCTGACCAGGCTATCCAATAGATTTCGCTGGCTCACTTGTTGTGTTTGGGTTATTTGCTTCTGTGCAGGATACTTGTGAGCAGCGGACATTCAACACTTTTTGTTTAGCTTTTGCGCGCAAGTTTTGTGAAAATAAATTTTTGCCATTTTTATTGCTTGGCAAGCTTTTTGTTTCTCAATTCTCAAGTGCTTTGGCAGGATACGGCCTGGCATATCCTTGACTGCTGCAAAATGAAATGTTGCCTTTTGCAATTGCATTTCAAATTGAGCGCTCCATCTCCCCCGGCTTTGATTTGAAATCCATAAAAGTCGCAATTGATTTCGAGGTTGATAACTGTTACCGTTTTGTGGCTAGCACGGGGACTGGTACAGGGTGACTTTTTCAATTAATATCAGGCAAATAAACAGGACAAACAACAACTACAACAGCAACCGCAGCTAAGTTAACACAACTGGCATTGAATCGAAACTACAACCCCAATTGTCGCCGGGGATGTGTGCAATTTTGTGTAGCATAAGCTGGGGCGCACTGCCATGCAGCTTGTGTCCTGCTCCTCGTCCCGGCACCCACCAAGCCACGTTAATTGCCTGCGTGCCAGGCAATTATCCTGTTTGACTTGGCCGCTGGGATGTGCGTGCTCTTGTAGTTGGTGTTAAATGTTGAGCCTCTGGCATTTTCACGCCTCGTGTTTTATTGTTTGAGGGGCACCACCCCCACTTGGCCCACCGCCCCAAGTTGCGCTTGTTGTGCAAATGAAATGCCAAATTTTTGTTGCTTTTGGCAAATGAATTATAAAAAGCTTTTTGCCGGCGCACAAATGTATGCTACATAAATATAACATGCCTGCCTAATTCTATGTGTGTGTGAGTGTGTATAATGGAGCATGTTTTATGCGCCCCCAAAGACACACTCACATCCACACACACGCCCCGGAGCTCAGTGCTCCCTCCAATGCTGTCTGGCTTTCATGTCATTGCACCTTTTTGTGCTAGGCAAAAGTTTTGTGTTCCTCGTAACAAACTTTAAATGTTTGCAATTTTTTACACGCACTCAACGACAAAGGGACGCTGACAAAGGAGGAGAAATTATAAGGCGCTTGTCGGAGACCAATCAAAATGGAAACTACAACAGAAAATCATTTATTTATGTGTGTATATGTATAATGTAACAGCTGTAATGCTTTCCCTGTACTAGGGTTACGGGGCATGTATTTTATGTACGTACTTCAATAAGTTATAATCATATTATAAGTGCTGCTTAAATTAATGCTGAAATGACTGACAGGTGAAGTTGATTGCAGTCTTCAGCTGAGAATGTTAGCCATATCTCGATAAATTCTCAGTGTATATCGGGGGAGTTCTCAATTCCACTTTTGAATTAATTCCACTAAAATGTGTGCTGGATACTTTTCGGAGGACAGTATTAAAAGCATTACTCTTGGTGTATTGATTCTATCAACTGTTTGCTTTTTTAAGCCTATCAGGGTATTATAATTTTGTTTTATATTATATTTTTATTTTTTTATATTTTATTTTTTATTTTTTTTATTTTTAGTAATTTAATAAATTTGAGTAGAATACTATTACCTATGATGGCAACTTAAGATAGTGTGAAATGAAAAGAATGAAAATATGTCTAGATGAACTAAGATATTATATACAGCTATTTACATTATGTAAAGGATTTTGGGGTAATAATTAGGAGTTAAGAGTTATTAATATAAAGAGAAATAGGATAAAATAGAAAGATATAAATATTAGGTCAAGAGCCTGTGGGGAAGGTCTTGAGGGTGATGACGTTTAAATCTTCTCCTGGCTCTCAGCCCGAAGTTTCGCAGTCGTCTATCAAGACGTTTCGGATGGGATGCTAATCTCTCGGTGTACCTTCCAGCTATACATTGGATTCTGTCACCTATCAGAGGAAGGGTCTCGTTCAATATCCCTGGTTCTCATGTACCAAGGAGCCCCTGCAATACACGGAGCTTGTTAAGGCGTGACTTGGCTGCAATTCCAAACACTTGTATAGCGTAAAACATACTTGGAGCTTGCTTCACTATGAGATTGTCCTATTGAAACATTGCCAGTCTGCTGGTCATATTAAGGGATAACATCACTGGCTTCGTCCTTTCCTGTGGAGCCAAATCCAAAAGACACACGGGTTGGAATAGGACTATCTCTAACCAGATAATGGGTTCAATTTGGAGATATGGCAGCGTAATCTGGTGCATTGCGGATTGCGGCTTCATTCATGCATTTTGATCTATAGGCAGGCCATTAACTGTTTCATATTATTTTTTAATTACAGATTTCTTTGTTTTACTTTCCATTTTCGAATCAAGTAGATACAAAGTTGGCAGTTCTTCATATACGAGTATATAGTATAGTTCTAAGGGGTGTTTTGAAGGTGCTGCAATTGTCCAGCTGCCTTTGAGAGGACGAATCAACTTTCCTAATGATACTAGTATAATCAAAGATGCATAAGGTGTAATAAAATTCGAACAGGCAATAAGAAGAATGAATTTATTTCGTCATGCTGATTACGTTGACTATCTGAGGATTGTCTGCATCTCAGGGGCCTCAGAGTGTGCGTCAGAAGCGTCATTAGGGATTCATAATACCCCTGCCCATACCTGTGCCTGCTCGAAGGACGCACGCACACAAGATCATAGCATACATCTTGGGTGTGCGGGGCACTGCCCCTCTGTCGCTGCAGCATAAGTACATTAATAATAAATGCAAATTTCATTTTTTCCACCGTTGCCGTCGACGGCTTCTTCTGCCTGCCTGAGGACAGGGGGGCTGCTTTTCCGGCTACTTTTAGCTACTTAGTTGCTGCTGAGTCCTAAAGTGTTATAATTAAAAGCAAGCGCTCCACATAACTGGGGCTTTGACGTGCTTTGCTTGGCGTTAGCTTGCGAGCAGCCACACCCCAGTTGCCGCAGCCCGCCCCTGCCGCCCTGCCGCCCTGCCGCCCTGCAGCCCGAGCTGGGCCCCAGATCCTGTTTCCTGTTTCCGCTCTAAGATGAGCCGCGCTCGCATTTTTACTTGTCGTCCTGGTAAATCACAGCGCACTGGCAAACAAATTTGATGTATCAAATTTTTGTGTTTTCCTTGCTTGTTTTCATTCGTTTTTTTTATATTTTTACTTTTCTATTTTGTTTATTTACTTGCATGAATAAATTTTTGGGCTGCATGTCTTTTATGTCTGTTCTCTCTCTGGTGGAGCACATTTTGTGCTTTGTCAAATTCGTGTCATTATTCATTCATACATGATTAGGCAGCAGAATACAAAACAGACAACAGACAACAGCAAACAGCGCTCAGGTTTTGAATTACACGCTGCCAAGGAGCGTTAGACCTCCGGGGTTGCCAGGACTCCCGCTCCCGCTGCCCCAAGACCCTGATGGATATTCGGAGCCAAGTTGGAGACCGGGAACGTGGCCCAGACAGGCTTGGCATTGGCAAATGGAAATTAATGAATGAAATTTGATATACTGTCAGTTGCGGGTTCAGCACTGGTCCAAGGGTGCAGGGTGCAGGGTGCAAGGGATACGGGAGCGGGCTGGTAGCTACCAGGGTTACCAGCCGCATCAACATATAATTTAATTTATGCGCACGTGCTGCGCAATACTCGTATCAGAATAGGCATTCATTTTAATGCAAATATTGTCGCTTTAAAGCAATTTAATTTGCCATTCATTATACATTAATTATGCATTATAATTATTTTTTTTATTTCCCACTCTGCCTGGCACTTTTAATTAATTTTATTTATTCGCGTATTTAACAACGTATGCTTAAAGGTTTTCGCATACCCGCAGAACACCTTTTTGCTCATCACATAAATTGGCATAAATTAGCCGCGCTAATTACAAATTAATTGCGCAATTTGTTTTTGTAAGCCCACATTGAGGCCAGGGCCTAAAAAATGGTTGTAATGTGATTACATAATCTACATGATTTCTATTTAATTAAATACAAAATGTGCTCTCAAATCATGAAATTGTTTTGAACTAGTATTTAGTTTGCCTATTACTCTCGTAAAAAATTAAGCTCATATTATTGTTATATTATGTTATATTATTATTGATTGGCCACTTAAAGCATAACTGCAACAGTATCAAAAAAACGTATTTACTGCTTTAATAAATAGAAAAATATTTATAATGTACGTCACTTAATATGCCAAAATAATTGCCATATAATAAATATTGCTTGCTTGTTTTCCTGGCAATTTATTTTTGCTTTTTACAACATTTTTAATGCAGCCAAAGTTGGAATAAAAGCAAATTTAAACACGCTCAAGCGCGTTAAGCGAGTTTATTGACTGTGTTATACTCTGTGTGACTTTTTAAGGACAGTCAATAGATTTTTGAGACTTTCAAATTAATTTGTAATTTATAGGTTCGTTTTCTAAAATAATAATGATCATAATAACCAAATTCCACTTTTTTAAGTAATACAAGCGGTTCTAAAAATAAATAAATAGAACTGTAAGGGTTTGAAACTTAGATAAGCGGATTAAGCTTTGAGCTGTTGATGATAGTAATTAGTACAGGCCGGGATCGGACAGCAAGTGGGTCAGAGGTTAAGCCATCCGCCTTACAGACGGGAGCACTCGGGTTCGAATCCAGCCGACTACCACTCATATACGGACAAGTTTGGACAAAAATTCCAACAACAAGGTCACTGATGAGGATGTTATATGGACCAGCCAATACTTTTCATATCAATCTTTCTATATTCACCCTGAATTGTTGACGTCAAGCATCGAAGGTATTAAAAAACAAATATAACAATAATAATAAAATATTTTATTTAAATAAAATTTAACAAAAAAGAAAAATTTAGTTTGAGTTTTATTTTATGCATTAAACAACAGAAGTACATAAGGATTGATAAACAAAACCTATTATGAATTGGAAACAACCAAGAATTTTGTAATTTGTGAATGGAAATGTAATTTTAGCTTTAAAAACATGAATTAATTCCGCAGACTTAAAGTCAATTCTGGTAAAAATGTAAAAGGATTTCGGTTTGAGGATGTCGATTCTGCGAATTTTGAACAGACAGCTTTGTTTTCTTTCAATTTACGGAGTAGCACAAATGTACATTATTACAAAAAAATAACAATGTAGAAATATATTTGATATATACGATTTTCTGACAGTTGGTTTGAGGGTATTTGAGAATGTTATAAGGCTTTTAGCCGTGGTTAAAGTTGATCTGGTGCCTTTTCACAAACTACGCAGTACTAGAAACTAGTAAATTCAAACAATAGTTCCAGGGTATAAAGGTAGTGCAGTTTTAATTGCCATATTTACGACACGGGTTGAAAAAAAAGGAGAACGGCGTTGCCTGTTTGTGATTTAAATGTTTTATTTACACAGTGGATGTTGATGTTGTTGTTGTGGTTGTTTGTGTTTGAGCGTTGTGTGTGTTTGAGTGTTGTGTGTGTAGTTTACGTATGGCTTTTGAATTTGTCAGCATAAATAGCTGCAGTTTGATTTATATTTTATGGGAACAACAATTGTAGGCGCTTAAGAGTAGGCAACGCCAATTAAAGCTGCAATGTGGGCCTATGAAAATCGAGATCTATGCTGCAGATCCTAATTAAGTGTCACACATAAATCAAGTGCCACGAGGTGCTCATTAATAATGCATTTGCGTACAAACCGCAGACAAACGAAACCCAATTCGAGAACCCTTTATGCGGTTATTTATGGCCCCAAAAAGTTGTGACCGCATAAAAATGCTGGGGAAAAATATGGGAAAATCTCTGAGATGGTTTTTGAGTTATGTGGCTGAAATGCCTGGCCCAAAGTTAGATGGCTGCTAATGGCAGCCTAATTATGCTGACCACAAAGAATGGGCCCAAACAAACCCTTTGCCCCGCCGACTTGCTGGCTCTCTCTCTCTTTTCTGCCTTTCAGGCACACACATTTGGGCTACTGCAACTTTAAGACGCGCACACCTTTTGGACTACATAAATCTTTGCCAGGTGGGTGCGGATTGTGTGTGTGGGCGTTGGCTCCCACCCTTACACTCTGCCCCGTCCCCAGCTCTCCATTAAGAGGCAGACAAGGCGCAGACAACATGCGTGTTGCTCGGGAAAAGCAACGGCAACGCGACGCACAAAACTTTGTTTCTCTGTCTGCGTAATGTGCGCTGATTGTGTGTGTGTTTGTATGTGTGTTTGTGTGTGTAGGGGGGTCTGTGTGACTGTGACTGCGACTGCGACTGGGGCTGTGGGTGTGACTGCCTGTCTGTGCATTCGTCTGGGTTTTTGGTTTTGGCTTTGCCCTACGGCAGCCCTATGAAAAATGTCTACAAATTACAGCACAGTTGCTGCCTTAGACCTTCACCAAAAGGAATGGCTAAGTAGGCATTACAACTTTCTCATCCAGTTTGAGGCGCATACAAATATGACAATATCTCATTTATCTAGGGGTTTAGATCTTGCCATGGTTGTGGAATCTGTTGGGTGTACAGCGGTATTTTCCCTTTCAATGAAAAGTCCGTGAAAATATTGATAAATAAATATAATATTGACATGGTATGGTATAGTATGCCTTGGGCTTATATTTTAGATGCCATTAATAATTTATTCTTAACAAGAATTGATCCTTAGCCTTTCTCGTTTGTTCTATGGTTTCATTTTGAAGCAATGTTGGTGAAACTTGGTACAGAAGCTTCTATTCATTGAAATGAAATGCCAAATGAAAGTTGATCGAAATTAGTTTGTACATTATGCAAGAATAGTGTTATAAAATGTACATAGATTTCAACTAAAGCTCTCAAATGTGGATTAAACCGTTATTTTCACTCCCTGTACCCATAAAATGGGTAAAAAGGGGGTACTAATTCTGTGCAAATGTATGTAACAGGCAGAAGGAGACATCTCCGACCCTATAAAGTATATATATTCTTGATCAGTATCAAATGAGATTTCGATTTGGCCATGTCCGTCTGTCTGTCCGTCTGTACGTCCGTATGTATGAACGCAAGGATCTCAGCAACTATAAGAGCTAGAAACACCAAATTTGGAATGTAGTTGGAGCAGGTCGTATTTGAGATATCTCCCCCCGTTTCCCCGCTATGCGATAATAACCGTTTTACAGTAACAATTTTCAAGATAAAGATTTGGGATTTGGCATGTACATTACGTTAGTCACTCTTAATCTAGTGTCCAAATTTCAAGTCGATCGGATAACAAACACGGAAGTTATTCAACAAACAAGATTTAGTGCTGGAGCGCGGGGGGAAGAAGCAGCACAGCTACCACTTAAAATGCCTCGCTTGCGCTGCGCTCGAACTGTGCTCGTGTGTGTGCGTCTTTTGTGTATGTGTGTGCGTATGTGTTCGAAGATGTGATCGGAAATTTTTGACCTGGGTACAGGGAGTTTTGTAGTCGGGTATACTCGACTAAAGCCTTGAATATTTTATATTATTTATACTTTTAGGCCTTTTATGATTTACTTTAAATCTACACACCCAGTATTGTTATGCTAATCATTGTTTCAAGGAAAAGAAAAGAAAATAAACTAACTAACTATTTGCTATCATTTGCTTTGAAGCATGAAAAGAACATTTTTTCTGCAAGATTTCCTCCTCAAGTAGCTTGTCTAAGTGTGGTCAAAGTCGGGCCACGAAGGCTTGAAGAAACTTTTTTACCTATTTAGTTTTTTACTTTACTTAGTTTAGTTTTATATAATGAACAATTAAATAACTAACTATTTGATCTTCGGGAACCCAAACAAAACTGACTTTTCCTATTCAGATATTGATATTCAATATATTAACATTACTTTAATATCAGTTGAAAAACAAATTGTTACATGAATAACTGAATATCTAAACCAATTTCACCAATTTTGATTTTCAATATGCTTTATTTACTTAGTTTACTTCCGTTCATTTAATAAACAAATCAATTTAATTAATTAATTCAAAAATTCCAAACAAAACTGACATTTTCCTATTAAAATACTGATATTATAGTTTACCAACACTTTTAATTCTGGCTTAGAGTATTTAAATATCGATTTCTTCTGTCGCCTTCTTTCAATTTGGTAGCCCAAGCCTCGTGCCATATTTCTGAAGTTTTTTATATGAATGTCGCTGGTATTTTGGGTGTTATACGTATATTTTTTGCTTATGCCGGGACACGCGTGTCTGCGCCCTTATCAATCGAATGCGTCTGTCTGCCCCAATTTGGGGCAATAATTAAGGACTGGGCCAGCACCCGGCCAGACTGTGGGTATTAAGTGGGAAGCTCGTATTGGAAACAAGCTCGCAGAGCTACGTGTCACGTCCGAATACATTTTCTGGCCGCCCGAAGGCGCCTCGCATTAAATTTGAGTGACTGCCATGAAGCAATAAAACATAAATTCATTTAATTAAGCAATTTTATGTGGCAAGACAAAAACGTAGACATAAAAATAAAACTTAACAAGCTGCGAGAGCCCCAAAAGAGACAAAGACACTGAAGAAGCAGACGAGGATGAGGACGAAGACGAGGACGAAGACGAGGACGAAGACGAGGAACGAGCCAAGTTGAAGGGGTGGGGGAAGCGGAAGCGGAAAGGACACAGAGACACAGGGAAAAATGGTAAAGTTTTGATAGTGAGCAATTTCTACGCATTTGACCCAAGGGAGTGGCAATATTTTTTGCGCCAGTTAATGGCGTAAAATTGGAAAAGGGGAGCGGGAGCGAAAGTGGCAGCGGCGGCGCCACAGTGAGGAGGCAACATCAAAGTGCTGTGTGAAAATTATACAACTTTTCATTTTTATGGCCAAGATGCGGCTCAATTTTTATGGTCAATCAGGCGTATAATAAGATAAAGTCATTGCAATCACATTGAATGATATTCGCCAGCGATACTCTCAGACAGATGGACGATAGACTCAAATACCAAATTAGCCGTTACAAGTGACCCTGCCTCAGAAGGCAGCCAAAGAGGCAAAGTAATTGGAAAGGCCAGCGCAATGCATTTCAAATGAGCCGCAAGGTGTAAGCCCTTGAGCAACCTGCCCCACACGCCGATGCCCTGCAAGTTGTCAACAAACTGGGGCATATGCCCGCGGGCAGCTGTCGGTTAGCTGTCGGGGGTGGGGGAACGGCTGTGGCTGCCACTGCACAGTCAGAGCCCATTAGGTGTCTGTATTGCGGTGAATAAACAACAAACAACAAACAACAGGCAACAAGCAACAAACAGCTGCTGGAAACTTCAAAGCAACGCACAAAATTAAATGAAAATTTTTAAATTAAATATTGTTTTACCCGCAATCTGCAGTATATTTTCACGGCGGGTTCTTGGAAGTGGCTGGCAAACCCTTAAAGAAAATTAGATCAGCATTCTGTGGGGATGCTAACCCAATTATATTGGGGCTGCTATTAGAATTTGAAGCTGATAGCTGAAATAATATCTGCGTCCTTTCTATAAACATTTATTTCTAAGTAGGCTGGAAATAGAATTTTGTTTATCTTTAAATTGCACTATGTAACAGGATTTGGTATCCTTATTATCTGACATTTCCTTATGAGAAATATGTGTCCGTCAAGGAAAGTTGTATGAAAACTGAGTCGTAGAATACTGAGGGTATTCCGCAGTTGTAGCAACTGTTGTATGTGGCAGGTGTGGGAGAAGTGGCAAGTGTGGCTAAGTTCAAGCTGAAGAATAGCCTCAACTTTATTGACTTTTTTTGTTGATTTCAATAAAATGTACTTTTCATTAAAGGTAATAAAGTATTCATCAACCCGCTATACAAGCCAGCATGTCTATATTCCTGATAATTTATCTGATTACTATAATCTTTCTGGGGAACGCAACTGATAAGGTATATCGATTAAGTACCATGGGAAAAGTACGATCAATTTAAGGGACTGTGATTCAATGTGTGTTTTTATCGAAATGCGCTATAAAATTATCGATATTTTTTATGTAAACAAATTAAAATAAGATTATTAAAACCAGTAAATTCAAATAATAATAAGCGAAGAGTTTCTTGGATTTCGAAAATCCTCTTTCTTTTCCGAATATAATTGCAGCAACAACTTTGTGGCTTACGAAGTCCACCTTTTTCTCATTGACGGCAATACTTTTTAACGAAAAAATGTACAACAATTTGAAGATTTTATTACAAGCTTCCATGCTTACATTGATATCTATGAGCTATGAAAATCGTAATGCTTCTAGGATGCGATGGTTAGCGTCTTTAGTTTTTGGCACATATCGAGAAAATATCAGACTTTTCGATAACATCAAATATTTGATCATGGATCAGTTATGCTGGTGAACATGAACCATAAGTTTGCTTCTGACTGATCCGCTTTTTAGAAAAATACTAGATTTCCAGCCGGGATAAGCGATTTTTAGCAATTTTATACTTTCTAAAGATTAATTGCCTTTTTAATAGTTGTTTGTAATAAAATAATAATGGTATTCAGTAGTTTCAGCAACTGTAGTATGTGGCAGGTGAAGCAAACGTGAAATGTTAAAGTTCCAATAACAAAACGTACAAGGGCAGGTTTGCCCGATCTGACAGGGAATGTTTATTGAACTCGCAGCAGACCTTATCAGTGACAAACGTATCGGGAGTTTTCCAGCACTGAGTATTTTTTTTACTCCCTGTACCCATAAAATGGGTAAAAAGGGGGTACTAAATCTGTGCAAATGTATGTAACAGGCAGAAAGAGACATCTCCGACCCTATAAAGTATATATATTCTTGATCAGTATCAAAAGAGATTTTGATTTGGCCATGTCCGTCTGTCTGTCCGTCTGTCCGTCCGTATGTATGAACGCGTCGATCTCAGCAACTAGAAGAGCTAGAGACACCAAATTTGGAGGATTCTAAATGAGACATGGATTGCTGCTTTGTGAAAAACGTGTGCGGGCATGAAAGTTGACTTAATTTCTTAAGTTGGGCTTTTTGGCGACCTTTTCTTTCTTTGATTGGAAAGTTAGTTTAACTAAACATTAATACGTTACTCAAATGTCCCTTGATATGTAATGATGCAATAAAATGTATTGTACAATTATGATATAATGAAGCTATTTGACCTGAAAACAACTGCAAGACTTGACCAGGAAAGTTTCAAGAACTGTCCTCCTCTAACATGTGATTAACCAATTTTCGCCGATTAGCAAGGGATCAATTCAAGCCGCATTTTAAATGCGTCAAAACTTTGGCCAATAAAAATCAAAAAGAAAATGTACTTTATGTGCAGGAAAATTCGCTAAAGCGGTAAAAAATATACTTGCCAGCTAAAGAAAAACTTGGCTAAGCGTAAATAAGGCAAATAAACTTAGCAACCACCGCACCACCCAAAAAGTCAAGTTGACTAAGCTGCTGTTGGTGTTGTTGTTGTTGTTGTTGTTGTTGTTGTTGTTGCCTGGGCAGACAAACTTGTGCTTGAGTTGGTTTTGAGACAGTTTAGAGTTTGCTTAGCAGCCAAACAAAAACCATAGCATACAACGGGGCGTTTTGGGGGCTTCAACAGTAGCAGCAGCGGCAGAGGGGGCTGCGGAGGGCAAGGCGTTGTTTTTGGTGTGAATAATGTTGCTGTTATTTATGCCTCAATGCGCCACGCCCCACGCTCCCTTCCACGTCCCCCCAGCTCTCTAGCAGCAGCCCTGCGCAAGAGTCAAGCAGAAGAAATTGCAATTTCCACGCCCAAGTTTCGGGCACTTTCACTTTATGGCCGGGCCCCACAACAACAATAAAAACAACAACTACCCCAAGCGACTGCTGTTGTTGCTGCTGCTTTTTATTAAAAGTTTCTTGGCCAACAACAATGGGCACATTTTTTAAAGTGTTTTTTATTGTCGCGTTAACCGACCGCAACGACATTGGGCAGGGTGCGGGGAGTGGGCTGGGGCGCTAACTTTCCCGCTGCGTAAGTGTAAATTATTGTTAAGGTCAGAAAGTTTTCTTTCCGTACATTGGTGTCAAGTTTCTAGGCTAGTTTTCAGTTGCAGCCGCGCCGCAAGTAGACTATAAGTTAATGCCTCTAACTAAGCTGGCAGCAGCTGCATATTTTGAGCACATTTCACTTAATTAACGGTACCCGAAAGCGTTAATAAAAACGCCACATTAACTTACAATTAGCGCAGTCTGGGTGGCGTTTTCCATTTCCCGCTCAGAGGTCAACTACGCAGGACGACCCCGAGTAAAAGTGTAATAAACTGCGTTGCTTGTTGCTGTCGGGACTTCTTTAAATATAAATTAATGTGCACCCCAAACACTTTCGCTTTGCCTGCGCCTTAAGCTGTGCCATGTCCAGTCCCTCCCTCCCCTCAGTCCTTCACTTTCCATGCCTCCCTTCACTTGACATTTGAAATATGTTGGCGCTTTTTATGTCGGTCAGCCTGGGCCAGCAATTAAAGGACACTGCCACAGGCAAAGCCAGTCAAAACCCAGCCGAAATGCTGTCTTCGAATAGCCGACGAACGAATACACTTTGCGACAAAACATAAAGTAAAATTTCATTACCTAAATATTCCATTTAAGTACATTTAAGACAGACCCGTTACCATTTCCAACCACTTTTCACGTCTTCGAGTGAAATAACAACAGATTTTTCTTTTCCAAGTTTTGTTGGTATGATTGTCAATCTATGGACTGAAAGGTAACGCTTCCAAAAACATATTTTGAATAATTTTTTTCTCGGAATTGAGAAAGCTGTCCGTTTCCGAATAATTTAATCGGTATCGGAAATGGGAACACGACTGCAAATTTGAATCTCAATAACACTAAGATGCTTAGACTTTAAATTTCCATACAAATATCTACTTATGAATTTTAATTCATTTATCAGAGACCCCACAAAACGAAAATTATATTAATTTAAATGCTGAATCAATTTAGAACACAACACTGTGACAAATTGTATTCTTTAATTGTATTCAGTTTATTGGGATTCATTATAACCATTTAATATTGCAGATTAAAAATAAGCAAAGATTTAACGACGATATTTTTTAGAGGTCCAACTATAGGTAATTTCGCAGAATAAAGGATATTAATACAATATTAAAGGACTTTACAGAAGGATTCCGTTTGAAAACTATAGTGTACAGAAGGAAAGAAGAAAGCTACCGAAAAGACGGACAAATGATATTTCTCCTTTTTACTCCCTGTACCCATCTCCGACCCTATAAAGTATATATATTCTTGATCAGTATCAAAAGAGATTTCGATTTGGCCATGTCCGTCTGTCTGTCCGTCTGTCCGTCTGTCTGTCCGTATGTATGAACGCAAGGATCTCAGCAACTATAAGAGCTAGAGACACCAAATTTGGAATGTAGGTTCGTGTATAGCGGGAGCAGGTCAAGTTTATTTTAGATTTGAGATATCTCCCCCCGTTCCCCCGCTATTCGATAAAAACCGTTTTACAGTTACAATTTTCAAGATATAGCTTTAAGATTTGGCATGTCCAATACTTTAGTCCCTCTTAATCTACTGTCCAAATTTCAAGTCGATCGGATAATAAACACCTAAGTTATTCACGAAAGAAGATTCAGTGCTGCAGCAAGGGGAAGAAGAAGCACAGTCACAACTTAAAATGCCTGGCTTGCGCTGTGGCTCGTGCGTGTGCGTATCTGTGTATGTATGTGTAAGTTAACGAAGATGCGATCGGAAATTTTTGACCTGGGTACAGGGAGTTTCGTAGTCGGGTATACTCGACTATAGCATTCTTACTTGTTCTCCTTCTATTTAGCTAGTTTTTGCACCCGGCAAAGCTAAAAACTGTATAAGCGCAAGAGCATTTAAGACACTGGACGAGTACAAAAACGGAACTACTGACATAAATTCTGGGTGACAACTGTACTTTTGCTGCTGTCGGCTGCCAACTGCTGGGCGCAACTGTACTTTATGGGAGTGTGAGGCTGCGCTGGCGTTGATGTCCCTACATGATTTGTAGCCGACAATTGGAGGCTTTTTAAAGCGTCTCCCCCCATTCCTCCAGGCGGGAAAAAGGCGGTCGGCCTTGGGAAAGATTTGGGAGGGCCAACATCAAATTTTAATGCCATTCATAATATTTTCATGCCCACAATGCGCAAAGGTTAAAAGTGCGACCGAAATAAATGCGATATCAGCAAATACATACTCTTATGCATGGTACATTAATATCACATGGAATGCCCAAAGAAATGAAAAGTTTTTGGGTTGCTGAGCCTTTAATCGAAATAAAAGCAGAGACTGTGATGAGTAAGTCACGATAAGCGGAACGGTGAATGAAAGTGCTTAATCTTAACCTCAGCCCAATATTTCAACTTTTTTTAAAGTCATTTCAATTGATTCCAAATATAAATATCAGTTTTTTGGGTCTGATATCAAAGCTTACAGTTTTCCTTATAGTTTTCTTTAAGGATGTACATAAGTTGGCAACTTTATCCAAGCTGTACCACGATATAGAGTCTCAAATTCATGATTTATCGAAAAGAAACCTACTTTTTAAATCTTTTGAATTATTGGGAAGAATTTAAAATTAATCAAAGTATATATTATGGTATATTTAGCTATATACATTCATTTCCGCCACTTGTTTATTTTCCTAGATTAATTTTATATTTTAGAGGCCTCGATATGGAGGCATATACCGTTAGCAATATCATGTCGGGTGGGGGGATATTTAAAATTTAAATATCTATTTATCGGTATATTTAAACATCCCTAGTTTGCTCTATAACGCAATTTTGTGAGTCTCTAGTGCTTCATCTGGGGGGAATTCTATATTTTTATACCAAAATGAAGAGTTATACTTATTATGATTAATTTAAATCTATCCCAACAAAAAATCGGTAATGTAAATGCACCTTGTGACCCTTATATGGATTTCATTAAAATGGATTTGTCGTCTCATTAAAAGAGCAGCTTTGAGCTATTGTAAGCTGTCGCTTTGAGTTCCTTTGCAGTCACAGTCACAGTTTTAGTTAATGGTCAAACAGTGTGTTCGAATCCCATAGCTGTTACCTCATGTTTGCATCTCTATAGGGCTGCAGAACTAAACATACCCATACAAACTGAAGTGCCATATGCCATTTCGTTTTGTGGCCAACTTTGAGTGCGCAACTTTCTCGAGGGTTATACAAAGGGCTCAAAAGGGTTGTGCTGATTGTTGTTATTATTGTTGTGTGTGTGTGGTGTGTGTGTTTGTGTATGTAGGTGTGTTTGAGCGACAGCAAACAAACAAACACTCAGGCAGGGGAAAACAGGGAATTGATTGTTGCATTGCTCAGTTTTGGGGGTAAATATGTACCTTGCCGTACAATACGTTTGCAATTTGAGATCATAAAAATTGATGTGCCCTTAACACAAAGCGAAAATTGGGGCCACACACTGGCAAGTGGTGGGCTCCTGTGTGAACTGAAGTGATTGGCAAAGTTGTGCGGGGTATAAATATCAGTCCACCTTTCCATATAAGGATAAAGGATACAGGAAGAACAGCAGTAGCATCAGCATCAGCACCAACGCGTAGTTGAGCGTGAAACGCAGAATTTATTATGTTATCGCTTCAGCGATTTACTTTATCGATTTCACAATCAGGCAGCCAAACACCCTACCTCAGCCCCAACCTCAGCACCTTCCCTGCCTCACCCTCACCTCATCAACAGCTCGTGTTACAGCCTCCCTGTTGGAGCGCTTTTGCCAACGTTTGACGGTGATGCTCCCCAGATAATTTGCAGTCATGTTGTTGTGTGTATCGGTGTGTGTATCGGTGTGTGTATTTGTTTGTTTGCCTTGGCATTTTAGCGTTGCCTGCTTTTGCGAGGGGAGTGGAGGGGTCTTTGTTGCCAGCGGCCTGTGGCAGCGTGGCAAATATTATTATTTGTTTAAAATTTAAGCCTGCCGAAAAGAGAGTTGACTTTGATACTTGCCTTGAGGTAGGCTATTGTCCTTAAAAAAGAGTCATCCTTGATGGCAGATAGTCTACACTCGAGTTGGTAGCTTAGACACGAACTGAAGAGATGACTTTGTATTATTTTTTACTTTTTCTAACAGCGTTGGTAGCTAATATTTAAGTGTTGGTTCTTGGTAGAAAGTGATTAAAGTTAGATTAATTGAAGGAATTTCGTGAATCAACACTTTATTTTAAATGTGTTTTCTAACTTCAAATCTGCCACAGTTAAACGTACTTGACCAGAGAATAATTGCAATTTTGTATCAGCTCTTAAGATGAAAATAAATTTACTGACTAAAGCTGACTGCTTTTCTTGCGATGTGGCAACGCTTGGCGCCTTACGAGATGTGGCAATAAGCAAATGGAGGAAAATAGGAAATAAATACTTTCCTGAAACTTATATAAGCCTGGAAACTATTTAGTTACCATATATGAATATAACACGAAGATGTTAAAGCTTATTATAAATTTTAATTATTAAGATTTAAAAAGAATAGCAATCAATCATTTGAAAGTAACTTATTACTATAAATATTCAAGATTGATTACAGCTATAATTTAGTTATGTAGGTAAGGTTAGGTTTCGGTGGCTGGAGCAGGAGAACTAGTGTTTTCCTATTCCACAGTTGGGATAGGAATAGGAATTGGCCCCTTGTGATACCACATGACGCCTTTTAAACGGTATGGGGAACATAACACATAAAACCTGTTAGAAGAGTTTAACAATTTTAGGATATTGTTTATCCCAACCTCGTATACGTCCGATAGATTGTCAAAACTAAAGTGTACTAAGTATTGGAACCGGGTGTTCTACGCTCTCCTCTTCTTCTACTATCCAAATTCAACTTATGTATAACTTATGATTTCTAACACCTTTCATCTCATAGTATGAGCTTTTCTTATGTGTAGAAAAGGTTAGTTGGGTTTCCCGGATTTTCGTTACAATGACAATGATTCCGTGTGTCAAGTGCGGGGTATGTTTAAGTCGTTCCTCCGCTTGTTTGCCATCCAGAGTGATGCCGCATTATCGTCGCTTTCGCGGCTTATGCATTTTTAATGAGCTGTCTAATGGCAACATCAGGGGTTTGCACTTTGGCTTTAATGTAGGCAAAGAGTTGACAGGGACACATCAATAGGCAATTTGGCGGCTAAGTGCTAGCTCTCAAATCCCCAAACAATACACTTTTAAATACAATTTTTAACGCGTTACTTTATCCACTCTCTTTGCAGGTAAGCACATCGCTCACATTGATGCAGATTTTATGAAAAAATTCAATCAACTTGGCGGCGGGTTTATTTATAACAACGCTGAAGGGCAGCCCAAATGGAACCGATCCTGGACCAACCCTCGTCCTGTCACTGAATTGATAATAATTGGATTAGCGCATCATTTGCTAAGTATGGCCAGGGGTGAAGAGCTGCCAAGAGTTGGGCAGTTGACGGGCCCTGGAGTTGGGTTAATAGTGCCCAGAGGCTTACGCCACGTTGGACACGCAGCGAAGCATCCATGTGATACACATGGGTGTGTGTGTGTGTGTGGGAGTGTGAGTTGTGTGTGCCGCGCCCCGCGTTATATGCTGCAAAATATTTCACAAAATTCAGCGCTTGCCATATTTTTCAATATTTTTGCATGCATATTTTTCAAGGGGTCGTGCGGGGCAGCGTTGCGCCTCGGCAATTTTACAATTTATATGGCCAGGCACAGCGACCTAAATGCTTCAATATGTGTCTGTGTGTGTGTGTGGTGTGTATGGTGTGTATGGTGGTTGTTTGGCAAGTTTATGCGCCCTATAGTATTCATCACTTAATTTCCACGTGCCGGCATCGCTGCCATTGCGAAATTTATGACTTGCGCTCATGCTGGCGATGTTGTCTTCATGAACTTAGTCCTAGTACGAGCCAAAACAACCACACACATGCCCACACACACACACACACCCACACCCACATCCACATCCACACACACGCATATACAAAGTTGTCAAGTTTTAAACCCCTTCGGCAAAATTGTGGAGCGTTTGCCGTTTGCCAGCTGTCAGCGCATAAATAGAATTATGTCAGCTAATTGAATTTGCTCTCGACTTGACATGGATTTATGCACTAATGCAGTTTTGGATGGGTAGTAATCAAATTTCTGTTTAACTTGCCTCCTCCCCTACACCCCAGACCCCTGCCCGTGCCACGTACCCTCTGGTCTGGTAGTTATTCATGGCAAGTTCTGGAGCTGAACTATAAAAGCTGTTGCTTGTAAAATTGTGAACTGATGCTTAAAAATGATTTATAATGTGTAAAGTGCGTTTTTAACCATAAGAAGCACCCATAAAGCATTTTAGTTGAGTTGAGCTTAAGAAATATACCAACATGTATACCAACAAGGACTATAAAGCCTATTTTAATAATATGAACAAGAAAGTACGGCTATCTTTGGCGTGGCGAAGCTTTATACCCTGCAGCAATGTTTTTTCAACAAAAACTGAATTTTCGTACGATTTTTCCTATGGGAGCTATATAATAATGTGGTTCGATATTGATGAAATTCTAGAAAACTATATGAAGTGTAATAAAACTCTTAATTGTTGAGTCAGGATGTCATATCTGTATAAACAAAAAGTTTTCCATACAGAAACTCATTTTTCACCCGATCGTTCCCATGGCAGCTATATGATATAGTGATCCGATTTTGACCAAATTTGGTCAGATTGTATAAGCTTTTCAGAGACTCGACTAGGGTGAGTGTAGTGGGATTTTTCATAATAAATAGATTTTTTCATACAAGAACATAGTTTTCGACCAATCATTCCTATGGCAGCTATATGTTATAGTGGTCCTATCTGGCCGGTTCCGACACATGTACTGCCTGCAGCAAAAAGAAGGGTCTGTGCCACACTTCGTTACAGTCAGAATATTTAGCAAGACTTTTGATAATAAACTCTCTCAAATAGTTACAATTGGAATAATGTGGATAATATATGGAGGAAGCAAATGATTATATAAGTGGGCGTATGTAGTTTGAATTAAAAACATTAAAACCAATTGAAATATATGTTGAACGAGAATGGAAATGCCACCACAAGATAATGTGGCATGTAAAGTGGATAATTTCTACGTAACAAAAGAAAATATGACATATATTATAAAGATGCCTCATAGGAGAGAGTTGAGCTAATAACTAAATTCCGTCACAAAGATAGATTTTGGAAAATTAACTGCCAGATTTTATATAAATTTATTGGTTTAAAGCAAATGTATATTTGATGAGCAGCTTTTTGTGGTTTATTTAGATTTTGTTGTGTCCAAAAACAATATCAAACAATTACTAAACACTCTTATGCCGGGCTGGCTCTTCATCATTGTCAGCACTGTCCAGACTTTTAAACTGTCATTTATCTTGCGGCTCCGGCTGCAGCTGTGTTTCGCTTTACCATAATGATCTTTCCATATACTTTTTGATTGATTTTGTGGTTGTGTCTGCAGACTCAAAAACGCAACCACAAGCCCCAATGCCAATAACAATCACTGCTCACAGTATCGTTTATGATGAACCGCAACGCATTTCTCTGGCAGCACAAAAATAATGAAGACTTTTGGTTTCTGTATCGGCTGCAACAAATGGCAGGGGGCGGAACGGGGGGCTCGGGGCTCGGGGCTCGGGGCGTGAGGCGCGGCTGCAGGCATTTTGCGGGTTTACGTAAATCAAGCAACTTTAGTTGGTTGCAATTCAATTTGCGCGCGCAACCCCTAAAAGCATGTAACGCAAATTGTACACAATTATATTTGTTATGCCATATCTCCCAATCCGCACACCCGCACACCAGACGCCACCCACACACACACACACACACACACACACACACACACACACACACAACACACACACACAGTCGGCAAGGATATCTGAAATGAGCATGAAATCTATCGAAACGTAACGAATTGTATCGAACGTGCCTAACTGTTAATGCGGTTATAATACGCCAGCGGATTATCATTGATTATGGATATGATTGTGCGTGTGTGGCACACCCACACCCACACACACGCCCAGACACCAAAATAACTGTTTGTTGTGCTCATCGGGCCAACATAGACACAGACACAGACACATATACATTAATAGAAGCGGGAACTCAGTTCGAGCCAGTTCTCTGGATATAAAAGTTTGTCCTGTGCGTTTCTGGCGAGTGTAGTATAGACATAATTTCAATTTTCATTTGGTATTAATGTCTGTGGATGTGTGTGCATGTGCTCACAAATTGCCGCAGTGCTGCCTGCCAGGGCAGATGAGGTCGGCGGGCAGGGAGGTTTAATGGCAAACTGTGGGGCTGCCCCTGTTATATATGGCTACAAAATGCGGTATTGGCAAAATCCCAGGAGCGCGCTTTAGATGATAGCAGCAAATGGAAGGACAATGCTAGTTATAAGTATCGTTGCACAATTGGTTGGGGGGATAGAACAGATAGAGGTATGTAGTAGTATATAACTACGTGTGTGTACGAATTAAGAGCTTGCCAATGCAAATTTATTGAAATGTTTTCGTCCTGATTCAAAAAAGTACTGCGAAATGGCAAAAGTTTGCGTAACATGTCAGGAATTTGAATAACAATTTTTATGATTTAGTTTGAAAGCGTGTAAAAAATTAATGGTTAGTGAAATAAATTGAAAAATATTTGCTAACAAAATAGTGATATAAAATGTTTATAAATGTTATTTTATTTTGATCGATTTATTGTTTTTTGTTTATGTGAGGAATTGTAAAAACATTGACAGTTTTATCACTGAAATTGTAATAGTAATGTTTAAGTGCAGAGTTTGAATGAACTAGTAAAAATAGGAGCACGAAAACCTCTTGTAGGCCCACAGCCGTTTTGTGGCATAGGAAGACACACAATACGAGAACATCTTAGGATAGAAAAGGACAACAGAAGGCAGTCAAGCTGGAGAAGCGCTCCAGGTCTAAGACAGGCCAAGTCACTCTTAGGAAGCTATGATCTAAAAAGATTCAAGCAACTAATACCATTAGGGAAGAATTCATTTCGAATAGACTGAGAAACCACCTCAGCAAGCTGGGGATTGTAAGTAGCGGGACATGCAGATTCTGTGAAATGGAGGCTGAAACCTCAACACACATACTAACAGATTGCATAGCCCTTGCCAGACGAAGAAACAGGCACATTGGTGGGTTTTTTCTTCAGATAAGCAATATAGGTACTCTAGATCCCACCAAGATCCTTGCATTCATGCAGTAAATAGGGTTGATGAGTGAGCCTTAGGCTCAGAACGGGGCACAATAGATCTCATAGGTCGCAGTGCAACGCCCCATCACCATATAATATAATAAAATTAAGTGCAGAGTTTCGGTTTTCCAATGATCTATCAAATTGGCCTGATTTTCTTTTATAATACCGGGCGAAATACTTACATTAAAGTGCATTATTCCTAAATAATTGAGTCACATAATTTTGTGGGTAGGGCTATGGAATTGACTTTAAGGCCGATCTAACTAAACAATTAATCTCACTCATTTGACTATAAACCCCATTTCCTCCTCGCGGAGTCGGGTGGGGGTAGATTTTCCGAAATCAGTTGGCACTCATTGAAAAAATGTGTAGATTTGCAAATTAGTTTAAAGCTAATTGCAAGAATGATACTAAAAAGTTTTTTTGGGTTAAGCTTTGGAAATTAGTAGGCAGCCATTTGCTTGAAAAACAAAAATGATAAACTCCATAGTTTTACCATGAAGGGCTCTGAAAATTAGTTTGATAACAATCGGACGGTAAGCACAATAGTTGAATAAAACAGTTTTCTGAGAAGTTTCCGATCGTGGGGGTGGATTTTCCAAAATTTTTGAGCACCGCGCCAATTAAGTTTTTGTTTTGTAGAACCTCTGTTTGCTATAAATTTTCCGACCATGAGGGTGAATGATACAAAATCGGTGAGAGACGTATAGACTTATTTAATGTGTAGAGCTATGAAAATGAGTTTCAATCAGATAAGACTAAAATTAGACTTTTGTCCATACTACTTTGAGACCCCCATTTTCCACCCATGTGGGTGGATTTTCCAAAATCGGTGAAATATGTGTCGAATGATTATTCGAATTGAAAAAGGGTTTGAAGCCCATGGAACATTAAGCAAAAAGTTTCATACATCAGTACTCCGTGAATTTCCATGATTGTGGGTGGAATTTTCCAAAATTCCGCCTTGGTGTGCACTTTCATTACAGATGGAAACTACTGTGCAAATTTCAGCATCCTAGCTCATACGATCTCTTTCAATCAGTCACTCAGTCAGCCAGGACGAACTGTTTTGTATACATTATATAGATAGAATATTATATGTATTTCCAAACGATAATGATTTCACTTTGACTTTTATCAATTAAAATGCTGTCATTAAAAAATTGTTTCGAAAATCATAAGCCGAAAATTTGCATGTTTTTACTTCACAAATGAATTTGTTTGGGGTGCTTTTGATTTGATTTCCATTTCATTAAGGTAAATTTATTAGCCGTAATTGAAAGAAAAATGTAATTAAAAATCAAATTTTTGTTTGACGTTTCTCTCTGCGCTAATTTTGTCAGGCGAGAGATTATGAGATGGCTGTAATTTGCACACAAATGGCTTTTAATTAAAAATAAATACAACTTCAATCAATGGCATGCTCAAACATGGCAGCAGCCCAATTTACATTGCAAATCAAATATATAAAAAAAAACTGCAAGCCAAGACGACGACAAGAGGCCATTAAGTAAACCAATCAGAGTCCGAAGTTGGGACGCAGACCCAACAGAATTTAATAATAGCCAGGCCCTGAAGAAGCTGGTCCATAAAGTGAGGCCTCTGCGGTGGCGGCCAAATGCAAAACACAAACAGATTGTGTTCTTTGCGGTAAGGGAGCCGCAACTCAAATTCAAAATGAAGGTGGCCACTTCCGGCCAAGATGGCTGCCGACTGTCGGCTGCCGCCATTGCCTGCGCCTTCGCCTAGCCTACGCCCGAAGCCATCGACTGAGCCGGTTCGCCTGGTCGCTGTTGCGTGCTTAATTAAATGATCATCATTTGCGCGCAATCAACGCACAAATAAATTTTCGGTCTTGCTATGCCTAACTCCCCGAGCCCGCTCTCTCCCAGTCTTCTAGGCTGCTTTGTATTGCCTAACCCAAGGCGCTTTTGGGTAGTTTGTTTGTTTGGCTGGTTTCCGGTTGAAATTATACGCCATTGCCATCGCAGTGTCTGCCGCCTTTTGTTGTTGTCTTAATTAATTCCTAATTTCGCTGCAGACAACATTCGCTTTGACTGCCTCTCGGGCGCATCTTTAATTGAAAATTTTCTTCAAAGACGTCCAAGGTCCAAGAATTCATGACCATTTGCCATGTTGCCCGGGTTTACGGCCACGTTGAGTTGGCTGCCGCCAGCTGTTGGCCATTTGACAGTCGCTTTTATTCATTTGCATATTGCTTTCGCACTTTGGCGGCTCTGCTTTGTTATGGCTTTGTTTATGATTTCGAATTACGCTTCTTTATTGCCGCTTTTCAATTGTTGTGCATAAATTTGATTACATTTGGCCAAGCCAGCTTACGACTGTCAGGACCTGTCAATTAGCTGCCCGTTCTATTGCCAAGTTTTGGCCCAAATTAAAATTTAATGCAGCCGTAGTTATTTATAGATTGGCAATGCATTTTCCAATTCCACATCCATTTCCTTACTTATACCTTTCAAGCTTAATTAGCATTTAATATTCAAACCAGCCCCAAACACATTTCCCATTCGCCTGCCTGTCATTTCAATCAAATATTTAGCCATAATTTTCATAATAAATGCAATGCGACTGCATATGTGATCTACTTCCCATTAATTTCTAATGCAGCTGCTTGTCTGTGTTTGTAATTGGCCTGCAGCTCACATCACATATCGTTTTAATAGCATTTTACCGAAGCATTTGTGGGTCATTTAATATGCCATGATTTAATTCGATTTTTATCCATTCCATAATTGCATTTCAAGCAGCTGGCAAAAATGTGCAGATGTCATTAAGTTAACTGCATTCGATTGACATCAGATTGCATATAGCAGGCACACACACTTACACCCACACTCGCACACACACACACACACATGCACACATTTTGTGGCATTTATGCATTGAGCTCAGCTTATTAAGGGCCCTCAGCCAGTTTCTTGTTGGCTGGCTAAGCAATTAACCCAAATTCGAGTAAATGGGTTTTACGTGCAGCAGGCGCGATAATACGTTTGCGATAACTCGATAACTACTTGACTCCATCTAAAGTGATGCAGCTAATGCACAAGCATAATCGCCTAACTTAAACTTCTTTACAAAGGCCCGAATGTACTACGTCCCTATAAGAACTTTCCACAAACACTTTTTTGTTCAGTTTTGTGCATTTCTTTATTATGAATCTTAAGCACATTTTTTCCTTGGTTAAAAGGAGGTGTTAGCTCTGTAGAAATGTATGTAACATGTAAATATGTATGTATGTATGTAAAAAAAAAACAAAACAAAAAAACATGCAGATGCCGACATCTCCCACCCTATAAAGTATACATATTCTTGACCATAATCTATAGCCGAGTCGATCTGGCCCTGTCCGCTTATCTGTCCGACTCTCCGCCTGACCGTCTGTTCGTCGGTATGTATGAACCAAATTATCCCGGAAACTACTCGTTTAGGAGCTAGACCCCACCTTTGGGATATAGCTTCCTGTATAATCGGCGCAGGTCAAGCTTGTTGCTTTTTTGATGCAGATTTGTCCAGGGGGTCAACATTAGTCTTTTTGAAAAATAAGGTGACATAGCCATGAAACTATAGGAGATATACCCCTGTAAAAAACGTGTTTTGGGGATCGCATATGCCGATTTGCGGAGGAGGGGGTGGCAAATAATTTTTGATGCAGATCTGTCGGGAATCTCAACATTAGTGTGTATGCCAAATTTGGTGACTATAGCTTTAAAAATGTGAAAAATACAAGTTTTCCCCAAATAATGGGGGAGGGGGTTTTAGGGGGGGGGGGGGGGGCGATCTCGACTCAAGGGTGTGGAAAAAAATTGCGTTCATACGGACAGACGGGCCGACGGACAGACGGACATTTCCCATACCCAATATACTCTTTTCCCTTCGGGAACAGAGTATCTCCTGTTGCGCAAATTTCAAGTTAATCGGAAAATAAACAGAAATTATTCAAGAAACTAATTAATGGTATAGTAGAGATCTTCGTAAAGTAGCTGTCACTGTACATGACTTAACAACTATTGGAATGTTAATGAGATGAGTGAATAGCTTTTATGTGTGTATGTGTATACATGTGTTTCTAGATCATAATGGCAAATCTTGTAATAATGTTTGTTGTTTGGTTGTTAAGAGGAATTGTGAGTACGCCATCTATTTATTTAGATTGGCAGATTCATTGTCACCGTTTTGGTAATGACGATATTGGGCTTTGAGTTCCCACATTTGCTTATGAGCTGGATCCTTGCCGTATTCGCCAATGTCCTTAAGTAAAGTTTTTAACACAAACGGAGACTGCTTTGTAAGGAACTCTAGATCCTTCAAATAATAATATTGATGTTTCTGAAATGCCTGAAACAGCATGTCCATTATAGTCTTCTTGCTTAGAGCCCCTTTCCTCAACCTAGCACCGCTGGTCTGTAGAATTCAAGAAATATATACTCAAAAGAATCAGGCTACTCAAGATAGAACTTACATTGTGAACATGATCGCTGACGGGTTTGTAGTTGATCACTATGTTGTTAAGAGACCTTGCGCTGCTTACTGGCTTGTTTCCCCGTCTGGATTGCTGCTTCATTTTCAAATATTGCGAGTTATATATTGGGTGACATTCCATCTTATGGGTAATGAAACCCTCCATAGCCATATCCGAATCATCGACCGTTGAAAATATGCCCGTACCTTGTGTCGAACTGCCCGATTTTGATAGTTTCAGTTCGTGCTCGCTGTTTATTAACTTGTCTGGCTCCAGCTGAAGGAGTTCCTCGCTTAAAACTAGCTTCACTTTTGCTGGCTTCTTATCTTCCGGAAACTGCTCCATGCGCACAGTCGCAACTTGCATTTCAGATGGGGATTTCTCCCACAGTTTGGCCACGTAGTTTGGTACCTTTACTAGCCAAACGCCTCGCGAGGCGTTCGACATGTCCATTTTCTTCTTTTTTTGATTTTCGCCGGACATGTTGCACAATCAGAATTCAGTAAGGAATGATTAGCCTTCGAGGGAAAATGGAATAGACAGATGCCAATTGACACAACAATTATTAAAGCGCATGCTTTGAAAGAACTTCACGTGTTGATTGTTATCAACTCACGGACAAACTCAACCCTGTCAACACTCTTGCTGTATCTATTGTGCTCATACGTCCTTATTACCTGGTAACTGGTCACTCACATCTTGTGAGTCACATCTGGGCTTAGAGACAGAAGGTTACGCCATGCACATGTCTGGAAGTCGCCGCTATTCGGTGAAGCGAAAGTGTGACGTCACTCTTAGCAATTCTGCGCGCGCTTTTAAAAATTTATGAAAATACAAGTCAGATAGGAAAAGTCGTTCTATTTTACCGTAGAGAAATTTGAAACGCATCAATTTTTTTATTTTTTATTTTGGGAGATGTTTGCATTTCCTCTCTTTTTTATTTTATATATAGCCTACTGTTACTATTCTTAATAACTACAAAATATATACTTATGTATGTACATACTTAAACCTAGATAATAGGGTGAATTAATAAGGTAAGAAAAAGGATATAACAATTTATTACATTGTTCGGTTTGGTAGATCATTTGGGTGAACCCTCTGGCGTCTACTTCTTGCCCTCACTCTGTGAATAAGTCTCATTCTCAGGAGCCTTTGCGTCAGCTGGTTTCATAATCATAGTTTTTGAAATGAGCCACAATTTTGATTGCAAACGGTACATCCGCTCAGTTTGACCCCGTATTATAGAATATGTATGGCAAATCGAGTGGTCAAAAACTTATATCGATGCGTCATATATTTTGGTATAATAATATGTACCGACGTTTAAATTTTGCCCTGTTATACAGCCATAGAAGTCGATTTTCCAAAAAATACTCATCGCTTTTCATAAATTTTTAAAAGGGCGCGCAGAATTTCTGCAAGTGTGACGTAGATGCGCAGTGAGAGCCAAAAGTTGCACACTCCATTCATGTCATAACCTATGGCTCTCTCAATCAAGGAGTCACATGGCCTACCTTGTGCTATTGGAAATGGTAGTGCTACGAAATATTATCGATTCAATTAAATTATCGCAACATTGATTTCTGTGTGCTTATTAGAAATTTATCGATTGTATTTGCAATGTATATTATTGAAATATCCGGAATAGAGGTTTCACACTATCATTAGAACCAGCACAATAGCTAAGCAGTTCTTAAAATAACCATAAACCATTCCAAAGAATATGTAATAAATAATCAATCCAAGATGGTGCTACTATCGGCAGTGTGACATCACTAATCTGATGCGTACAACGAGTTCTTCAGAGTGCCTCAAAAGCCCTGCGCCGTGAAAGTTTAAATTTGTACTCCTTAAATGAGTAAAACTGGAAACCAAAATTGTGTAATATTATGTAAAATTATGTAGCCCGCAGTACATTCGATTTCTGAGTCTATAAGAGCTAGGTATACCAAATTTAGAGAGAAAGTTCCTTTTTACCATACGCACATATGTGCGTTTCGAATTTGTATTCCCCTGCAAATCAATGAAACATTTTAAAAATTAAAAGCTTAAACAAATGTGGAAGATAATGTCCAGCGCCGTTACGAAGAATTAAATTGTTTTGAAATTTGTTTTTTTTAATTATTAAATTTAATTCAAAATATCAGCATAGCAAAATTCATTTTTTAAAGATGTTACGATTTCAAAAAAGATAATTAATTTAATATCATCGAACTAAATTTATCTTTTCTATATGGATCGAGTGTCATATTTTTGGAAGCTCTAAGCTTTTCGAGGAATGCCATCCATTTCTTTGGTTTTTCAAACTTTCCATTTGTTGTATTTCAAATACAGTTTTGCAGATTGTATCTTACACTTATTCTCTTCTCGCTCTACCTAGTTTGCTTTTCCAAAGACCTTGTTTATCATACTGCTAAGTGTAAGCCGCAGTTTCAGCCAGTGTCATTGGCAAGAAATATGTATATTGTGTATAGAAGCTATAAGCAACACTTTTTATCACATTTCCTTTTCCATATTAGTTTATATGTTTTTATGGGGTTTCTCAAGCGCCATGCGCCTCAAAAGTAGACCCTCGGGTGTGATAAGCACACACATAAACAAATTCACACCCACACAAGTGCAAACAGCTCGTTGCCTGGTGAGAAATCTAAGCATTACCTTGGCCTCGCATCTGTGCGCAATGGCTGCCAATAAAAATTAAAACAAAAACATAAATTTTAAGAGCCACAAAAAGCGTGGCAAGAAAAGAGACCAAAAAATTGTATTTAAGCTAATTCCTGCAGCTTTATTTAACACGCGCCGTTGCGGGGCTACGAGGATGTGAGGGGCCTCAGAAAAGGGCGGCAATGACAAAAAATAAAAGGAAGTTTAGAAAAGCGGGCGTTGAACAAAAACAACAGCAGCACGCAAAACAAGTCATAAAGATAAAGCAAATTTATGGCAGAGCATTGTGCGAATCCTTGGCCACAAAAACAACTCAAAGGGAGCCCTAGGAACAGAAATTAGGTTAACGATATTTCACTCCCGGCTGCTGCATCAAATTCTGTACTCGCAGGACCATCTACTGAAGCTGGCAAATATGTTTCGAAAACAGGAACAACAAATACAACAACAAGTACATAAAGTTGAGACTATCTTTTGTTTTTGCTGGCACAGTTTACAGTTTAAAGTTGTGGAGTCCTGAGACAAACTGTTTGCCATACAAATGTCGCCTTTATCGCTAAACGACGCCTAAGTGAGGCTTCGGTTGGCAGTCGCCCTGCCGCACTCCCCCTGGGCACATTAGCCGACAAACGACATCGATATCCTTTTTATCTCGAGGTCCTTGCCTTTGTTAATGTGCACAGCCTGGGCAACACTGAGTGCCTGCGCCTTCCATTTCATTGTAAGGGGCCGCCCGAGTTCGCAGTTTTGTGGTTGCTTCCATTTTGAAATTAACAAAAAGCCGCCAATAAATTCCTGAAAAATCTATTAAACTCTTGGCTCGGTTTGCCTTTATTTAAACAAAAAAGAAGAAAAATAAGAACCATAAAATTAATTAAAATTAATTGCCGCAACATATTTGCCTTCGAATTGTGCGGGCTTTTCTTTTGCTTCTGCTGAATGCGGAATTTTCCAATCTTTGTTGTGCCTGCTCTGATTACATTTCTATGTATTTGTGTGCGTTTGTGTGTGCAGCTCGTTATAAAAATATTTGCGGAGCAGCACAATACACAACACAGCAAAAAAAATAATCTGAAAAAAGGAACTAATACATGGAATACAATCTAAAATATCAAGCAAAAGGTGCACAGGCTGGCCATTGTATTTGACCCACTTGTAGGCGACATATAGCCAGGTGGAGGGGTGGTGTGGGGGTGTGGTGGAGATACTTGGTAGCAAAGGTCAAGATAAGCGCACTGATGAAGTCTGTTGTTGTGAGATTGAATCAAGGTTTGCTTAGCTGACAGTTGCCCTGCTCTGTAGAAGTGAGTACGCGCCTGCACAGGACCTTGTGCTTACCTTTGGGACCTGTTTTAGTGCATACCTATAGGCCAGCATCAAAATCGGGTTATGTTTAAAGAAGCAGGTTGAATTATGTGAATTTAATTATGAAAAAGTGAAGATAACAACATGTGCATATCTATTAAGCTGTGTGTTAAACTTGAGAAACGTAAACATCTTCTGCCTGGCACTCGTCTAAAATTATTACATAGAACTAATTATGTAAGTATTCTGTATGATCGTACATAAATAAGGTGCCCGAAATAAGTAATTGTTGAGCGTATAACAAGTGAACAATTTATTGAAGGAAGTATAACGAAATTTTTGCTTAAACTTGATCAAATACTATGTAAACTTTGGTACATATTGCGCCAATAAATTAAAAGTGATAGCTATAGCTCCCTGTACCCAGGTCAAAAATTTCCAATCGCATCTTCGTACACATACACACACACACACAGACACATATACATGCACACATACACAAAAGACGCACACACACGAGCGACAGCTCGAGCGCAGCGCAAGCGAGGCAATTTAATTGGTGGCTGTGCTTCTTCTTCCCCCCTTGCGATGAAGCACTGAATCTTCTTTCGTTAATAACTTCCGTGTTTATTATTCGAACGACTTGAAATTTAGACAGTAGATTAGGAGTGACTGAAGTATTGGACATGCCAAATCCCAAAGCTGTATCTTAAAAATTGTTCCTGTAAAACGGTTTTTATCGAACTGCGGGAAAACGGGGGGAGATATCTCAAATCTAAAATAAGCTTGACCTGCTCCCGCTATACACGAACCTACATTCTAAATTTGGTGTCTCTAGCTCTTATAGTTGCTGAGATCCTTGCGTTCATACATACGGACGGACAGACAGACGGACATGGCCAAATCAAAATCTCTTTTGATACTGATCAAGAATATTGATTAAACACATTGACACATTGAGCGATTGCTAAATTAAAATTATTTAGTAAAATTGAAATATCTATCTATCTGGTACCTGTTCTGTTAGAAATCAATAAATTTCCCCTAGAACTTAAGGAATAGTCGGAAATTTAAGCATATGATACTTGTATTTATTTTACAGATAGCTGAAAATATTGGTAGTAAATATAAAAGTCGCTTTATATACATTATGTGGCTAGTTAATCAATACTTAATTATTAAATCTATATAGTATTTATAAAAAAATGTTATTATGCCCAAACATCAAAAACTCGAAAAGTTCTGCATCAATTGAGCTCAAATTTTGGCACAATATACTGTTCGTTTCAAGGATTGGTTTTCTTCTTCTATTTTTCGCGTCAATAATGTTACCGGCGACCGTAAGAAAAAATCTTTTTTCCAGTGTAAAAGCTGTGTACCAGCAACAGTGGGCATCTTGGGCCCGAGACCTTGGAAAATCTATCCCCGCGGGCGGAAACTGTTGTATGCAACTTGAAAAATCTACTCCCACCCATCACCACGGACGGAAAAAGGGCTTTAGGTCAAACGTGTGGGTGAAGGTTTTTGTTAGATCTGAGCTCTAAGTTATTCATAACCTATACAAGAAATCATAAGGCACGGGAGGGAAAATAGTGGCAAGTTGTTTTAGCTAACTTCTTACTTTCTCATCCATGCAACAACAATGTGCCACAACAAAGTGTGGGGGTACAACTAGTATTCTATAAATCTCATTATTAACTGCCGTTCATTTCGATTGAACTTTTATATTTTACATATTTTACTCGAAATAGCAATTTTAACTTTCAGTACAGGGCAGCTTACAACTTGTAGTCCGCAGCTCACAAAACAAATATGTTTCCCATCTATTGCCACTTGCGGTTTTTGCTGTCTGCTCTTGCCTGTGTATATGTGTTGTTTCTGTTTCTTTTGTTAAAATTGTTGCTACCCTTTGTTGGTTGGCGCAACTTGCTTTTACCTCGAATTCTTTTCAATCGATGTACCCATTAAAAATGGTGTTAAACGGGAGTAATGATGTTACGCAAATGTATTTAAAGGTATTTCCAATCCTATATATAGTACAGATAGTTTTTTCAACATCAACTTATATCTCAGTGCCTACCATAACAAGGAGACACCAAAGTTGGTATGTTTATTTCCCTAAATCGAAAACCATGGCAACCACAATTGTGGAAATATGACTTTGATTCACGGAGACATATGTTATGCACGTATTTATGACTAACACGCTTTCACATTTATGATATTGATTTCCATATCCATATAATGTGAAAAATGTTAGTTTATAAGTGACAGTAGATAGTTACATGTGGAATTAGGTACATAAGATCTTAAATACATAAATAGATTTATGATATCTGTATAGAGGGTATCTTCTAGTCGGAATCTCTGGAATAAAGCATTCTTGTTTTTTATGTTCGTTTCCTGCTAGTTGCCCCTTTTTTATGTGCTTCTGTTTATAGTTTTGGTGCAACTTTTGTGCGGCTGCTGCTGGGCATCCATGGGTCAAAGTTTGTGCCTGGAGTTCGAGTCCTTGGCTGCTTAAAATTTCAAATAGTTGCGTTTTTTCGATTGAGAATACAAAAAGGCAATGCAACTATTTCTATTTTCCAGGCATTCATTAAAACAGCGGCAAAAATGGTTGGGAAACTTATTTGTGCTTTTCAATAGGAATACCGAGAGCCAGGTTTAGGGGGATTCTTCGGGTGAGTTTGTGTACCTGCAGTTCGCAATTCAAAGCGTCGTCTGGCGTGTCTAACATTCTGTTTGCATTGCAATTCCTTTACGGTCTGCTGGGCAACAACATGCCATGCCAACAGCAATAGCAACAACGACAACAACTGCAGAAATCTGCAGTTGTTGACGTGCCTACATTGTTGCTGCTGCGACTGCATAAATATGCTAAAAATGTAAATACTGCAAAAAATATTGCACAAACAGCTGGCACACACATAGATACACACGCCCACACACACTCAATATTCAGTTACATGCACTTGAAATTTGCTAGCGAATTTCATTTTCATTTCAATTGGCCCCACGGCGTATGCGTAATATTTTATATATATGTATGTATATGAAATATATCGCAAATTGATGCTTCCTGCAACGTGCACATATGCAAATTGACTGCAATTTTAATGCAATTTGGTTTGGCCAATCGGCGTTTTAATTAAAAACGATCCAGAAAATAAGTTAAATACAAAATAATCTTGCAAAGCTGATGCCCTGGGCAGAACGAAGTCATACAAATATGCCATAAATAATTCATAAATATGCAATATATTTGGCCAAGAAAGTATTTCAGTTAAAGGCTGTTGGTAAATACAGCACAGTACTCAAACATAGCATATTTTTCCATATTTATATGTGTGTAATACATGTGTGTATTGCGTAGATGTGTGTGGGTACGCATACATGTAGCTAGTTTGTGTTTTTGTATGCGAATGTGTCTCGAGGGCGCAACGTGTAAACAAAAGTTTTTTAAACCTTAGTAAGATAAGCGCCCAAGTGTGTGTTGTACGCGTATACATGTACATGTATATATACATACGTGCTATGTGTGTGTTGCACAGACGCTGACAGTTTACATGGCAGCAAAGTTTCAAGAGTTTAGCCAACAAAACTGCCAAAGGAATCGCAAGTACACAACAGTGGGGAAAAGCCAAAAGCGCCGCGCGGTCGCCTGATTACAAAAACTTTGCGCCCTGCTCAGGTACGTCAACTTCAGCAACTTTGATTAAAAATTCCACTAATAAACAAATAACACACAAAAACAAACAACTAAACAGAGAAAAGAAACTCCCTTCTTTTTGTATTGTTACTGTCATTTGTGGCTTCATCTGGCGCTGACAATGTCGTGCTGACACTTTATGTTAGAGATGATCGCTTCAGTTGCACAATTTCAAACATAAGATGTTAATCAAGACAAGTATAACGCAAAGAGCGATGAAACCACTTAACTAAAATATCGATTAATCGATTATTCCACTAAGAAAAAGGATGTCTTATCGATGTCATTAGATGTTAAGATACTTATTAGGTATGTAACAAAAAGATCGATTAATCTATGACTCCACTACAGAAAAATTAATCTAATCGATGTATTTATAATTACTAATACCTATTAGGGATGTACGAAAATATCGAATAATCGATTGTTTCACTACGATGTGTTTATATATGATACTTATTAGGTATGTAACAAAAACATCGATTAAGAACTACTCTAATCGATTGTCTTTCAGTTTCGATAATTGTTCTATCACCGAAACTTTGGGAAAACATCGAAAGTCTTTCTGCACAATTCTGTTCACCCCACCCACGTCCCCAGTCAAATTTACACCCTTACACGAACATTTTAAATTTATTAGGTTAAATGATCAATGTTTCAAGAAATTAAATGCATATCAAAAAAAAAAAACAATTCTGTTCACGATTAAATCGATTTAAGTCGAGAAGTGGAACAAAACAAATCTCAATGCTTAAAAGAACGTATCTTACTATGTAGTACCATTATAACAAATATTGCATACATGTAAAAACAAAAAAAATATTTCCAATTGGAAGGTCATTGAATATATTGATACACACTTAATTCTAGTCAGGGAACCGTTTTCTTATATTGTTTTGGGGTTTTTAATGAAACAATACTATAACTATATTATGTCATTATTTGTTTTGAATTTTTTTTTAATTATTTAACTATAAATTGTATTTGTTTATTATCAATTAATTGATTTTTCCGAGCCGATAAAATTATCGATTGATAGTTTTACAACTCGAGAAATAATTACGTTCCTAATACTTATTTGTAGAAAACTTTAGACAATTTAAAATTGTTTAATTTACTTATAATCACTACTCCGATTAAAACATATCCGCCAACAAGTATTAACATGCGGTATTCCTTAAAATAAAATATGGGCACGATTGTGATTAGTATTCTTAATTTCATTAAAAGATTTATCATGGTCGATTAAAGCTTCGACTGAAATAAGTCGTTTAAGTGGAATACGGGTATTCCGGTATACGTACGGATCTTTCACTTTATTATGCCTAAATAAATTCTAAATATTTACTTTTAATGAACAATTTCGTTCTTAAATATTTGGAAAATTTCTTCATCTTTCACTTACCAATACTAAATTATTTTAATCTTTCATTTGCTTTCTCGAATTATATTTGTTTATATTGAACGAACTCAATAACAATTTTGAATGGGGTCAAATTTGGGGCCCTCATTCTCTCACGACTCACCTCACGGCGCTCACGTTCCCCTCTCTGGCTGGTTACCCAAAGACGCTCCTCAAACTTTGGACGCTCAATAAACATTGCGTTTAGCAAAAACTTTGTTTTTTATTGTGTATTTTTAGTTGCTCTTTGCTCACCAGTATAAGTATGTATGTGTGTGTGTGTGTGCCGCCATTTTGTTGTGTAAACTGCTTTTGAGGGGTTGGAGGTTGCTGCTGAAAGTTTGCGGCGCTGCTGCTGTTGCAGCCATTTTGTAAATTTTATGTTTATAATATTTACAAATTTGCGTTATTTATATATGCGCAAGAGCGCATTGCACACTACACAATACACACACACTACACACACCACACATGGATACACAGTCCGAAATTCGGGTATTTGTGCGCCTGCGGTTGTGCATAATACACAAGCTCTTGTTGAACTTTGCACTTTAATTGCAATTGCGTTTTAGGCCAACAACAAAATACGCAAATTGTTTAATACAAAATGATATTAAATGGTTAGGGGAACACTGCAACCAGTTTAGTTATAAATACATAAATACTAATTAGGGCGGGTACACGCCCACTGCCTGATATAGATCTGCCTCTCTCTCTCTCTCTCTCTCTCTGTGGGTGCGCCACAAATTGGATATTTAATGCCTTTCGTCAGGGCGCTTGACTTATTGATTGCTTTTGAGTTCGTAGTGTACTAGTAAACATATGCCTTTGCTCCTTATTTTATACCCTGTGGGCATTAAAATAGGCAGGAGGGGTATCATAAAGTTGTTAAGCTGCGAATCTGCAACTCCATAAGATATATGTATATATATTCTTCTATTCGCCTGCGTAATTCGCAGTCTACAAGAGTCAGGGTCCCCAAATCTAATTTGTGAGAAAATCCTTTACTTAAACACTCTTACATTTTAGCATGGGTACAGGGTATGAGAGCACAAACAAACAATATAGCTAAGAGTTTCTAAAAACCGTAATACTCATTTACAGTTTTCAGAAAAACCACCGACAGTATTATGAAATTTCAACAAAAAAGTAATAAAAAACTTTTTTTCAGCAAAAATATTTGTATACAATTAAAATTTAATTAAACATCCAAAAATTAATGAAAAGTTTAGAACGCGCCAATTGTTTTGCGATGTTGACCAACACTATCATGTTAACGTATAATTTATATTTACAATTTCTAACACTGGCTGATTAGTAATACAGAAATAATCATGCGCGTTTGTATGAGTCGTATTTTGTTTATTGATTTATTAATTTTTTGTGCAAGAAAGTCAACCTCCCCCACCTGAAACCGAATCCTTAATTTTTTCCGAGTGTTTTGAGATCAAAGCCAATATTCTCCGTGCCTTCTTCCTGTGGAGGCGCTTAAGGACATAATTACCATGTGTTATTAATATTATATTATTATGTGTTATTTCTTTTGTTGTAAAGCTTGTTGAATGTACTAAAAATTAAATTCAAATTGGATGTGCCCTTATTTACATGAATTAAAAGACGCTGTTTCCCAAAGTGTAAGACTAAAGAGGCAGCTGATACGATCGATAGATGGCTTAATACTTATTATTATTTAAAAAAAAGGATTTAACAAGTAAGAATGCTATAGTCGAGTATACCCGACTACGAAACTCCCTGTACCCAGGTCTAAAACATCCAATCACATCTAAGTCCACTTACCCATACACACACACATACACAAAGACGCACGCACACAGGCGGCAAAAGTGGCTGTGCTTCTTCTTCCCCCTCTCGCTGCATCACTGAATCTTCTTTCGTGAATAACTTCCGTGTTTATTATCCGATCGACTTGAAATTTGGACAGTATATTAAGAGAGACTAAAGTATTGTACATGCCAAATCCTAAAGCTATATCTTGAAAATTGTTACTGTAAAACGGTCTTAATCGATTTGCGGGGGAACGGGGGAGATATCTGAAATATGAAACAAACTTGATCTGCGTATGCTATACAGGAACCTATATTTCAAATTTGGTGTCTCTAGCTCTTGTA
Organism: Hirtodrosophila confusa; assembly: GCA_035043065.1. Lineage (NCBI taxonomy): Eukaryota > Metazoa > Arthropoda > Insecta > Diptera > Drosophilidae > Hirtodrosophila > Hirtodrosophila confusa. The sequence goes on from JAWNNI010000170.1 coordinate 1,689,242, forward strand.
GTTGCTGAGATCGACGCGTTCATACGGACAGACGGACAGACAGACGGACATGGCCAAATCGAAATCTCTTTTGATACTGATCAAGAATATATATACTTTATAGGGTCGGAGATGTCTCCTTCTGTCTGTTACATACATTTGCACAGATGTAATACCCCCTTTTTACCCATTTTATGGGTACAGGGAGTAAAAACACGTAAGAACGTTGCAATCGGACGCACCCGACTGCAGAATACCATGTTCCCAGTCCTATATAATTTGGTTATTTGTGTGTTCAGAAAGAGACGCGAAAAAACTGCACAGGTGTGGGAGATATAGATTTTGCTTTGGGGGTGGGGGGTCGATCTCGACACTTCATAAATTGACGGTATACACCAACAGGTATACCAAGTTTGGTTGCTCTAGCTCAAAGATAAAGGCAAAAAAATGCGTTCATACGGACAGACGGACATTTCGCAAACCCAATATACTATTTTCCCTTCGGGAACATAGTATAAAAATAAATAAAATCATTGTTTCCGGGTAGCTTTTAGAGGGAATAGTGGTGTATAAGCAATCATTAAACTATCGCAATGATAAAAAAAACAATCAATAGTGGCGGAAATTTAAAAATTATCGATACATGGACTGTCTTACAGCACTGCTACAGGGATACCCTGTACTCAAGTACTCTTGAATTGAGCAGGTAATGTTGGCAATATTATTTGTCTGCCAATGTTGTAGCTGAGGCTGCAAAGGTTCAAATGCTAATTAATTTCACTTGCTCTGAGCTGTGTAATGCAAAGTCAAATCAGTTGAACAACAGCTGCAAAAGGGATTTAAGACATGCCACTGATGTGCTGAGGGAAGTGAAGTGAAGATGAAGTGCAGTGTACTGAGCAAGGTGGATTGCATTGGCATTGTTGACATTTCTATGGCTGCCTAACCAATGATTGCATTGATTGAGAAAGCAAATGTATCATGTGTTTGGAATACACCTTTCCTCTGCGGTTCTCTCAATATTTACAACTATTTGTTGAGCTTCGTTTGTGGACTTAGGTAGTTGATATCATGCCTGCCAATAAATTACAAGATGTATTCGAATAATTGGTAGAGAATGGGTTTCAAATCCTTATCCTATATTACAATTAAATGATTGTTATACTTGGTGAATCTGACAAGCCAATCAAAGTCTCTTATCAAAGAATACGAAAGATGTGTTTGATTTGAATAACGCCTATTGACAAATGAACACTTAGTTTTATCTCAGCTAATAAGTGATTTGTCAATATTATTCAAACAAGAAATGACTACCATTATTGGGTTTCGAAGATGAAAGTGAAGATACTAATAAAATTGCTTCTGGCACAACATCAGCAAGCACAAATGTTTTTAAGCAAAATCGCACTTCACAATGGATATTTTCTATAACCGCATATGATTTTTGTGATCCGATGTTGATCAATCTTGGCCAACAACAATGTATCTTATTCTTGAATTTTACAATAATAATTACTGAGAGTTGGTTGTATCCTGAACCTATTAAAATGTGTGAAAATGATATATTAAAGTTCTGCAAATGAATGTTGCAGGCAAGACAACTGTTGTGCTTCCATAATGTCTTTGTTATTCTATTTCTGTGTCCGACTGTCGAGCAGCCAATTGTAAATTGTACTTTTATGTCGTTTTGGTTTCTTGCAAGACATTTAGCATCACTCAAGGGCCCCACACACGTCACTCTTTCGAGTGTGTGCACACACATTTATTGTGTTATGAATGTCTTGCACATACTCGCACTTGATACTTGAATTGTACTCTGGCTCTTACTATTTGAATTGCTGTCGGCAATTTGCTCAAATTTTCACATGTCGAGTGCAACATGTAAGTGGAAAAGGCATTTCCATTCCCATTGCCACTCCGTGCCATTCCGAGTGCCCATTCCGAGTCACTCAAGAGCTGAACATCTTGGTGCTTTAGAGGCTCACAGGGCAATATATCAATCGATGCGTAACTTGGGCAACTTCTCTTCATACCTACATATAGATATATATGTTTATATATATATCATGCGTTTTATTTGTTTTACAATTTTGTTCAATTATTTTAATGCAACAAATATGTTGACGTGCTCGTACATCACGTCCAACAATTCCGAGGAATTTGCGAGTTTCAGCTCTTAGTGTTTTTATGACTTTTACTTTTGCCAGTTTACGACACACAATCGCAGAACAGAGCAGCCCCAATTTCAAGCCAAACTGTGTCACTGTGTCCATGTGTTGGGCTGGCGGGGGAATGGGTGTGTGGCGGGGGAGTATGGATTGGCTGGGGACTGGTGTGGCAATCTGTAGGAGACGTCGCTGAGTTACCACAAGAAATCAATCAAAACTGCCGCAAAAATAAAAAAAATAATATATAACAAAAGGCGCAGCGCACGCGATGCTCATCAATTTGTGTGTCGTTGAAGCATGTCCTTGCATAAGTCCTGTTCAAACTGTAGCATTACTGTTGTGTGTAGGTGAGTGAGTGTGTATGTGTGTGTGTGTGTAGGTGCTGTCTGTCTGGCTTTTGTGTTTGCTTAGTGCAATGCAAACAAAGGACAATGTCTGACGTGCCCCGTAACTGTGAGCTGTATTTTTGTAGCTGTGAGCTGCAGTCGACTGGCATTGCTCTCGTCCTCTCTCGTCCTGCTACTTCAGAGCTTGTTGTTCTTGCCTGCATTGCCTTGCAGCTAACACGACTGACATACTTTTCATGCTACAATAAGCCATTATAATGAATGTAACCAGAGAGTAAGCCAAAATACTAACACACAAGCACACACAGACAAAGATACATTTTTCCAGGCAATAGGCAACTGCTAGAATTAAAAAGAAACAACACGAAACCGAATAACGCTGCTTCAATGCTGATTTTCAAATTTCCTTTATGGCTTATACATTACCAACACATTTTTTGTGATATTTTTTTTTAACTTGTAAATGTTTTGAGGTAAGTGCATTTCTTATAGACTTTCTTCTCGATGTTGGCCCATTTTTTAGCTTACTTTTCTTGAATCGATAAGTTTAGTCATTTAGTTATTTATTTCTGCATGTACAATCCATTCACTTGTGGAATTAATTCGAATTATAAAGAGATGGTTAATATACGGTAGCGCTACTTTAAATAAAGACAGTTCCAAATTTCATAACTTTGGTCTGAGAACACGCGGATAAAATTGAGGAACCGTTTTCGGGCGGGGGAGCCTAACTTTATTGCACAAATAAGTAAAATAATAAATAAAATGCGTCTCATATAAGCATATTCGACTATTTCAGTTACTAATAACCAGTGTTGGAAAGTACGTATACGCTAACAGCAGTGTTGGTAAACGTCGCGAAATAATTGGCACGCTGGAAACTTGTCTTTACTTTCTGGATATTAAATTTAAATTTTATGCCAATATTTTTAATCATATTGGAAATTAAGTTTGTGTTTACCAATATTCTTTCGAACTATTTGTGAAAATAATTTTAGAACGCGTCAATTATTTCGCAATGTCTCCCAACACTACTCTGTTGGTGTATACACACTTTCCAATACTGGTCTATAGTAACACAGAAATAACACGCTTGTATGGGACGCATTTTGTTTAATGTTTTATTAGTTAACTGTGCAATAAAGTCAAACTCCCCACCCGAAAATCTGATCTTTATATTTTTCCGAGTGTCTTAAGACCAAAGTCGTAATGTTTTGAGCTGTCTTTATATATAGTAGCGCTACCGTATATTTACCAAAAATATTTATAAGCTACAACTACAAAGTATTGATAAATTGTGTGTTGGGAAATAATAATTCAAATTAAGCATAATTAATAATGGCAAAATAAGTTGAATTTTCGATACCCTATTAAATATTATTATTTTTATTATTTATGCAGCTATTATATAAATAATATATTTCGAATATTTCACCAATAACTAAACTTATCCATCCGACTGTACTGCAATAAATAAAAACATTGTATAAGCCTTAAGTGGCATCCAGGTTGAATACAAGCTGACTAGACCTACGATAAACATCATGAGAACACACACCTTAGGGGAAACTACCAGTATTATGACTTTAGCTATTATTATTTACAACTTGGCCAAGCCGCATGGCTGCTGGGCACGAGGAGCTCAAATAATTGGCTTAGACATTCACCTACAATAGGCCAAATCACATGTGGGACATAAGACAAATTGGCAGATGGAACAAGGACACAACTAGGCGGTCAGATAGACAGATAGATGGATAGTCGGATAGATGGACAAAAGGGCTTAGCAACCCTCATTTGTCACTTGATTTTATAAACTGCAAATCTTAGACAGGCTTCTGTAGCTGTTGTTGCCGTTGTTGCCTTGTTATGTTGCTGGTCAATTTCGTTTGTAATCCCTTTGAGCCTCGCACACACACACATACTCGTCAATAGGCAGGCAGGAAGTGACAACTGTAATGCCAGCTTGTTTGTTTGTCTACATAATTGCCCCCGTTGAGGGCTGTGGGGCTGAGAGTGTGCGGGGTGCGCGGTGCGGGTGTCTCATTTGCCTAAATGCCGCATTGTTGGTCTTAGCACTAGTCCAGGACTAAGCCTGACATGTACCCTCCGTGTGTAGGTTGTTAGCTGGGCACACATTAATTATAAAAGATATAGCCAAAGCCCAGCCAAGCCAGCCAAGCCCAGCCAAGCCACAAAACTGCAGTTGGCAATGGCCAAAGCTTGCACAAGTTTGAGCAGCATTTTCAGCTCTCTGGGCTATTAAAGTAATGGCTAAATTTCATTTGGCTGGTAACTGACAAAAGGACGTGGCCTGGCAGCGGTTACCCGAACGCTTAAGTTGCCTGTCAATGTGGCCTGTCCAAAAAATAAAACAACAATATCCAAGCACACATGAAATGAGCGGAAGTCTGCCACGTTCTGCAATTTCCCCAAAAAGAACTGGGTTGCCACGTCAGAGGCGTCCTCAACTTGACATTTTATCACAGCCTGTGCTGCAGTTGCTTCGTGGGGTAAATATGACTAACAATTACTATTAACATCGGCTTCCACCCGCACAGCCTGCCTCTGTCCACCACAAATGGGCTGCGTTATTGGGCGCATGGAAATGTCCACATACAACCATATATATTCATTTTCATTCCTTTTTGATATTTTGCATATGCGGCGTATGCGTAATGCACACACAGGTCCTTTATGCTCGGCTCACAATGCTCGAGTTCCTGACATCTGCCAGACGGGAGAGCATCACAATTCCCATATAGTATAGTATGTGACAATGTCGGAGATTTCCAAATGGAGCGCACGAGTTTTGCATTTCAAATGGGTGCTGCAAGGATTTCTGATTGTGTTTCTGATGCTGACTTTCTTAATCTACCCGCCCCACTCTCCATTTGCTTTAAAATTTAATTTGCAGCCCCAAATTGGTTTGCTGGCATTCTCTGTTGCATTATGCAGTACGAGTAGTTGCATATATTGCGCATACGCATCGGTGGCCAATAAAATTAGTACAATTCAAATATTTAATCAGCTCAAAATGATATATGTATATACGAGTGTGTGTGTGTGCGTGTGTGTATCTACTGTTGTTTGTGCTAGCTATTTAAAATTTGACTACGCCATAAAAATATACATATAGTACTTATATCACGCATACGCCAGGTGTGCCCACTTTATGTAATGTATTTATAGCGTGCGCTCAGATTTCACCTGTGTTTGTTTGTGTGTGTGTGTGTGTGTGTGTGTGAACTGACAGGCCAATTAAATTTGACATACATAATTAAGTAAAATTGTGTAGCGCAAACGGAGTTGAAATATTAAGTGGGCAGGTGAATTGAATTTTTAATTAACACTAAATTGAATTTATTATTTCATTGTCTCTTTTAGCCAGCTGTCTTCAATTGAGTTTCTAATTGTGGTCAGTCTGACAGTACTTAGAGTGATTAGCACATTTTATTTATGATGTAAGCTATATAATTCTCTATTCTCGCCTTCTGTCGCATTCGTAAATTGATAAAAGCATTTCTTACGTTCTCCAATAATTGTAAATTAATCAGGACTGTTTCTACGCCTGAGAAGATAACTCCGAAATGATTCGGAAAAAAAATTGGTAGATATTGGGACCATTCTGTGCTTTCACAATATTAAATTTGCTAATTTAAGATACATAATTTATAGCTGTTTTTACAAAACGTATAAGACTTAGATAGAACACTATGCAACAAATTTAAAAAAAAGTTTGTGTCCCGAACATACCTTTGACAGTTAATTAAATTAATGTGGAATCGGTCAATCTAGCCGAAATTTTTACCATAAAATGGGTAAAAAGGGCGTACTAATTCTGTGCAAATGTATGTAACGGGCAGAAGGAGACATCTTCGACCCTATAAAGTATATATATTCTTGATCACTATCTAAAGAGATTTAAAGAGATGAAGCAACACAGCACACTAAATTGTTTCGCTTGCGCTGTCGCTTTTGCCGCCTGTGTGTGTGCGTCTTTGTATATCTGTGTGTGTATGTGTAAGTGCACGAAGATGTGATTGGAAGTTTTAGACCTGAGTACCGGGAGTTTCGTAGTCGGGTATTCTCGACTAGAGCATTCTTACTTGTTTTTTTAAATTTTTTGGAACTGGTTTGTTTATGTAGATAAATGTGAATCTCCAAACTCAGTTCGACGATATTAAAGATATTAAATATTAAGATATTAAATTAGTTTTTGAAAAGGTAAAAATGTAGTGTAGCAGCCAGTATACATAATTTTTAAATAGGATTATTCTTTTAGGTGTTTATGGACTACAACTTTTCATCGACTTATTCGAATTCCAACAAACTAGATCTTTGAACTTGTGGAACAATGTTGATGGCTCAGGCATTTTAGTGATAAAATGCAAGTTTTATTGGCAAAACAAAAATATTTTAAAGTGCGTATTTGAAATGTATTCCTACAATTACCAAAATTACTAAAATGTTAATTAAATAACAATAATTTCTACGATGTTCATTAATCAAGAACTTATATATTTTTGAGGAACGTTCATTCATTTTTAAAAACGTTAAGAACAGTAATAAAATATATTACATATTTCGTGATAAAATGATAATACCCAAGAATTTGATGCACAGACGATTTTTATTCTACCCTGACCTTGAGACAGTTAAAGGCCACAGTAAAATCTATTCAACTATTTCAACTATTGTTGAATGAACATATTCCTTATAGTTTAATACTCACTAAGGAGCAATAAATTTAATATAAACAAAATACAGATATTGAAGTTTCCTATTGTATATGGTTGTTGCAGATTTTCGCATTTGCATACAAAATAATGGTATTCAGCTTAATATATTCATTTAAATTTCAACATAGTATTGGCGACACCTGAGTTTTCATTTTCTATAAATATTTTTGCGAATAAATGAATATCGTGTTTCATGGCCAGTTGTTCTAAAGAACAAATCATTCAAGCACTGACAAAATATGTACGGGTCCACACGCAATTTCGCACTGAGTTGGTTATCCCACACGAATAAACGGCAGACACAATAAATTGTATATCTTTGTATATCTGTGTGTGTATGTGTAAGTGCACGAAGATGTGATTGGAAGTTTTAGACCTGAGTACCGGGAGTTTCGTAGTCGCGACACCTGAGTTTTCATTTTCTATAAATATTTTTGCGAATAAATGAATATCGTGTTTCATGGCCAGTTGTTCTAAAGAACAAATCATTCAAGCACTGACAAAATATGTACGGGTCCACACGCAATTTCGCACTGAGTTGGTTATCCCACACGAATAAACGGCAGACACAATAAATTGTACGAGTGGAGACGCACACACACGGATACACACAACACTCGCACACTCGCACACCCACTGGAGCTGTCTCCGCTGCCATTTCAATCATCTGGCTGATCTGCTGTCCCAGTCACGGGGCACACGTGCTGACAGCAATGCAGCCAATATCCTTTCTGAGGAGCTCCAGATGGATCCAGGTTCATCAGTCATCTGCATTGCATATGCTTCGTTAATTCATTTCGGCTTTCTTTTTGTTTGGCGCAAGTGTTGGCTGAGCTGTGTTCTTGATGCCATGCTATAAAGAACAAATTCATGGCCTATAATTAAAATTTGTGCCGAGCACGTAAGCAAACGACCAAAAAACAAGAAATATGGCCCTAATCGAGTACACCCGACCACGAGACACCCTGCACCCAGCTCGGGAATTCGCAAAACACATCTTCGTACACATACTCGACGTGTGCATCATTCTGTACAGCGCCAGTGCAAGCAAGCAGTCCACTTGAAACTCCCCTTTGCTCAGCGGTACAAGTACTGGTTCTGGATTGACTTCTGTGGTCTTCTTCTTCCGGTCTGCAAATTCGATATAAATATAGCTCAAACCTGACCCAAGAGCTCAAAGAAATCTCTTCCAAATTGTTGTTTAATTGATGGTTTTTAATCTATTTGCGGGGAAAATTTAAAGTAACTTAATCTGCGTTTAGTATACGTGAACCTGCATACCAAACTTGAACGATATGGACAGACGAATGTGGCAAGAATATATATACTTTAAATGGGTTTCCGCCTGTTACATAGTCTTGAAAAGTTGTATACCCCCTGTTACCCATTTTATGGTCACAGGGTGTAAAAAAGAGTAAACATATCCACAGAAATTCTGCGGAAATCGCTGGAAATCGAGCGTAACAGACGCGCAAAAAGTGTTCGTAATTTATTTTTGCACAGCTTATGTGAAATTGGACAAAAATGATGGCCAAAGTGTGTCAGCTGTGCGTCATAATTTCAGCATAATGGACAAATGTGTGTCATATTGCCACGCGTTTATTAATACCTGACTTTCAGGCGTGCTAAAAAGTCGCGGCCAGAGCATCTTCTGTGCCAATCAAACGCCCATTCGGACACTGACGGGGCAAACAGGCCATGACTCATGCTGGGGCAGTTCCATGGAACAACTAATTACATTTTTCCGACTAAAGCCTTTATTTATAAAATCTTTTTGAAACAAATAAGTTGAACACTACGATTTATTTTGAATATGTTCGTTTTAATTTTAAATGATAATTGAATTTTAAAAAAGCCACCAGAAAGCGAAGTTCTGATTTAAATCGGAATATGCATTTAAGAATGTCTCTCGCAATGTTTAATATCGTTATATGTGTTAACATTAGGTAAAATATATCGAATATAATATGATCTACATAATCTGACTCATATGCTACAGACAAAAGCATTTTTCTGGTCAGTTTTGATTATGATCATGATCTTATTATGAAAAGTCTTAACGGAAACAAGCATCTTCAGCTTTCAGTCCAAGTAGTTATGCTCAACAATATCTGAATTATACGAATCGCTGTCGAGGCTTACTTCCTATAAAAACTCTATGGTTATTTCCTGATCACTCATCGAACAGCCCTCGCAGAACTGTTGGCAGAGCGCCACATTGCACTTTTATTGTGCGAGTATTTATATTTTCGCTGTTTCTTTTGTCAATTTAGCAATTTTGTATTAATTTGTTGCAGTTACCGATTTTCAATTATGATATGGCAATAGCTATGATTCGATTTCTGCGCCAGCCTGTCCGGGTCCCCTCTCGCGCCAACGCGGCGTATGCGCAATATAGTTTCATTCCGAGGAAAGCGTAATTTATGGGCCATACGTGGCGCGCATTTATTACGTGGCCAGCAGCGCACGGAAAAGCAACCGTGGCAGGTTTTGGCTTTTAATGTGCATAATTAAGCATTAATTACACTCACGTCCTTCGGCTCATGTCTCTCTCTTGTTTTCTTTATGCTCGCTCTCTGTCCCTCACGTGTCTGCCCTGAGAACGAATTGCCCTTTTTCATTGTTTGTTTTAACAGCGCGCATTTATCTCACTCCCAGACGGCAGAGATCTGCCTCCTGGCAGTCGCTCCTCTGTGGTCATTTAAACGATGACTATTTGACCACGGGATGCCACCGACACCGACACCACCACCACCACCACCACCAGCGAAACCGCCGCATTGGCAAACCATTTGCACAATTTAAGCATTTAATTGCAAATTTATTATGCTTATTTTGTGGCAACGCAATGACCATTTGGGAATTGATTGAGCTGCCGTACCGGCATGAAACTGAAAGTGGCCTTAAGTCCCTACCAATCCGATGTGCATTTGTCATGACATAATGACCTTCATTCGTCTGCCAGATTGCTTAAGGCCAGTTATAAATTGCTAAAATGTACAGTATACATTTATTAGCATAAATTCAATTCATAAAAAACAAATCACTCGGCCCCAACTACGAGATTATTTCTTAGGGAGTTGCAGCCTAGCTTTGGTTGAACTTTAAACAGTCAAAAATTTTTCTAAGAAAACGTCATCTGACAAGAATAAAGCTGTCTAAGTTTCTCCAGTAATCACATCGGGATTAGCCACACTTCGGTAAGGCACATTGTTGTTGCATGGATGAGAATGTTAGAAAAAAACAAAAAAAAACTTACCACTCTTTTCCCTCCCGTGCCTTACGACATTTTGTATTGAACTTAGAGACCGATCTTACATAAACCTTCGTTCACACATTTGACCTAAAGCATTTACCGTCCCTGGCGATGGGTGGAAGTAGATTTATCAAAATCGGGTAACACTCTTTCATAAAATTTTCAAGTTTCATACAACAGTTATCCGCCCGTGGGGGTAGATTGTCCAAAGGCCCGAACCCGTTGTTCACAAACCAGTCAGTCATGTAAAGGGGATTGTACAAACAGATTTGACAGGAAAAGAGCCTTATTAGGTTGAATGCCAATATCAGCCAACTTTGTTCTCATCTTTCACAGCTGACCGTAAAAAATTTGTTTTCTCTCGGTCTCTCGGTCTCGAAAAAGAGATGAAAACAATCCTTGAAAATTTGAGCTCAATCGGTGCAGAACTCTTCGAGCTTTTGACTTTTGCCCAAGCCAACGTAACATCTTCACACATATAGATTCAATATTGTATCATATTTTATTCATTTACCAAGCTCGAAATGGTTGAACTACTTGATTTCCACCCTTGCTTGTTATTAGTTTTATAATTAACAACTGAAATAATTCAGAATGGCTTTACTTTTGCTCATTTCTTTAAAATTTCCCCCCCAAGATTACTTACCCATTGAAAATTATTATAAAGTGGAATGAAGTTTTGAAAGTGTTTGCAATAGGCAAGGGGAGGCATCTCGGAGCATAAAAGTTGCACTGATTTTTTCGTTTGCCTTATGCCGTCTCTTTGCAGACATATTTTTGACTGGGATTCGAACCCGCAACTTCTGCACTCTAAAATGACGCCAGAGCACTGTGTGTAATATTGTTTTGCGGCTAACTTAGATGTGAGTTTTTGTTTGTCAGATAGATACAGGGCATTTGGCAGTCGAGGTCTCGGAACTGGCGCATTCGAACTTGTTTATTTGTCTTTGCCAAGCTCTGTAGATTATTCTTTCCTCAAACTTGCCTCTTTTCTTCCATTCTGTCTATCTTTGAAACAAAAAGTCATTTTCAATGCCCATTGCCACAAGTAATTTAAAGCGTTGCGCTCCAATTCGCCTCTAGGCAGATGCGATGTCTTTTTGACTCAACGAAATTGTCACACGCTGCCGCAGTTGCTGCTGCCCACACCAAGCAGCCAGCCTCTCTGCCCCTCTGCCCCACTGCCACGCCCACTGTGGCACAGTGAGTGAGTGCAGCGCCTTTGAAGTTGTACGCCTCCCGCTCTTGGCTGTGGTTTTGTGTTGTCGTGTTCGCTTTCTTGCCTCCACTTTGCTCTCTTCTCTCCTCCGCTTGGCTTTTATTTGTCTTCAATTAACATTGCAACATGCCACTTGTGCCACTTTTTTGTGCCTTGCCTTGTTTCATTGCCTTGTTTTTTATTTCGAGATATTTTCTTTGCGCTGGTTTTTCTTTTTGTTCAGCTCCGCAGTATGTCAGCTTATTTATTAGTTTTGTTCTCTCTCTCTCGCTCTCTCACTCTGGCTCTGTCTCTCTCTAACTTATTTTTAATTTACAAGTTTTCAATGCTTTGCTTTGACAACGGCCTGACGACGACTAATGAAAGCCCCAACTACAAAGCATATTTTTGCCTTTTCAACTTTGCGCTTTTGTGCAACGCCGCCGGCCACCAAATGCTGCCCCAATACGGCGGCAGGGGGCGAGGGTGGTTGGAGGGGAGGGAGCTGTGACCAACCTGGGTCGAAAGTGTGTCAAATGCAATATTATTATTTATGCTTGGCTCTTGATTTTCTTCCTTTTTGTTTGCCTCCTTTTTGGCTTATTTGCCTTGCACTTTGTGTAATTGACAAGTTTGTTGCATACTTTTGGGGCTCTTGCCAATAATTGCAAATGGCGTTGCTGGCGTTGGCCAAGTTTTTCATTGGATTTGTGTTGTCACTGAAAAGATTGAGATTGAAAGATGCTGCCAGCTTATGCAAACATGGGAAATTGTGTTTTAAGCTTCCATTAGGCAGAGTCCTGTTGATGTTTCTTTTTCAGACCAAAGAAGGTCACAGGAATACAAAAAGGACTAATGTAAATGGCGGATTGAACAACTTTTCGCAGTATACACGGGGAGAAATTTATGCAGAAAGTCTGCATCTCCTGCATTGGATATACGAAGGTTATAAATCAACTCGTAAGAACTTTACATTCGGAAGTTGCCGACTGCAGAATACTCTTTATCATATCTGTTATATTTGCTAGCTTTTGGGGTTACAACAGGATGTGAAATACAGTAGTCTGTAAGTCAAATTTGGTGGCTCTATACAGGTGCGCAAGAGATATGGTATTGCTCATTTGCCGGGAAGGGGTTTTAATTTCTTACAGCAGATCTGTCAAGCAGGTCAACGGTAGTGTATGTGTCAAATTTGGTGATCTAGATATAACCCTGTAGATATACTCCGCTATTTGCCGCTTACCCGTATATCGAACATGTTGTAGCATTACTGCCTAACATGTTTATTTGGGAGCCATGAAAACCTTTCTTGCATTTAAAACCATTGTAAGCGGAATAAGAAATCATTTGTAGAGTATTTTTGCTCTCATAAGTATTTCTTCAGTCGAAGCCCATGTCTTATTTATTAAACCGTTGCATTAGTTGCACTAAGAAATCAATGTTCAGGCCATCACATCCATTGAAATAACTTGCTTTAATCTTAACTAGCCCAACTAACACCTCATTTTTATATTAGTATACATGTCTGTCACATACATTTGCACATATTTAATATCCCCATCTTATCCTTTTTATGGGTACAGGGAGTAAAAATAGGTAAACGTGTGCAAAATGTATTTTTTCCTCTAAAGAAATTAATTTTGGATGATTACGTAATCAAACAAGTAAGAACCCTGCAGTCGGACGTATCCGACAGCAGAATACTCTGTTCCCAGTCCGGTGTAATTTGGCTTTTGTGGGTTCGGAAAGAGATGCGAAGAAAACAGTACTCTACATGCCAAATTTGATGACTCAACCTGTTCAGGTATGGAAGATATAGATTTTGCTCATTTGTGGAGGAGGGGGTTGGGAGGTCAACATTTTTTGATGCAGATTTGTCCAGGTGGCTAACATTAGTCTATATGCTAAAAAAGGTGGCTCTAGCTATGAAACTGTAGGAGATAAACCTCTATGAAAAACGTATTTTGGGGATACCATATGCCGATTTACGGGAGAGGGGGGTAGCAACAAATTGTGTTCCTACGGACAGGCGGACATTTCGCAAACCCAATATACTCTTTTCCCCTATGGGAACAGAGTATAAAAGGTCGAAAAGTAATTACGATTACACATATTAATGTATACGAGCCCCATGTAAAAATATCATATTTTTACTCCCTGTACCCATAAAATGGGTAAAAAGGGGGTACTAAATCTGTGCAAATGTATGTAACAGGCAGAAGGAGACATTTTCGACCTTATAAAGTATATATATTCTTGATCAGTATCAAAAAAGATTTCGATTTGGCCATGTCCGTCTGTCTGTCCGTCTGTACTAGAAGAGCTAAAGACACCAATATTTATCATATTTCAGATATCTCCCCCCGTTCTCCCGCAAATCGATGAAACCCGTTTTACAGTAACAATTTTCAAGATATATCTTTTAGATTTGTCATGTACAATACTTCAGTCTCTCTTAATATACTGTCCAAATTTCAAGTTGATCGGATAATAAACACGGAAGGTATTCACGAAAGAAGATTCAGTGATGCAGCGAGAGGGGGAAGAAGAAGCACAGCCACAACTTAAAATGCCTCGCTTGCGCTGTCGCTTTTGCCGCCTGTGTGCGTGCGTCTTTGTGTATGTGTGTGTGTATGTGTAAGTGGACGTAGATGTGATTGAATGTTTTAGACCTGGGTACAGGGAGTTTCGTAGTCGCGTATACTCGACTATAGCATTCTTACTTGGTTTGCTTTACTGTTCTTGTGATCATATCGGCCTCTGAAATTCTGGGACTGAGATTGAGATATGAGAAGTCGAATTCTACATAACAAGAAAAACCTTAATGAAATATGAAATAGCAACAACTGCTGGTAAAACATATGTATTTAATTAACAATGTATTGCAAGGCCGTAATAATAAGTAAGCCACCCTATTATTGGAAATACATCAAACCACACCATACGTACCTTACACCCTCGTCATTATTTCTGCTACAATAGTGGCCAGGACTGATTTTATTCATAAACAACACTCCTTTAAGGTTATATTAGTTTATTTCATAAATTGATATAATAGGTAAATATGTTTGTTTCACTATTCTTCTTATTTTCAGTAATTAATTAAACTGGTCCGCACACACAATTTCTCTCCTTCGCAGTAGAGCTACCACTGACTCGGTGTTGTCCACCCTTCTAAAATACTCTATTAATCCTGCCAAGTTAATTCAATAATTGATATTCACTTAAATCTATAGTAAGGGTATTTCTACATTCCTACATATATCTAATGTTAGGACTGCAGTCCGCACCACATTGCGTATACTAAATGTGATGTTTAAGCTGAAACTAAGTTTAAACAGTTGCCAGCATCGCTTGCAGCTCAGCAGAGCATCGAGTGCTGACTGCCATGCAAATGTTTGCAGAACGTTGTGCATTGTTTTTTAAAGCGCATTAAATGTTAATGACTCACCTCGTCCTTCCACCCACAGGTCGCACACACAATGCCAACTATGCGCTCTACCATATCGGACAGCCGGCAACGGCGGGCGTCAAACAGTTCGCGGAGACGGGCAAGACGGAGCTGCTGGACAGCAATGCCGGCGAGCAGCAGCAGCAACAGATGCAGGCATCACAGGCACAGGCACAGAAATCCCTGACAGGAGCTGCGGCGGCGGAGAGGAGCGTATTTGATGAGTTTAGCATGCCGGCAATTCAACTGGGCGCGGGGCGGAGCGAGGCCAAAGTGTTTGTCGACAGCAATCACAGTTTGGTATCGCTAATGACACGCATTGTGCCGTCCCCGGATTGGTTCATAGGCGTGGACTCGTTTGAGGTGAGCTGATGAAAAGCCGCAGCAGCGCAAACATCATCCAATCTTTTTTGATTTTGCAGCTGTGCGTGGGTGGCTCGTGGATTGACACGGTTACCGTTGAATTGGATCCACTTGATGCGGGCACCGACAACGGATTCACCTTCACCGCACCCAATTGGCCAACAGCGCCGCAGGGCGTCATCTATCGCATCACCTCCCGCTACCCGGCCCATCCTGCGGGCAGCTTCTACTATCCGAAGAGCAAGCGGCTGCCACCTATAGCCACGTTTCAGTTCATCAAGGTAAGCTGGCAGAGCAGCAGGAGCAGCAGGAGCAGCAGCAGCAGCAGCAGCAGCGGCTGCTCTTGAAAAAGATTTAACAAGTTAATTAACTGCAAATTAGCAGTCAAAATGTTGCCCCCGTTTACAGCCCTAATGACTTTTCATGTGGCCCCGACTCGCAAAAAATCAAAGTGCTAATGAGCCATTAGCATTACAATGGCCTCAAACATGTGTAACGGCATTGCGTGTGTGTGTATGCGAGTGTGTGTGTGTGTGGGGTGGACTGTGGCAAGGGATGGGGCGTATTCCTGTGGCTGCGTGTTAATGCGCTTTATAAATCAGCTGCCTCAAACACGCAGCTGCCGTGAAAAAAACGATTCAAAAAACGGCCAAATAAAAAAATTGTTAATTACATTTAAATTACGTGCATTATGTTCAACTGGGCAGATGAGCAAGAAAAAAAGACTAGTAATGCTGGGAATGTGAATGGCACAGATATGGAAAACTATTCAACTATGCTTCAAGTTTTTTAAGCAACTCGCACGGCGTATTCAACCAAAAAATAGTCAGGCACGTTTCAAGATTCACATACTTAAGCAACGGTGATCAATTTGAAATTAAACATTTTCGGCATTGAGAAGTTAATTAAGGGAACATTGAACATGGGAGCACGTTTTATTTAAATCTCTTTAAAATGGGTTAAAGGGGATAATAAAGTTGTGCAGTAATTAAGAGACTATTTCTAGAGGCATCTCCTAACCAGCATTAGAATTTGCAGTCGATTTAGTGATATCTCTCCATCTGGATAAACGATCTCGGGACTGTAAAAGCTGAAGACTCCAATGCTTGGCATGTTGGTTCTTAGACTCAAAACGCAAAGAATTCATCCGCGAATCGGAGTCAACCATCTGAGATACACACTCAAATCGAAGTCTCTCCGGCTGCACTACTTATAGATCCCGTTTTCAAAAGTGAGTAAGGAAGTCAGAATGGCAAGTACAGCAGAATCATATACAGTCCCAACATTAGTGAGAATAGTTCTTATATTGCCTCCGTCCCTATGAACGCAATTGTCTTCTTCACCATTGAAGCTAGAGCAACAACAAATGCTACACATATTGGTATATCTCCAAAGTTTATGAACTGTCGAGAATGATTAAAATAAAAAAATTATTTTTTTAGCTATGCCCCAATCCACAGCTAAGAATTGTCGATGATGGTTTTAGAGTCTATACCTAGATAGTAAAGAGCTAGTCAAAAAGAAAAAAAACTTACAAAATTTAAGGATAATTTAAGGCATAAAAACTCAAGAAAAATAATTAAATTGAAATCTCCCACCCGATGGGGGAAGTTTTAGTTGCCGACCTGGAAAGCTGTGTCTTAACCACAACATATCCTTGATTTTCTACACCTTGAATTCTTGGGTCATACTTTATCTACAGTAAGAGTTTCATAACAAGCGAGAAGAGACGTCGAAGTTATTCACCTCTTGAACTGCTTGATGTGTAAGTAGTGCACTGCTTAATGCGTGTATTTATGCATGTTTGTAGGTATTTGTTATGCTATTTCAAAGCTGGGCTCAGAAAATTCCGTACTTCCTAATAGTTTCTGGTATATACATATGAAATGTTTGTCTTAAAAAAAATGTAACACAGACTTATTTAATTTATGCTCTGCAGAACACCACACTGAATAGAACTTAGATTATTCATCTTCATTTTCAGAAGTCTTTCAAAACCATTTTTTATGGGCTTATTATTTCTTTTTGTTACCCACCAAGTATATTAAAAACAGCAGTTTGGTCAAGAATATAAGTTTGGAGCCCATTCTTGGGAATACCATTCAAATATTTCTTTAAAAGATGTAATTCTCAGAAGTGCACGTCAATTGTAGTAATGAGTACTCGTAAGTATTCAATAAATTACTTCTGAATCGCCATTAGGTTACCTTAGTTACAATATTCTAGTTTCCCATTGCCATTAGAGGCAGAGCAGAGCAGACCTCGTCTATTGGGCCCAGTGCAATCTAGCTTAATAAACGCCAATCCATTAGCTGCCACAAATCGTGAACGTGAACCATTTCAGAACAATGGTAATGCAAAATTTGCTATGGTCTTACCAGAAGGACCCCTCAATAGCTGGAACGGCCGCAGCAGCCCCTAAAACCGCCTCCGCACACAAAGGCAATTCGAGCATTCAGGCATTGTAATTATATTGCAGGACGTACGATGTTCAGAAAGTGCGGTACTTATACTCACAATGCACGGACCTGTACCCAACCCCGTATTCGCATGCGAGCCCTGACCCGGAACTGGGACCAGGTCCGGGTCCGGGTCCGGAGACGAAAGCGTAGCCGCTCATCAAAATTGCTTTTATGTGTGGCCGAGAGAGGCACATAAAATTTACGCCCTACGCTTCTGGCAGATGTTTCGACTACGTTTGCATAGTTTAGCTGCCGGGGGCAGTTTTGGGGCTCCGGGCAGGGGCGTGGTCATGAGCGTGGACGGGGGCGGGGCACACACTCCGTACGTGTGGTCATTATTCTTTATTTGTTGGCCGGCTCAGATGCTTCTTGTGTTGGCTGTTGTTGTTGCTGTCGTAACGCCTTTTTGACACTACTAATTCTAGTTTTATTTTCTGTGCCAGGGGGAATTTGGGGGAGCAGGCCCTAAAAGTGTCTACTCCTTTAGATGCCCTTACACAGGGTATGTACGATTTGTGATGTGCTGTGAAGTAATTGCCAAATGCCTGCTTTCAGGAGTAAACGGTTCTTCTAAACATTTTTGGGGGAAAACTGGCTTCAGATCCTTTATTTCAATATTCAATATATGAGCTAATCTTTTTAATTATATATCTTAATACTATTAATAATTGATGCATTCTTATTAGCTTTTGACATCAAATCTTAAGGAATAATAAAAGCAATTGAATACAAAATCTATTTAAATATTCAGCGATTCAAATTGAATTCTGATAAATTACGTTACGAGAAATTAGTTAACAATAAATGATTCGAATTTGAGATAAGCTAAGCTTCCACTGTTCCGTTCTCTAAAAATAGAAATTCTGTTAATTATATTTGTTTTTTTCCTTACTCAATGAAAACAAGCCAACTAATCCTTTTCGTAACTGAACACTATTACTTTCGAAGACTTGTTTATTCATAGATTGAGAAAGGGTATTTAAAGTGCGTTATATTGGTGATAGTTAACTTGTTTTGCGTATTTTTGGCTACTTTTGTTTATGGCCAACGAAATGGAAAGTTATTTACTTATGAGAATGTTCGTCTGCTTCATTTTATGGCCAAGACATGTGGACCAGGCCAAACTCTGGCTATGCAGGCAGCTCGCTGTGTGGGTAATTATGTGTTGATTTGGTTGGGCATTGAATTCTTAAATTTCTGTTAAAGTGAATGCCACAAATGCTTGTGTGCCATTTGGCGCATGCCACAAGGCCAGAAATCTCGGATTGGAATGGCATGCGAGGGCAGAGTAGACTGAAACTGAGGTTCTGCCTGTGGATTTGGATCTATGCCTCTGTGTCTGCGTCCTTAATCCACAAGGAATTTCACAGTCTCTGTTGTTATATGCGGATTACGGGTGTGTGTGTGTTTGTGTGTGTATTTTAATGCCACAAAAGCAACACGCGGCCATTGCCACCGCTGTCGACGCATTGGCAAAGTGAAGCTACCAAAGGTAGCCCCTGATAAGCCGAGAGCCCAAAGCCTGACAAAAAACAAGGCCAACAATGTGGCAATAACAATGCTGCCTAGCGCCCTATAGAAAATGACAGCAACCCAAACAAATAAATTAAAATGCGCGACAGCGCGCCAACAAAAGTTTTTGTACTCGTCCTCGTACTCGTACTCGTCCTGGTCCTCGTACTCGAACCTGGCCGCTGTCACAGACCCTAAAGCTATGGCATCCCCATGCCCACATACACCTGGCCTGCAGTCCCTACCCTTGTGTCTGTGTCAATATTTGCCACAAATTGAAATTAGCAGCGCGTTAGGCGCACCTGGACTCGCACTCACACTCACACTGGCACTCGCACTCACACTCATACTCACTCTAATACTCGCAGCTATTCATGCACCTGTGTGTGGATAGCTGTAAGCATTCGCTTCGGTCATGCCGGGCACATAATCCGCGTAAATTAATATGCTGCACACACACTTGCACACATGTGTGTGTCTAACATTGCCCAGTCTCTGAAATGCCATTTCCCATTTGCCATTTGCGTTTCCAGCTAAAGGAGTACGAGCTGAGCGAGGTATTCAACATTGCCGAGGACGATCGCAAATATGAGACGGTGCAGACCCAAACCCACCTGGATGCCGAGCACAATCACGTCGAGATGAACAACGAGCTGTCCGCCAGCATCGAGCGGGAGCGGCAGAGGGAACGGGAGCGGGAGCAGCAAACGCCGCAGCAGCTGCAGCTGCAACAATTTGACGATGAAAGGCAACGCATTCGCTCCCAGCTGTTGGCCAAGATGAATCCCATGTGAGTACACCATGCACTTGATATTTCCATTTAATATGTATGACATTCATAATCCCGCCTATGGGGAGGATTAAGGATATCCCAAGACTTCATCTCAACTTCAAATTTAACAAAAACAACGAACCCACTGCACTAATCAACCTTTTGTTGCTCTTCATATGGTAGAAGAGATTTGGCATGTCTTTTTAGCCACATATGATTTTCCGAGATTGTCTCTATTTTATAACTGACTAGTGATACCCCGCTACACTTCGCTGTGGCACATTACTGTTGCATGGATGAGAAAGTAAGAAATAAACTAAAATAACTTACCAATATTTTCCCGTCCGTGGTGACGGATGGGAATAGTTTTTTCAAGTTGCATACAACAGTTTTCCGTCCGTGGGGGTAGATTTTTCAAAATCCCGGGCACGGGAAATCCTACTGTTGCTGGTACTCAGCACGTACACGTAAAATAAGCTGTGTTCCCGCGGTTGCTGGATATCGACACGAAAAATAGATGAAAAATCCCTATAGCAAACTGTATATTGTGTCAAAATATGAGCTCAATCTAAAGCAACTTTTCGGGTTTCTGACTTTTGTTTATACAAACATTACATTTTTATATACATACTATGTAGATAACGTCGAGTAAAGTTGATTTTACACAAGCTGGTAGTACATAAAATACATATAATATCTATTCTGTAGCCAGTCCTACGTGAAGCGTCTTACCATCAGATAGATATTCATATATAATAACAAAGTGTCCAAATGAATAGCCATTTCACCAGTTATGGTAATTATTGGAACCTCCAAGACAATTACTTATATTTAGGTCTCAATTAATTTCTTCATCGATTTTTATTTAAGCTGAAAGTCAACCTAAAAATAGCTAACTACGCAGTCCTTAATTGTCATTAATTTCAAAAATAGAAAATGATTTATTATCAAGTGTTTATACTTAAAGACAAGGTAAAAACAACAAAGAACTCAAAGTAAGTACATTTCCCATTCAAAGCACATATAAAATGCGCTATTTCCAAGCTATATCATGGAGCTTGACATATTAGCTAAATTTATATATTATACTATGTAACCTAAGGCCATTTGGGCAACGTGTCGTATACACAATGTGTAAGTTGAATGCAGCTCAAACTGCCCATCTATCTGCATATCCTTGAGAGCCAGGTAGACATCAATTTGCTATACTTAACATATGCGCCAGGTGTTTTCCATAGACGAGAGAACTACTTTCAACACATTTAAAGCAGCTGGAAGCTGGCAGGAGAGCCTGCAGCAGGAAAGCAGAAGCAAAAACAAACAAAGGCTGATTTCTAGCACACTTCAAGGCACATTACACCACTCAGGCAACAGAGGGAGGGGAGATGTGTGGCGGAGTGGCAGAGATCGTGACACGTAGCTGGGTAATGCTGCATCTTTAAAAAGCTTGCCCCAAACAGAGAAAAGCGGAAAAACGAAAAGCGATGGAAAGAAATATAAAGTCTGAAATCCAACTCCAAAGTCGGGCAGTGTCCTCGACGTGCAGGATACAAACGCAAAATATCGTACAACTAATCCAGTGGCAGGCTACAGCTCTAGCTCCATCTTGGCCCGCCCACCTTGCGTGCCACTTTGGCTGCTGGAGTGGATTTTTGGCACCATTGGCACTGGTAACCTGCATATTTAATGACAAGCCCGAGCCAGGACCAGGCCCGGTGCCGTTGCTGGCAAGGCAGCGCCAGGGGGGTAAAGGGATGAGCCGCGTACGTGTTCGAGTGCCAAGAAAGCAAGAACTCTGCCACGCAGCTGACTGAAGTGCTTGGCCAGGCCGAGTGGCATGCGTGGGCGTGGCATGGCTTAAAAACAATTGGCAAGCTGACAAAAGCGCCAGCAGATAAGCAAAACCAATGCCAAATGTCGCTCCAAACTTGCTCGGACAGTGTAATTACTTACAATCTTATCAATGCTGCGCGTTCGGTCTATAAAAGTGAAGCACCTGCCCGGCACCCACAGCATAGTCGAGTTAACTTGGCCCAAACAAACACAATCGACAGCAGCAACAACATGTTCCTATTGCCAGCGACAATCTCACTTATTGCCGTGAATACCGCGTGCAACATGCCAAAACAGCAGCAGCAGTACCAGCAACAGCAGCAGAGGCAGGGGCCGCACAGAAGTCAGGAATAAGCCTTTCAAAATAAGTTCAACTTTTAAATAAATTTATATAATTTACAGAGCAGCAGACAAAGCAGCTGTCAAAGGCAAACAAAGAAGCACAATGAGAATTTGTGGGGAAAACTTAAACCGGAAAGGCCTACAAAATAGAAAAAGCTGAGATCT
Organism: Hirtodrosophila confusa; assembly: GCA_035043065.1. Classification (NCBI taxonomy): domain Eukaryota; kingdom Metazoa; phylum Arthropoda; class Insecta; order Diptera; family Drosophilidae; genus Hirtodrosophila; species Hirtodrosophila confusa. The sequence goes on from JAWNNI010000170.1 coordinate 1,711,832, forward strand.
ACTTTCCTATAAATATGTATTTGAATTTTATTCAAATGTTCTGAGTGAATTGTCATAATAAGTTAATTAAATTTCTTCACCAACTGAATCAAACATGTTTCAATGAAGCACAGACTTTACCATAAACAAGTAAAAATGCTATAGTCGAGTAAACCCGACTACAAAACTCCCTGTACCCAGGTGAAATAATTCCGATCGCATCTTCGTACATACGAACATACACAAAGACGCACACACACAAGCGACAGAGCAATCGATGCATTTTAAGTGGTGGCCGTGCTTCTTCTTCCCCCTGCTGCAGCACTGAATCTTCTTTCGTGAATAACTTCCGTGTTTATTATCCGATCGACTATAAATTTATACAGTAGATTAATAGTAACCAAAGTATTATACATGCCAAATTCCAAACCTATATCTTCAAAAGAGTGGCTGCAAAACATTTTTTTCGAATTGCGGGGGAACGGGGGGAGATATCTGAAATTGAAGAATATATATACTTATAGGGTCGGAGATGTCTCCTTCTGCCTGTTACATACATTTGCACAGATTTAGTACCCCCTTTCTACCCATTTTATGAGTACAGTGAGTACAAATTCTATAGATCTTCTTGAGCAGCTAATCTTGTTTTAACATTTTTTGAGTCGGATAAGATATGTTGATTGCGGAGCTCCACAATCTTTAATCTTATCAAGTCATGCAGTCCATGAACACTGTGACGAAGCCTGTTGGGTTTCTCCAACATTAACCATATCCATGACGTCATTTGGTTATCACGTACAACAAAAACGCGCTGACAACTGTCCCAAAACATATAGACATATTGTGGGGTTCCTTGCCCTTAAAATATGTCAGATTTGCTTGATTCATAGTGCTTACTATCTTATCAATGGATGGGTTGTTCTACTTATAAAGTAAGCAAGTGTCTAGCAGGGCCATCAGTGGAGTCAACTGCGTCCAGACAACAGCACCACAAGGACACAACCCACCAGGCACCTGCCACCAGCCACCAGCACCAGGGCAACATGTCCGTACCGCCAACAACAATTGTGATCATTGGAGCCAGTGCAAACAATGCACGAAGGCAAAAACAGAGAAAGCAACAACAACCAAAGACGAGTAAGTTAGATGCCTACAGAAGTAGTGGGAGTTTTGTAAAATTCATGTAATTTGTAGAGCGAGCAGCCAAAGAGACTCCAAAAGCGGAAGAAGGAGAGGTTGGGGAGGTTTCACAACAGCAACAACCACAGGCCAAAGCCAATTCAAATAGTTGCCAAATCAGTTAGCCAGTTGGCAGCTATCTTATCACTTATCGCTGCTATTTGTAAGGATTTGTGGCATGAAAATACATTTGCTATGACATAAACATTGACTATAAATTGCCTGGGTCGGGGCTCTAAAATTTTAGTTAAGTGCCACAAGACAACGCAGCACTTCACACCGCAGACAGAAATGCAAAGATCAACAATGATAATTGAGGAAGTTAACACAAGTGAAACGATAAATACAACAACGATAAATGGTGCAACGATAACCGAATCGATAGACATAACAACAGTTGAGACGACGCCAACGCCAACGCATCGCCAACATCATCATCATCATTCCCATCGTCATGGGGAACACGGCGAAACGATATTGGCCATAAGTGATGAAAGCGATGGCACAATTATCATAGAGGCCGACACTAATCAGCCACATCATCATCATCATCGTCGTCATCGTCACCATCACCATCATTCCGCAGAGAAGCAGCCAGCTCCACAGCCACCAGTGCCACCACCGTTGCCCACATCGACACCGCCCTATCTGACACCCACCGAGGAAGTTACGCAGGTTATGTGGCAAACAGATTTGGAGCTGCCACCACAGCCGCCAGTAGCAGAACCCACAAATTTCAATTCGGTTCCCGTTCAGACGTTTATACTACCGTCACCGTCACCGTCACCGCCACCCTCACCCCCAACGCCCTCTTCCCCCAGCTCAGCGATTGCTCAGCCCGGCCATCAATCAACGGCAGCAACAGCTGTAAGCCAAACAGAGCTCATCATAGAGACTGAGCTGCAGCAGCCTGCACCACCTGCACCACCCGCATCCCAAGAGCTCGTTCTCGTCGGTCTGGTCTCTGTCGAAACCACTGACAAGCACAAAAAGAGCTACAGAGTCAGTACCACTTTGTCGGAGCCACCGCAGGAACCAAAAAAATGTTGCGGTTGCACTATTACCTGAGAAATCGGACCAGAGCTTACCTTAGATCTGTTATTATTACTGTAAATATCAGCCTCATGGAACCCACAATAAGTTCAAGATAAAATTGTATTCATTAAACTCAATCTTGCAGTCTTAACATTTAAAACTGTTCTGAGCTGTTCTGATGTAATTGAATTATATTATTACAACACAATATGTATTTTAACAGATTGTCTTTCAAAACTTTTTATATGGCTAAAACAATCTTCGATCATCTACAGTCTGATTGTCTCACATAACTTGTACTGTCTAACGCGAAATAATCTTCCAAACGCTTCTTTCGCACAACCTCCCTAGAAGAGGAGTGATCAATAAAAAAGTCAGTTGAGATGTGTATTAAAGTATTGGAAAATATGTGAAATAATTGATAATCAATTTATCATCTAAGATTTCGTCAAACAAGCGCTTTACTCCACTTTGAAGTGCATTCTTGGAGAGATTTAAATTTATTATTATGGAGCTTGTTTCTATGTTTGTCGGTATTCCTCAGCTGCTCACCCCTGCAAAAATATAGCAACACAGTCATCGCTTATCAATGAAAAGCTGCATTATCATCATGTGAGCTTAAGACTCCCCTCTGCATAAGGCTTATCTAATCGGGTGAGGAGGCGCGGGCGGCAAACAAAATCACCGCCGTTGACAAACGTAATTGATAATTAATTAGCTGTGGACACTCGAGGGCAACTCCGGAGTGAATGACCACGGCGATAAAACACTTTCCGGCAGTCAGTCAACAATCAGAAGCCGCCGAGCTAGTTTCAACGATATTGCAATGCCGCCGCCAGGACGCGGCTTTGGACCAGGACCGCAACGTTGCGGCGGTGGCTATGGGCCCGGATTGCAACGACCACCGCCCGGACCCGGCTTTCAGCGTCCACCACCCGGACCCGGACCCTATGGCCCCGGGCCGGCCCGACGGACCAATGTCAATGTGGATGTCAACATTAACTCACGACCACCGCCCATGGGCGTGGGCATTGGCTTCATGCCGCCGCCGGTCATTATTGGAGCCCCACCCATTGTCATTGGAGCAGCACCCCCACCAGCTGTCATAGTTGAAACAGTTGGACCGCCACGACCCACTGTTGTAGCCGCCGTGCAACCGCCAATGGCCACAGCCACAGTCTACACACAACCGGAAGTTTGTTGTTGTATCATTCAATAAGTCCAGTTGTGTCTGTGTGAGTGTGTGTAAACGATTAAGTCTATATATCAATCTGTATTATACTCTTGTATCTAGCTTGTGACTGTGAATAAATTGTTAAGTTGTGTGAGCCCAATCGTCAAGAAATGTAATCGATAAATTTACGGAAAAAAAGGATATTAATTAAAGGCTTATCTGGCTGTTTGTCACTTGCTCCTATCACAGCAAAAGGAATAGGATTCCCCCTAGAAATCAGAAATCATTAGAATGGATAAATAGTATCTTTCTAATTGTCATATATATGTATCAGAAATTTGTATACTTTGGTAATGGGTTCGCTGATTAGAAATGTGAGTGATATGTTAAAACTTTGGATACTTTGTCTAGTAACTGAAAGACCTAAAAGTTTCAGATAAGAACTGAGACCATTAAGGTTTGTTATCATAGTATAGGTCTATCGAATTTGATAAAGTATTCAAACTATATTAGAGATAACTTTAGTTTTACAAGTAATAACGTTGCAGTCGCAAGTTCCCGAGAGCGGTATACTCTGCAGCCCAGACTATTTTCCTAATTTGGAGGGTAGGAAGTGCGGGTGTCAAGTAGATCAACAGTTAGCCAATTTGACAAGTTTGATAAGATGATACAAATTTCGAGGATACAATTTTTACCGAATCCTGACGAAGGAAGTTAGTGGGAGATCATAAGACGTTATCTGACGAACTGACCAAATTTTGTTGCCCCAGCTTGAAATTGCGCTAACTCAGCATACTCTCTTTTCCAAGAAATCTTTCGTAAAATAGTAATGGATCAAATACTCAAAGGAATAAATATGAATTAACAGAAGAATTTAAATCATGTGCAAATTGTATATTTTTAAAGTAGAGAACTACATGTTCTACATGTTAAATAATAGATTAAAAGTAGATAAAGGTTAGAAAGCGAAGATTTCTTTCAGGCCAGTTCTATCAGAACTAATTAAATTATTAATTTATCGACTCGTTTCTGGCTACAATATTCTTTTTACTCACAACTGCTAATAAATTGAGTCTTCACGCTGGGGACAAAACATCATAAGATTCGTCTGGGTCTGCAACATGTTGTGACATGTCTGAAACTCGAGTGAAATATTTTGCATGCTTTTGGGGGCTGTGCGGGAACTCAAATTGCGCATAAAATAACATTTACTTGATACAGTTTGATGCGCTCGTCTAACGGTAATTGCCATAAACATGATCAACGCAAATTGTTGCTAATAACTGCCATCCAACACACACGCACATCCACATGTGCACACACACTGGGAAGTTGTTGGGACAATTTCTTACTTGCCTCAGAAAAAATGTTTGTAATTTCAATTTGGGGAATTTTCTTCATTACTTTTGCCAGGCAGTCGACAGTCGGCAGTCGACAGGCAGTCGGAAGGCAGCTGCAGCCTCTGGCGACTCTGCTCTCCCCACTCTCCACGCTTTTCATGCTTTTAAGGATTTTAAGTCTGTCGACTCCTTGGACTCTTTAGTCGCGCCTCACGTTTTCAATATTTTCACCAATTTACTCGGTATTTTTTGGGCACTTTTTTTATTATTATTTGCGCGATTTTGCACGGCATACGCGGCATGTGTATGCAAATAAACGAAAAGTGCAGGAAACAAAACACGGAAGTCGGCCAGGAAGGAAGGAAGGAAACTGGCGGCGGCAGAGCAAATGTTGTTTCTACCTCTGGTTCTTGAAGTTCCGGGTCTGTCGCTTCTGGGGCAGAAAACACACTCACACACATCACAGGAAAACTGCAAAAGGCAAATTTAAATTGAAATTGTCTACAGCTGACGTGCTGAAACACCTTGCAACGCCGGCTAACGTGGCGTATGCGTAATCTGCGCTGTATGTGTGGAATGATAATCGTGCTTGTAACGGGGCGATGTATGTTCTGTGCTGTGCTACTAAGCAAAGTCATAAAGCAATTCAATTGGCTTACAACAAATTCTTCAATTTACTTCTTGCTGGATGTTGTTTAAAGGAAATTGCTCAAACAAATACTCTATCAGCCAGCACTAACTATAACTGCGTTTAAAGTATAATTTTCAAGCTGTCTTCAGTCATTGTTAATGCATTATTTACACATTTTAACTCAAAAAATATGAATACTTGTTTAAAGTACGGGTATACTAGGCTGCCTCTAAAAATATCATAGTCAACATCTGTGCGTAATCAATTTCATGAAATGCTGTTTAATGGGAATTTGTCTTTGTTTTAAACACAATAACTTATAAAAATGGGCAATGCAGTATTATCTGAAAAACAATATTTTGATTGTTCAATATTCTTCAAGGCTCTTCTAAAAGTCACAATTAACAATTAAAAACGAACTGCCAGACACGGGTAAACAGCTGCCAGATGCTGTTGGTTGTCAATTAAATATATGGTTAATATTCGGTAGCGCTAGTTTATATAAGGACAGCTCTAAATTTCACAACGTTGGTCTCAAAATACGCGGAAAAATATAAATATGCTATTTCCGGTGGAGGAGGTTGACTTTATTGCACCGTTCTGTAATAAAACAATAATTAAAATACATCCCACACAAACGCGCACGATTATTTGTGTGAAACTAACGGGTAGTGTTGGAAAGTGTGTATGTAATAACAAAGTAGTGTTGGTAAACATCGCGAAATAGTCGGCGCGGTCGAAAAATAGTTTGAAATAATATTTGGTAGATCAAATTTAATTTCAAATATGATTACAAAAATTGGTATAAGGTTAAAATTGTGTTTAATACTTATCTGGTAAAACCGCATTGCCCGGCTAAATATTTAGATTCAAACACATTATGTTGAATTTGACTACTTTCGTCAATCGTAAGAAATACACAAAAATAACGTACCACGATTTTCCCGCCTATGGGGATAGACGTTACTAAATAGTTCAGCCATGTCCTTTAAGCCGATCTAACTAAACAAATAATCCCAATCGTTTGCTTTTGACTATCATTGCCCCTGTGTCGGCGGGCTGAGTAGATTTTCTATAATAATTTGGCAATCTTTCAAATTATTTTTGGTGTGGTTTTGAAAATGAGTTTGAAGCCAATTGCAAAAATAATACTAAAATTTCAGACAAAAGCTTTCCAGCTATTTTCAGCCCGTTGTTTTGACCCCCAAAGTATCGAGGTTTTTACTCCTGTACCCATAAAATGGGTAAAAGGGGGTATTGGATTTGTGCAAAAGTATGTAACAGGCAGAAGGAGACATCTCCGACCCTATAAAGTATATATATTCTTGATCAGTATCAAAAGAGATTTCGATTTGGCCATGTCCGTCTGTCTGTCCGTCTGTCCGTCTGTCCGTCCGTCCGTCTGTCCGTCTGTCTGTCCGTATGTATGAACGCAAGGATCTCAGCAACAAAAGAGCTAGACACCAAATTTGGAATGTAGGTTCGTGTATAGCGGGAGCAGGTCAAGTTTATTTTAGATTTGAGATATCTCCCCCCAACCCCCGCTATTCGATAAAAACCGTTTTACAGTTACAATTTTCAAGATATAGCTTTAAGATTTGGCATGTCCAGTACTTTAGTCCCTCTTAATCTACTGTCCAAATTTCAAGTCGATCGGATAATAAACACCTAAGTTATTCACGAAAGAAGATTTAGTGCTGCAGCAAGGGGAAGAAGAAGCACAGTCACAACTCAAAATGCCTGGCTTGCGCTGTGGCTCGTGCGTGTGCGTATCTGTGTATGTATGTGTAAGTTAACGAAGATGCGATCGGAAATTTTTGACCCGGCTACAGGGAGTTTCGTAGTCGGGTATACTCGACTATAGCATTCTTACTTGTTTTGTTTAGCTTTGGAAATTAGTATGAAGCCATTCGCATCTAAAATTGAAATGCTGAATTCAAAAGCGGTGATACACGTGTCAAATTATTTAATATGTATGCTTTAAAAATGAGTTTGAAGCTCATCGTATGAAAATGAAGTGTCGAATGCCAGAGTTTTCCACAAATATTCCGACAGTGTGAGGTAAATTTCCAAAATCGGTGATACACATATCGAATTATTTTACGTAAAGAGCTTTGAAAATTCATTTGAAGGTGATCGATCTAAAAGTAGACTTTTGCCCATACAACTTTGACACTACCATTTTCCGCCCACGGGGCGTATTTTCCAAAATCGGTGATATATGTGTCTAATGAATTTTTGCGTAGATCTTTGAGAGTGAGTTTGAAGCTGGTTGGATGGTAAACAAAAGAGTTCATACATCAGTTTTCCGCGGTTGTATACGCTTGTGGGTGAAATTTTCCACCACCCCACATTAATGTACACTTTCATCATTGATGGAACCTACTTGAAAATTTCAGTATTCTTGCTTTACTGTTCGGGATATGCGTTGATTATGAATTAGTCCGTCAGTCAGTCAGTTAGTACGAACTCTTTTATACATAGAAGTATGTATATATAGATGAAAAATTAAAGAAAAGTTTCGAAATCGCCAATTAGTTATCGATGTGTACTAATCTGTTGCTGTATACGTACTTTCCAACACTACTCGATTAGTAACACAAAAATAATCGAACACGCTTGTATGAGACGCATTTAATTTATTGTTTTAGTTAACTGTGCAATAAAGTTAAGCTCCCCCACCTGAAACCGGTGCCTCAATTTTTTTTCGCGTGTTTTGAGACCAAAGTTGCGAATTTTGGAGCTGGTTTCTATGACGGAGCGCTACTAAATTCTGACCAAATATGTTTCTACGTCCGTCTTGACAACTTTTGATAAAAGTATGGATATTAAAATAACCTTTGACCAGAGCCAGGCTTAAAAGAAATTCCTTTATGTTAATCAGCATATCATCTTTCACAAATATATTTTTTGCAATGAATTCTTTCCAGCAATCGATTATTCAATTAATTAGACACTAATCGCAACCTTTTCAATATTCCGCTCCTTTTTTTATCCTACAGCTACAACAACAGCCAACAGCCACCGCTGGTGAATGTGGTGCCCAAGAACGATAAGCATGCGCTGATGCAGAGCATTGCCAGCAGCTACAGGCGCTCCGATGCGGCCAACAGCAACACTACCAACTTGGGAAAGGCCGCCTCCTCTGGCCCGGCGGCAGCCGTATCCCCATCCTCATCCTCATCCGCATCCTCATCCTCATCATCAGCCACAACACGACGTCGCGCGTCGTTGGCGTCGAAGCGGCGCCGCGACTGCCGTGTGAGCCACTGGTCCGAGTGGACGTCCTGCAGCAAGAGCTGCGGCATTGGTGAGATGCATCGATATCGCAAAGTCATCAAGCACGGCAAGCGCGGCGGCCGGCCCTGCCCCGCGCTCCAGCAGTCCAAATGGTGTGGCACCGAGCGCAACTGTCACGGGCCGCAGACCTATTTTAATTGGTAAGTGTCCCCTACACCCTAGACCCTACACCCACACCCTCTTCCCGCCAACTTCAATCAAATATGCATTAAATTTTTGAATTGACTGCAGGTCCGATTCCGACACATGAACTCGCAGTGCAGGAGCAAGCGATATAAATATAATTTTAATTTAAGGCGTAAGAATTGCTTTTTGTGGACTACAGTAGAGACATCCAACGGAGGAACCAGGCAGACGACCAGCAGCTGCTGAGCGATTTTAATTTAAATTTAGATTACGATACGAAATTGAAACTGAAATTGATTTTAAAGTGCACGCAAATGCAGACAGCCGAATGTTCGAAATAAAGAATAAAATAATAAAAAATAAAACAAATAATATAAATTGCATATGAAACCGAAGACTACTGACAATATTTAAAACAAAAGGATTTAAAATAAAAACACACACTTTTTGGCTAACAAAAGCAAGAAATTATATGCGTAAACTTTTAGTTATTCAATTGAGTTGCCTAAGCTAATTTTAATGTATAAATCAAGCAGAACTTACAAAATATGTATGTGTCATATATAAAACCCAAAAACCAAAACAAAACTTAATAGTAGACGTACAAATTTAAGATGCAAGCGAATGCGAGAGCGGTTCAATAAATTCAATTGCTAATATAATAAAAAATATAAATAAAAATATATATATTATGAAATTAGTTCTAGCATTTCCGAATTGTACCACAAATTTTAGAAGTTTTATATAATTTGTTTTGTGGTCATTTTAGTCATCAAATACTTTTGCTCTATCAGCTATTTATTGGGCCGCCCTCGAGTATCTAAATATATTAACTGAATCAAACAAAACAAAAACAAAGCGTGAACATTTGCGTAACCAAACAAGGTAAAAACAAAACAAAAACCAAAAATCACACACACTTCCAGGTATAGAAGTGTGTGTCAAACAGCAATTAAGCTAACATTAGATGTAAACTAAGTTAATTAAACTCCAACCGTTTGCAACACAAGCATGAACAGCAACAGGCGATTTAAATCTAGTTTAAAAAGTACCTACAACAAGAAGTTCAATTTCAGTTTAGATACAGATACAGATACAAATACAAATACACAACACAACAACACAACAACAACAGTTTGAGGATCACACCGTTTTGCAGTCACAGTTTGAAAGCAACTGATTAAGCCAAAAATGTGAAGCAGCTTGAGAGCCACACAGTTTCACAGTGAGAGTTTTAGAGGCACAGCTTGGTAGCCAAAAATGTAAAATATATTAAAACCAATAAATGCAAAATGCAAACGCATACAAATTAGTCATTAAAACACTTACACTGTAATAAGGTAAACCAAAAAAAGAACAACAACAAAAACTGCAAGTGCATAAGACGTTTTGTAAAATAAATCAAATCAAGAACAACAACAACCAATAAAATCAATGCAAAGTAAAATGTACTCCTAGATACGCTGTACTTTCAAATTTGCTTGCGATTTTCCCGCCGCTTTATCAATTCAGGTAAAATGAGCTTCAGGCCACCAGCTGTAGCGATACAGATACCGGCAAAGGCAAAGGGCGCCGTATAGCCACCAGTCTTGTAGATCAGAAAGCCACCCAATGTGGTGCCAATGAAGACGCCCAGGCCCATGGCCAGAGCCGTAATTCCAAAGGCATTGGTCAGCTTGGACAGGCCCAAATAGCGCACATAGATGAGCGCGCGCAGCGTGGCAAAGACAGCTAACAGGGGGAGGGGTAAGTATATTAGTAAGTTGTACAGTTCGAGTAGTAATATATGTAATCGATAGTGGTATAAGCCTCGGTTGTAGCTCAGAAATAAATCATCAAAACAATCGATAGCTCCAGTATGTTAGATGGCGTTACCGATAGTATCGATATTATCCATTCTGCGCTTTCGGTTTTTGCAGCACCAACAGTTAGCTCACCTGGCGCAATGCCATAGACCAAGCCGTAGAGCAGCTGAAACCAGACCAAATCACTGCCATAGAAGGCGCTGAGGAAGACCATGCAGCCGCCAAGCATCATGCCACCGCCACAGATGTAGTTGGTCCAATTTCTCCGCTTGTAGGCTATAAAGCCGCACAGAATCCTCACAATGAAGTTGGTGGCACCAATCGCGGGGCTAATTAGCTGAGCATACTGGGGGGGAATACTGGTGCGCACCTTGGAGTACACAAAGGGTATGTTGAAGCCCATCGGATAGAGGAAGGCGGAGGCCAAGAGCACACGGAATTCAAAGTTCTTTAACAGGTGCACATCGAAGAGCCGATTGAGGGCTCTCACGATCTTCGTCTTCAGCCAGCCGTGCTTCTTCGCCTTTCGCTGTTTCTTGCGTCTTTGGGGTTGTGTGTGTGAGCCAGTTGGTTGGCTGGGACGGATTGGAGCTGCATTAGGGTCTGCCGGATATTCTGACTCATCGCTTGTGCTATCATAGTCGTGTATCTTATGGAGGCCATAGGCAGCTCTTTGAAGCTAACAGAGCAGACAGACAAAGTTAAATTAGTTGTCGGTAATAGAATTTGATACTCACATGTCTATCCGTGCCCACCAGCTCCAGTTCCTTGCCATCGAACTGCTCCTTGCTGTGCGCCTCTTGGTAGTCGGCGGGGCCCGTGTAGAAAAGATCTTGCCTCTGCATGGGATCGGCGCGCACCACATAATTGCGCTCTGAGGGCTCGTCCTCCGACCTGTAAAACTGGTCGTTCTTGGCTTCGCGCTTCGCACAGCAAGGCGAACAGCGACTGGCCCAGCGACGCAGTCGTCCCTGTCTCTTAGGCGGCGCATAGGACTCCAGCCCGGCATGGGATTTCATCGAGGTGCCTTCATCGCCCAGAAAATTGTGCACATAGAAGTTGCCATAGTACTCATTCGAACTAGAGCTCGAATTGTGCGCCACATGAGTCATATACCCAACGGGCGTCGGTGCCACCTCCAAATAGGCCAAAGCCATGAAGAAGATGAGCGCTATTAAAACCACCTGGACGCGAATAGTGTTCCGCCAGCCAATGGCCAGCACCAGCTGGCTATTGATAAGTGCAAATATGAAAATGCCAGCGCCAGCGCCGGAGCAGGAGAATCCATTGGCAATGGGTCGATACCGCTCAAAGTAGTAGCCAATAATGAGCTGTGAGCTCACCCAGATCATGCTCAGTCCGGGACCACCTGCGGGAACTGCAGAGTTTGAGTAGGGGGTTACTCTACGCCCCACTATAGTTACCTACCGATAATGCTATAAAATATGATTAGCATGGTTAGATTAGGGCTGAAGCTAGCCGCTAGAAGGGCCGCCGCTGAGATCAGAACTCCAAGCACGGCAACTGGTCGGAAACCATAGCTGTTGATTAGAGCACTGGAGAAGGCGCCACCCATAAAGTAGCATCCCATTTGAATGCTTCCCACCAGCACCACCTTGGCGGCGCCTACATCAAACTCCTCGCTCATAAATGGCAGCAAAATGCCAATGGAGAAGATGATTCCGTCGACGATTAGCTGCGCCAGAAAGCTCAATACCAGCACCAGCCACCCATAGCCGCCGTCCGGCGGTATAGCCATATAGATCTGCTCGGGAATACGATTGGGGTTCAGTCGTGGTTGGTTAATGCGCTTCACTCACTCACTTACGAAGGCCATTCCGGAGGCCAGCTTATAGCCCGGTGGCAAGTTTCCCTGATGAAAGTCAGCCCTGCTCGTGTCCGCTAAGTCGTTGTCATCCAGATACACGGTTCCACTACTGCTATAATGATCGCTGCTGCTGGCGCTGACCAGCACCTCATCCGTCTCATCCGAGTGAGGAATGTCCGTTTCCATGCTAAGGATCGGTATCAGTGAACCGCGTGGTGTGTACTCATTGATAAACTGAGCCTGAAACGAATCGTCGGAATCATCAGCTGCCGGGTTTGGTTTTCTGTGTCCTACGTGTATACGAAATAATAATTAAATGGCATTAGACAGTATCAAACAAGTAAGAAGAATGATTTTAATTAATTCTGGGGAGACTATTGATCAACTGTAAGTATGTCAATCCGGATAATAAACACAATTTATTTAAGAAACTATTAACCTGCAGCCGAGCACTTGAAATGCTCTGCTTGCTGCCGCTGAATTGCTTGATGCGTAAACATAATATCCAGCATCTTCAATATTTCGAGAAACCTTCCAAAACAGGTTTGGCTCGCACACTTCCGGTTCAGATGTGGGAACAGAGTTTATAGAAGTCAGGGCTTCCGAACCGCAGCGTTCGAGCTTGTTTTAATAAAATTATAATAAAATGTAATATTTAATTCATTAGTGCCAATCACTACTCCTATTCAACCATATCATTAAAGGTTTCACAAAGACCTAGTCGGGTAGGATCGCATTGGCCCACAAGGGCAAGGGGACATAGGACATAAGGAGATAGCTCGGAAGGCGGTTTTCCTGTTTCAAAAAATATGTGTTGAAATGGTTTCGCAGGTATTCGAGACAAAGATTAAAGTAAATATATAGCAAAGCACTACTAAGATCCTTTCAATGAAAACTTTCATTTTCTAATCGAATAATCTCTTCAATTTAAATTAAGAACGTACTTTTCTTGTACACCTTAATCACTTTGGTGGTGAGCGGTTCATCCTGATCATAATTGTCCGAGCTTGTACTGATCTTTCTTGGCAGTACCATTTCGGTGTTCTTGCCGAGGAATGCCACATGATGTGCATCTGTTGGTAATGATGATCTACGTGGCGATGTACTTTTTCGCCTCATCTCTGTATCAGTTCCCACCTGCGCATCATTCGTTTCGGGTGCGGGCGGTGCAGCCACCAGGATGAGCGCCATTGGAAGTTCCAATTGTGGTGTATTCCGCGCATCTTCCGAATTGCCTTCGTCTCCGATATCCATTGACGGTAGTGCCAAGTCCACTATTGATCGCTGACTTGGTGCATCCCATTCGACATCATTAGGCGTCTGCAGCCCCACAGCCGTAGACCTCCTATTACCGTTTTCACTCTTCTCTGGCACATTTCGGGATTCTTCCAGTGATGGCGAGGAGGTTTGACTGTGTATTCACCTTGTGGTTAGTTGGTGGCTTGCTCGCTCTTGTAGGACACACTCACCTACCCTGGCTACGTTTTCTGCTCATTTTTCGATTTGGAGCTACCTGACATTTTTCTCAAATCTCTCTGCGTGCCTGTCGCACCCAATCCTAGTCTTAATGTCAATGGCAGCGCGTGAACTTTCAGCCAGGGACAGCCGTGAGGAAGCAGTCACAGTTTCAGCAGTTGCTTTGACAAGCTGCGGCATCCATACGTCCTCTCGTCTACGTGCTGCCAGCCAAAAATGTCCTGGCTGCGATATGAGAAATTCTTGGCTACAGACCGCGAAGCTAGCACTGACGCCGCCTTTGGATGTCGCCAGACGTTCGCCCCAGGTTGCTACCACGCAGCTTTAGTGACAGACAGGCGGGACGCCACCCCTCCCTCCACACACCCGCATACCGGCATCGTTGGACTCCAGTTGCAAGTTGCTTTTACTGCAACTGTTACTTTTGCCATTCCCATTCCAGTTGTTGTTTATTTTGGCCCAGCGAAATTGCATCAATGCAATTTCATTGATTGCAAGTAAATGAAATCATTCCAATGTCGCTCCCACCCACTTCTCATCCTTCGCCTTTTCCCCTTTACCTCCGCCTCCACCTACTGACGAGCCCTGCAACTGGGGAGCTGGCAAGTGCATTTGTGCTTTATGCGAACTTTGAGTACCAAGTTTCAGTTACTTAATTTACAGCATTACTTATTCACATGGTAAATCTTTATGCTGAAGGTCCATTTCTAAATAATTATATTTTTACCAGCAAGATAGCTTTATTTCAGATGTCCTGACCTTCGCTGACCTTTTCTACAATTATTTGTTTTAAACTGTTTGTAGTGACACTAGCAGCTATTGCTCGGCGTCGCCCGAGCCAACTCCTTGATCAACCCAGGACCTAAACTAAACTTCAATTCCAAAGTACATGACCAAAACTTACATAAAGGTAATATACATACATTGCACACAGAACAGTCACATTCACCACAGATTTTGAATGCAGGTAGCCACTACACTCTTGCATTTATATCACCTATTTGTACTCCCTGTACCCTAAAATAAGTAAAAGGGGGCATTAAAACTGTGCAAATGTATTTAACAGGCAGAAGGAGACGTCTCCGACCCTATAAAGAATCTATATTTATAAAAGAGTTCAACCTGACTGCGACTGGTGACATTTGGGCAGCCCAAACGGTAGAAGCTAGAAACCTGCAATTTTTACAGTACTTTCTTATTATAAAGATAGGGGGAACTGTCGAAAAAATTTTAAAAATATATATCGGGAAGTATAAGAAAATTGTATGAAAATCTCGGTATGCGCCAGCTGCTCCATAACAACGTGAAAGTGCAAAAGAGATAAAACATCTCTCTCTTGAATCGCTCTCTAGGCCTTAAGACTTATAAGTGCGACTGAAATCGCCATATTGCTTATGTCTCTCAATAGTGCCTATGCTTTAAAGCAATTGCTTATGATCTACGGTAGATGGCGCGCTGCTGCTCGACATGTGTTTTGCGGGTAATTATGCGTCAAAATGTTTGAATTTGGTCTTGTCGGCGGAACAAAACTTTTTGTCGAAATAATGATATGAATGCAAATAAAAGTTGACCGATATGCGTATATTGACACAATAGGTGTTCGTCTGAGTGTTGGAAAACATCAAACATTTACCAGAGTTGCCAGAGTGTTATATAAAAACCGCACAAATGTTAATTTGTTAAAGATGGGGTAATTAGATTGCATCAAAATGCCTGCTATTAGTCTTAACCGACACGTCTGAAAATTAGAAAGCAAATTCCGGCAGCGGAGCAAGACTTTATTGTCCAAGTAATGAAATGAATGCAAAAAATCATGTTCTCTATATAAAAATCGAAAAAACACTAGATAGTTCGTGGAAATCGGTCAACTGTCGCAATATTTATGCGATAGCTTTAAATTGTTGTAAAATGCGTGGAGTTGCCAGACTGTTTGACAGGCCGAAACTTTACGATGCCGCTCATATTTGAACTAATTAATTATAATTATATCTTAAATATAATATACTAGCTGGTAATATTATTATTAATACCAGCTAGTATACATTTATATCATCATTATCAACCAAAAGAGCTAAAGACACCAAATTTGGAATGTAGGTTATAATTATACCAAACGCATATCAAGTTTGTTTCATATTGAAATGTTTTCCCCTTCACCCCCACAATTCGATAAAAATGATTTGTAGCAACTTTTGTAAAGATATAGCCTGAAGATTTTGCATGAATAATTAATGGGTTCCTCTTGATCTACTGTGCAAATTTCAACTCGATAACTGTAGAGCGGAGAGAAGCAGCTGCACAGCCCCCGCTGGAAATCCACTGCAACTTGTATAGATGTATGTGTGTTTATGTGTATAAAGCTCAACTTTATTGCACAATTAACTAATAAAACCCTAAATAAAATGCGTGTTTGATTATTTCTGTGTAATTCACAGACCAGTGTTGAAAAGCGCTTATATGCTATCCGAGAAGTGTTGGGGAACACCGCGAACGAATTTTTTGATATTAAATTAAACTTTAATCTAATACCAATATTCCTAATCATATTTGAAATTAAATTTGAACTAGTTAATTTTATTGCAAATTATTTTCCGAACGCACCAATTATTTCGCGATATTTACCAACACTAAAAGTTTAGCGCATACTTGCAATTGCCAACACTGATCGTTACGTTAACACAAATAATCGTGCGCGTTTTGTATGGGACGTGTTTTATTTATTGTTTTATTAATTACTTGCGCAAAAAAGTGAACCTTCCCAACCAACTTCCTCAATTTTTTCGGGTGTTTTAAGATCAAATCCACATTCTACATGTTTTCTTTAATGGGAGACCTCAAATACACTATAACCATGCTTTATAAAACATCAATGAAAAGCAAAATCTGAATGAGTTAAACGTGCTCTAATAAACACTCCTCTATTTTGAGACCTATTAAGATTTTCAACTGTCGATGATATCTCAGATTACCAATGCTATTGAAAAACAGACGAACGTACTTATTTTTGTGTGGGAATGGTTTCTTTGTCATTTTTGCTCGTTAGCTTTATTTTCTAAGGGACCTGATGTGAGCGAACTGAATTGAATGCTCACTTTAATAGCGACTGCTAAGCTGGTCCAAGGGTCGGCTCTACAACAAAAAATAAAAAACAGACATAAAAGTGTTGTGGTCCTTGCAGAACAAGCACATGCATTTTTTGGATTGCTTTGCACATAAAAAAGCCAAACAAGGAAAAAAACAAGATAGAATAGCTATCTTCAGAGTGTCGAGTACTTAATACCCTTGCAGACACAATGCTCATTGAATTACTCCTATAATAGCTAAGCGATGTGATAATCTGACTGTCAAAGATTTCTAGGCTTCAAAATCCTAGACCCCATTATCCTCAACGCAAACATATCCCCCAACAATGTGTGTCTCATCTTAGAGTTCCTAAAAATATCAATCAGAATTAATACAATTTAGACCATCTCATAAATATAATGAAAGACTCATAAAGTACTACATAAAATAACACATAGTACATAATATTTAATATTATAAATAATGTAAATAGTATGGTAAATAGTAAATAATATAAATAATAATAATTTAAATGAAAATGAAAAAACAACTTAAGCTGAAGGCTATTACCATGTTAACTTATACTGTTAACTCTAAGCTAGCAAAATAATAATACAAAAAAATAGATCGCAATCTGATCTTAATCAATATTTTATCAATCGCTAATAAGAACTATCTCAAAACTCAATTCACACCCGATTGTGAAATTGGTGAATTGATAAAAAAAAAATAAGTTAACAATTGGTGAGTTTGGTCGAAGTTTTCTCCTTCCGGTAAATAAATGAATTGGAAAACGTCTATTAAAGGCGTTACACGTATCTTAACCAAATTAAAACACCCTCTGCAAGGGTACAAAAATCCAATAAGTATACGGCACGTTGTACGCGTCGCTTGGACAGTTAACGGGCACGGCCAGTTTTCGCTTTTACGCCGATTTTGTACACACCCCGCCAGCCCGACCGCGTCGAGATATGCATGAGTGCAGCCCCATAAAATTGGGTCAATTGCTGTTAACAATTTGGCGGCGCAATCTCTTGGCCGTTTCGATTTCAAGGCAGCTGCATATGGACAAGGCCCAGGGCCCAATTGGGTAGCCAAAAAAAAATTGCGATGCTTGTAAAAAACAAAAACAAAAAACTTGCACGTTCGAAGCCTTTTGAAAAAATAATTTCGTATAGAGTTGGTGGGAAAACAGAAAATCGAGAAAAATCACCGCTGCACACAGGCACTTGGCCAGCATGCCGCTGAAGTTGCCACCGGGCAGGGGACAGAGGTCGGGGGCAAAGTGCCCAATTGCTAATTAATTAGTGCGTTTTGTATATTGTTTGTTGCTCAAACTTTAGCGTTGCGCCCAATTCTTTGTTGCAAGCCTTGCAGCTTGACTTACAAGGATAATGAATTTCGAAGTCGGCTTCGAGTTCTATACAGCACAAATATATTGCTTAAAGTTATCAGCTTGAGTTTAAAACAAATCCTAAGTCTGTAGTGTTCAGCCTACAGATGAACTTGGCATTCGGTACTCACATAGTTTGCACCTATGCGTATAGGGGATTCGGAGGTCGTGCACTTCTAGCTCTGCTCTGTGCTATGCTCGTCGGATGTGGCGTGGGTTGTTTCCTACTCCCTCTATATGACGTACCGTTAACACTTTAATAAGGTTAAGTGCACTATCAGAAAGCTATAATGATTGGTCAAAGTTTGGTAATCCTGGGCTGTACCCACGTACAGAAACAAAGAAGCAAGCGTTATGTTGGTCAGTTAGCAGCTAGGGTGACTAAGGTGTAAATTGTCTCCCTATTCTTTACCCTCCCAACCTTGGTAACTCAGTGAAATTCGGTGGTTACCCCTTAATATAGATTTCATTTATTCATTTAAAGTTCAAAACATAGTGTGACTCGTTCATTCAGTTGATTTGGTGACAGACCTTAACAAAATCTCTACTCAATCATATTTAAATCCAAATTTGACAACTTAATATTTCATTCTTAGTTACATGATCTCTACGAGAATTCATAACGCATCAGCGATTTGCAAAATCAAAGGAACTTATCCTACAATATCAATTCTAACGTTCTAACTATATGTACATTTTCTATAAGAGCGATATAACCGTTTAAACGTACCAAACAATAACAATCTTGCTATACGCAAGTCGTACTCACTGATCATTTAACAAAGTGTTGCAAATACAAAATCAATCCGTTGTTGCTCCTTCGCTGGGCCCATTGAAGTTACAGCTGACGTGTTGCATTATCTCTGTGTGTAAAAGAACTTATTTAAGCGGAAATACTGCACTAAAGATTACAATTTCATGTACTTATACTTTGTGCGTAATAAAGTATTTTATCAAACAATTTAACTTACAAGAATATTTAATTCATCTACAAAATTAATTTTAATTCAACTTTCAAATATTACATTCTATTCGCTTTGGATATCGATCTTCAAACTGCATTACGCACAAAAACTTACAAAAATCAACATAATCTCAACAGCTGTTCGCTGTTAAAATAGGTCAACGCTGTTCATGGTCGAATTGCACGCTCAACAGCTAAATGCACTCAAATTCTCACTCGCTAGTTTCGAGCTGAGGGATTTGCGCTGTACGCTGAAGCGGCTGCTGTTACTTTTGAAACGCTCTGTTAGCCAATGCTGTTAAAGCAGGAGTGCTGCCAGATCCGCTGTTGTTATACCCTCTCCTTCTTCCTTAAACGTGCGGGGCATATACGCACTGCCGCGAGATATGTGCTTGCAGGAAAATACTCGTTCGAGCGATCCACCAATTTCCTTAAGTTCGCATTCGCGAGTACCGCAAAAGTATAGTACCGCAAATGACGACAAGAGAGAATGGGGCTTTGCAGCAAAATAGACGACGTGACCGCTCTTCCAATATTAGTTCGCATTCGCGTGTGCCGCAAAAGTATAGCACCGCAAATGACGACAATGGAGATTGGGGCGGCGCGTGAATGTAGGACTTCGCCGACCGGTGGCGATTATGCAATACACACGTGGTGTGCAAAATTCTGCACTGACCGGCCGGCGACACAAACGCTGCCGATCTGTATAATACAAAAAAAATGCAAAATTCGTAAGAAGGGTGAACAGATTTAAATTTGTTCAAATATCACCTTCTTCACTCGGCACAAGACACTGTATATATATTGCACATTTCGCACAATAGGTTATCTTCACTGGATCACTTGGATCAAATATATATGATATATATATATATATATGTATATATATCTTTTCTCAAACGGCTCGTGTGGCCAAATCTTTCTTTCGCTTGTTCAATTCAAATAGGAGTCCGCTCGCATGCGTTCACTTCCTTTTATAGCTGAAGGCAAAGTAAGTTTGCATGCATGCAAAAATGGTCTACGTGACAAAATTATTTCCAATATTTCAGCTATTGGAAATATTCAAACGGGACTATCTCGCGATTATCGCTTATTCCTTTTTCCTACGCTCGCGCTCGCTCTTGGGAAAGGCTACGCTTGCATGCCTGTGTGAATGAGCGAAACTCTATTGAGAGCGATCCCACTGAGAGCGGCAATATGAGTGAAATGTTCGCGAACAGATATTTTGTGACTGAGTGCGAATTTAACAGAATAACGAAAAGGAAATTTCTGCACAAATAAATGTAATTGTTCGACTCTGACTTAACAGCTGGCCCCTACAGCGCAGATAATTCGGCGAGAGTCTCATCTCGAGAAGTATTATCTGAAAAAGGGTCAGTAGACTAGATTGACAACAGATGCTAAATCTGTATATCCTTAAGATGATATACACCTACAGACTTGCCGTTCTCGTTGGAAATCTCGTAATACGTCGGGCTTAATTTCCTGATGACTTTGCCTTTGTTGAAGACTGGGGCTAATTTGCTGCTGAACTTCTTGCACTTATTGCTCTGGGCAAAACTGCGGACATGCACTACGTCACCGACCTTTAGTTGAGTTGTCCGACTACGTAGATTATAAGTTTTTGCGTTAGCCGCGTGCGCTTGCGATATGTTGTTCTTCGCAGCTGTGCGTGCTAACTGCAACAAATCAGGGGTTTTCAGTGTAGTGTCATCCGTCAATAAATTTAGTTTTCGAAGTAGTTCGTAGTCCGTGGCCGTTCAAAACCATATTCTGCCCAAAACAGAGAAAGTATGGAGAAAAACCTGTGCTACGATGTAAACTCGATCGCAACGATCCGCTAATTTCGTTCAGATTTCTATCCCAATTAGTATGATCTGATCCGATGTACGCGCGTATAGCTGCTAATGCCGATCGGTTCAGACGTTCGCTTGCATTCGCCTGCGGAGAATAAACAGCTGTGCACACTTGAGCAACGCCGAAGCGGGTCAAGAATGCTTTGAAATATCCGGATTTGAATTGCGAACCGTTGTCTGTTAAGATTGATTCGGGTACCCCGAACGTATAAAACACATAATTTTCTAGAAAATCACAGATCCGATTACTAGTGAATTTCTTTAACGGATGCAAAAAATGGAACTTCGTATTATGATCAACAATAATTAAAAGACCTATGTTACCCTTCTTTGACCTTGGATATGGTCCGAGAAGGTCCATATACAATTTCTGGAATGGCCTATCTGATGTTACAGGCTTGCCCATTGGCGGCCTAAGAACCATGTTAGGACTCTTAGTGGCCTTACATGTTGTACAATTAGATACATAGTTACGAATTTCTGTGACCATGCCTGGCCAAAAAAGATAACGCTTGAGTTTTTCCACCATTTTTCCCATTCCCGTGTGAGCTGAGTCATTAGGATTATGCGCACGATACAAAATGTCTTTTCTAAGATTCGCAGGAACCCAAAGTTTCCAAGAATCAACTTCTTGCTTTACATCTCCGCTGGCATATTCCGTTCGCTTGTATACGAACTTATCGTCGACCTTCAAGTCAGGTAACTTATGCTGATTCTCACGAATCCTGCTTATCAGGTGTATTTATACTCTCCTTACAAATACCACATGGTGTATTTTGCGCTCTAGAAGCAGACGCTAAATTTTCAGTGCTGCGACGAACTGACATTTTTAGAAAGTAATTTTTTGCTTATTTGTTTGTAAATTCGTTATATCATAAAGTTTAGTCTGTCACCATCCAACTGAACGCATGTCACACTACATTAAGGTTGCCAACTTACCTAACGTAACACTGCTAAATATGGAAATCTATCGTATTCTGTAGCTGTTTCCGTAAAGCTTGTATGTACGGGTCAAGTATCGAATTGATTTCAATGACTTGCTATTCCACATACACCGAACAGTGCTTCCACAACTGTTACACCAGAGGTTGTGAATCTATATGACGTCTACGGTGCGTTCTTCGCTCGAGTCGATTAATCCGTAAGATCTCGAATTAAAATCGCTATTCTCAGAGTCAAATAACACGACCGCTTTGAGACATCAATTAAAATCAACACTCTGTATAACTTTATATGAATTTTGCAATTTGAATGTTACAACTGAAATTAGATTCGCTTTGGTTGACCAATCCGTAAATACTCGAATTGCAGTCACTATTCCAAAAGACGAGATTCTACACCTCATACACGTAATTTCATATCACAAAATGCGGGAAGTTCTTTAAATATACAAATTATGAAAGTTAATGAATGAAGTTTTAAGAGCAATAAAAAAAATGAGGCAATATTTGTTTGTCGGGCGTTTCTTTGTGTATCTACGACTGGAGTTTTACAAAACTTATTATGTAGTGTTCTACTAAGTCGTATGAAATCCTTCTAAGTCAATTTGCCCCCACGTTTGGGCGCCACTTATTATGTAGTGTTCAGCCTACAGATGAACTTGGCATTCGGTACTCACATAGTTTGCACCTATGCGTATAGGGGACTCGGAGGTCGTGCACTTCTAGCTCTGCTCTGTGCTATGCTCGTCGGATGTGGCGTGGGTTGTTTCCTACTCCCTCTATATGACGTACCGTTAACACTTTAATAAGGTTAAGTGCACTATCAGAAAGCTATAATGATTGGTCAAAGTTTGGTAATCCTGGGCTGTACCCACGTACAGAAACAAAGAAGCAAGCGTTATGTTGGTCAGTTAGCAGCTAGGGTGACTAAGGTGTAAATTGTCTCCCTATTCTTTACCCTCCCAACCTTGGTAACTCAGTGAAATTCGGTGGTTACCCCTTAATATAGATTTCATTTATTCATTTAAAGTTCAAAACATAGTGTGACTCGTTCATTCAGTTGATTTGGTGACAGACCTTAACAAAAATCTCTACTCAATCATATTTAAATCCAAATTTGACAACTTAATATTTCATTCTTAGTTACATGATCTCTACGAGAATTCATAACGCATCAGCGATTTGCAAAATCAAAGGAACTTATCCTACAGTATCAATTCTAACGTTCTAACTATATGTACATTTTCTATAAGAGCGATATAACCGTTGAAACGTACCAAACAATAACAATCTTGCTATACGCAAGTCGTACTCACTGATCATTTAACAAAGTGTTGCAAATACAAAATCAATCCGTTGTTGCTCCTTCGCTGGGCCCATTGAAGTTACAGCTGACGTGTTGCATTATCTCTGTGTGTAAAAGAACTTATTTAAGCGGAAATACTGCACTAAAGATTACAATTTCATGTACTTATACTTTGTGCGTAATAAAGTATTTTATCAAACAATTTAACTTACAAGAATATTTAATTCATCTACAAAATTAATTTTAATTCAACTTTCAAATATTACATTCTATTCGCTTTGGATATCGATCTTCAAACTGCATTACGCACAAAAACTTACAAAAATCAACATAATCTCAACAGCTGTTCGCTGTTAAAATAGGTCAACGCTGTTCATGGTCGAATTGCACGCTCAACAGCTAAATGCACTCAAATTCTCACTCGCTAGTTTCGAGCTGAGGGATTTGCGCTGTACGCTGAAGCGGCTGCTGTTACTTTTGAAACGCTCTGTTAGCCAATGCTGTTAAAGCAGGAGTGCTGCCAGATCCGCTGTTGTTATACCCTCTCCTTCTTCCTTAAACGTGCGGGGCATATACGCACTGCCGCGAGATATGTGCTTGCAGGAAAATACTCGTTCGAGCGATCTACCAATTTCCTTAAGTTCGCATTCGCGAGTACCGCAAAAGTATAGTACCGCAAATGACGACAAGAGAGAATGGGGCTTTGCAGCAAAATAGACGACGTGACCGCTCTTCCAATATTAGTTCGCATTCGCGTGTGCCGCAAAAGTATAGCACCGCAAATGACGACAATGGAGATTGGGGCGGCGCGTGAATGTAGGACTTCGCCGACCGGTGGCGATTATGCAATACACACGTGGTGTGCAAAATTCTGCACTGACCGGCCGGCGACACAAACGCTGCCGATCTGTATAATACAAAAAAAATGCAAAATTCGTAAGAAGGGTGAACAGATTTAAATTTGTTCAAATATCACCTTCTTCACTCGGCACAAGACACTGTATATATATTGCACTGCACAATAGGTTATCTTCACTGGATCACTTGGATCAAATATATATGATATATATATATATATGTATATATATCTTTTCTCAAACGGCTCGTGTGGCCAAATCTTTCTTTCGCTTGTTCAATTCAAATAGGAGTCCGCTCGCATGCGTTCACTTCCTTTTATAGCTGAAGGCAAAGTAAGTTTGCATGCATGCAAAAATGGTCTACGTGACAAAATTATTTCCAATA
Source organism: Hirtodrosophila confusa (assembly GCA_035043065.1). Classification (NCBI taxonomy): domain Eukaryota; kingdom Metazoa; phylum Arthropoda; class Insecta; order Diptera; family Drosophilidae; genus Hirtodrosophila; species Hirtodrosophila confusa. Next base: position 1,736,470 of record JAWNNI010000170.1, read on the forward strand.
TTTCAGCTATTGGAAATATTCAAACGGGACTATCTCGCGATTATCGCTTATTCCTTTTTCCTACGCTCGCGCTCGCTCTTGGGAAAGGCTACGCTTGCATGCCTGTGTGAATGAGCGAAACTCTATTGAGAGCGATCCCACTGAGAGCGGCAATATGAGTGAAATGTTCGCGAACAGATATTTTGTGACTGAGTGCGAATTTAACAGCATAACGAAAAGGAAATTTCTGCACAAATAAATGTGATTGTTCGACTCTGACTTAACAGCTGGCCCCTACAAGTCTAGGCTGGTTTCAAAATAAACGTCTGGAGACAGGATTCCTATTTCTAATAATTTTTAATAATTAATTTAATTTGTAACCGTCCGTAATCATTAAAAGTTATATTTTAAAAATTGTAAAAAAGGATTTTTATACTCGACTTAAAAAAAATGTTCGAAAAGATTTCACAAACCAAATATACTCTTTTAAAAAAATTTATTTGTGAATATATTTTCTCAATCCAAAATAAAAATTGCTTCTTGAGTTGTATATTACGACAAAAAAAGCGATTATTTATTGAGTTTTATATTTTGCTTAAAAATAAAACCAATTTCTTGAGTTTTATTTGTATTTTCAAAACAAACAAGAAAGAACGGCTATCTGCGGAGTGCCGAAGCTATATACCCTAGCATCAATGTTTTTATACAAATCTCAATTTCCGTCACATTGCTCCTATGTGGTCCGATTTTAATAAAAATTATGGGATATTTGAAGAATAATAAAACTCTCACTTAGTTTGGATATAATACAAAAAGTTTTCATAAAAAAAAGTCTATATTTGTGTTTCCTAATGCGAGTTTTAAGGCCGTTGTTGTTCATTTTAATAAATCTGTATTACATTTATTTATTAAAATTCTTCTCCTACGCGTTTCGGCGTTTGTTACGCCTTCCTCAGGGAGTCTGGTTTTTTTTTACATGTATATAAAAAAGACATTTTCATACATATAACAATTTAACAAACATATTTAGTTCCATTACAATACATACATTAAAACTTATTGTAGTATTTCCTACAGTGTCGTCATTGTTCCTATGTCTAAATTGCACATTTGTTTATCCATCGTCAACTTTTGTTTCTCGTCTTTGCGCGTCCAGTTTTGTTTGTCAACTGCTATTGCTGCCGCGTAAATAAAGTTTGTCTTTTCAATGTCTTCTTTGTGGTTTACTGTGTTCTCCCTTGTTGTTGTATCCGTAGGCTCTCTAGCGTCAGTCTCGTTCGTTCTCTCCTCTCAATGTCTAATATTTTGGTGTTGTCAAAATCAGCTGTGTGACCTGTTGTTGTAATATGTTGCGCAAGTGCTGTTGTCATTTTTCCCTTTATTCGCGTCTTTCCCGTTGCATTTGATTTCGTATATTACGTGTTGTTGTTTGTCTTTGGATATTTTGTCTTTTGTGTTCGTAAATAAACTTCTTGTATTTGTGTGTGCTTTATATGCAAACATTAGGTGTTTGGAGTGTGCGTCGGGTATTATTTTTGTTATTGTTTGCCGGTTTGTTAAGTTATTTACATATGGTATACTAATATATTGTCTTTCTTCAATTTCTCTGTTTTTGGTTTTGTCACTGTTTTTATTTTGGTTTGTTGCGTCGGTTATTAAATTGTCAATAAGTTTTTCTGGAAAGCTATTTTTCAAAAGTAGTGTTTTTAATTTTATATATATGTCTGGTCTGTGCGCTTCGTCACTTATCGCGTACGCTTTTTGTATAATGTTCTTTGCAGTGTTCACTTTTTGGATTATTGGTTGGTTGGAGTTGAAATTTATAATTCGTCCGGATGCAATTTCTTTTGTATACCATTTAAATATTATCTTTCCTTGTTTCTTTTCCAGTTCTGTGTCCAAATAAGCAATTTTCTTGTTTTTCTCTCTTTCAATTGTAAATTGTATCCGTTTATGCTGATTATTTAATGTGTCCAAAATATTTTGTGCTTCCGTTTCTTTAATAATGCAAAATAAGTCATCAACATATTTGGATATATGTTTTATGTGGATGTTCTTCTTTTTGAGTTCGTCTGTGGCATTGTCAAGAATTTTGTCCAAAACTATGTTAGCTATTGTTGGTGATATAGGGTTGCCCATGGGCATGCCAAATATTTGGTTGTATATGACGTCGTTGTATGATAGATAGTTGTTGTCAATCAGTATAAAGTCAAGAATTTCCCTAAATTTCGGCTTAGGTATACTTGTGTGTTGCGTTATATCAGTCCATCTTTCCATTATGTTTTGTATAGCTAGTTTTATTGGTATATTTGTAAATAATGAGACCACATCAAAAGACACGAGAATCTCATCTTCTTCTATTTTTGTGTTTTCTAATTGGTTTTTAAGTTGTATTGCACTTTGGATGTTATATCTTTCGGATGTTATATTTTTGAGTACTTCCCCTATATGTTTTGCTAGTTTGTAGCATGGCACGTTTGTGGAGGCTGATATTGGTCTAAGTGGGGTGTCATCCTTATGAATCTTTGGTAGTCCGTATATCCTTGGTGCGTGTCCTCCTGAACAGTATAGTTTTGATTTTAGTCGCCAGTCAATATGATTTTCTTTTTGTAGGTCGTTTATAATTGTATTGTTCTTCTTTATTAGTTGTTGTGTAGGATCTCTTCTCATTGTTCTGTAAGTTGTTTTGTCATTTAATAGTTTCATCATTTTGTCGTGGTAGTCTTTTTTATACATAACTACTGTCTTATTGCCCTTGTCTGCCTGTGTGATTATGATCTTGTCTTGGTGTTCTTTAACAACTTTCTTTGTCATTTTTGATATATTTAATATAAATTTGTCCTTTTGATTAATTTTCCTGTTGTGTTTAAAGTTGCTTAGCCTGGATGCTAAGTTTCCTCTGGCAGTGTCTCTTTGTTTTTCGTCCTTTATCGTCTGGATTCCCTGTTCTAGGTCCGCTATTATATGTATCGGGTCTACGTTATTGTTGTCTATTGGAAGAGCAAACTTTGGACCCAGAGATAAGAGCCATTGGCTTTCTTTCGGAAAATAAACATCTGTTAAGTTATAAAGTCATTTTTCACCCGATCCAATGGCAGCTATGTGATATAGTAGACCGATTTTGACCAAACTTGGTCAGATTGGCTCTCTAGAGACTCGGTTTGAGTGAGTTTGGTAAGGATACCTTTATAAGCAAAAAAGTTTTTCATACAAAAACATAGTTGTCGATCGATCATTCTTATGGCAGCTATATGTTATAGTGGTCCGATCCGGCCGGTTCCGACATATGTACTGCCTGAAGCAAAAAAAGGGCCAAGTTTCATTACGATAGCTTTAAGACTGAGAGACTAGTTCACATAGATACAGACGGACAGACGGACATCGCTATATCGACTCGGCTATTCATGCTGATACAGAATATTTATACTTTGTTGGGTCGGAAACGTCTTCCGCAGTCCATTACACATTTCGAGACAAAATTATATAACCCTCTGCTAGGGTATAAAAACCCAAATTTGTATTAAATACATACTGTATTATTGATCTGTATTATTTAAAGTATTGGTTTTAATAATTATCAGAAATTTTTGTGAGTTCTGAAGCACAGTTTTATTTAAGATCTGTTTTAGTAATTTTCGGATGAGAAAAATATCAAAAAATACAAAAAAAATCCCATATGTCTTTTTTTCCAGCAGTCAAAAATACTAAAAATGGTATGTTATTTTTTCTGTAGAATTTTTTTAATCCAATGTAGCCATCCAGAAAAAGTTGTCACATTGACATGTACAAAAACTACAAAACTAAACAAAGTATAATCAGTTTCGTTTCGGTCCTCACTTTGCACAAACCTGTTTTTGCCTAATAGTTTTTCATTTACCAAAATTTCGAAATTTAAAATTCTGTATCATGGGTATTGGAAATTACATCACATACTCCACCGGACTATTAAAGCCGCTATGTCAGCCTAACCAGTTACTAAAATATCTGAACTTATCTGAACGCTACATGGGCAGCTTCAGTCGTTGCAAAGTACCCACGAAAAAACCCAAAAGAAGTGCCGTATGGCAGAAGTAATCGAACCAGAATACTTTAAAACGCCTAATCCATGCAAGACGGACGAAGAGCTGACAACGGAACGCTCCTTGGGCGTCTATATGCGATGCAAGCCCCCCTACAAGCCGGAATGCATGGGACTGTGCTTTAATCTACCGCGCATTGACAAACACCTGTACAAGCCCAGCAAGAGCCTGGACCGAAAGTACCAGAAGTACTGGGTGGACTGCGTCATCGAAAAGCGTCCCAGTCGTTGTATAGGGTATATGTCGCCCCCTGAAATTGGCCGTCGACCGCGTCCCAAGCCGCGCTGTCGACCAGGAGGTGAAGTAAAAAAGTGCCGTACATTGATGCCTCTGAAGTGTAGGCCCTTAAGGCCAGCACCGGCAACATCGGAGATTCGCTGCATCAAGTTACCACTCTGTGAATGCCCCAAGGCAAGGAGAATCACCCGTTGTAAGATCACGCCCAAAACCGCACCAACCTGCAGGCGGCAGCTTACGCGCTATCCCAGTTTCTCCGAGTGCAAGAGTGCTCCACCGAATCCGGAACCGATAACCGAGTGTCACAAGAGGATATCAATTTGCGAGGCTTGGCGGAGCTTCAGAAATCGACATAGTTAACGAGGCATCTCAATAGGCCAAAAACTTTCGTGGTATTATAGTAATGGAAGTATGAAGCTGCTACTAATAGCCAATTTTCTGCTAAATTTAGGAGTAGGTATTTTACATATATTCAATTATCCGACGAATGACTTATAAATAAATAGGAGTGTTCGCAATTTCAATCCAATATGTTAAATTTCAGATAATAAAAAACTAGGAATGCAATATCTCTAATTTGATTTGTCAAATCTGTATACTATTAACGAGTAAAATGAATAAACGGGTACACTAAGCATGTGCAAATAACAGCAAGAAGTAGTCATCTCCGGCCCTGAATTCTAATCCAAAGTAGTATTACCAGTAGAGTTAATCCCGCCATCGCGTTGATTTCAATGAATACAAAAATAGTTCTCCCTGCGCATTTGCGCAACTAATAAGCACATTTTAGCCTTCCGTTTATCCATAGCACAAATTTTAAGACGATCGGTACCAAACTATTTAAAGAACTGCTTACCAGGCGCAACAGGGTGGCCTGCTCCTGACGTGAACTGCTTGCATCGTTTATATATTATTTATATCTATACAATATTTTTAACTTAAGACTTAATGTGAAATTCAATCGCCCATGCTCGGTACGACGGAAATAGCTTCTTGTCGGTGCTTATTACCCGATTTGATTAACATTTTCACAGTTGATTAATAGTTGCTTATTATTTGATTGACTGTTTTTACTCCCTGTACCCATAAAATGGGTAAAAGGGGGTATTACATCTGTGCATATGTATGTAACAGGCAGAAGGAGACATCTCCGACCCTATAAAGTATATATATTCTTGATCAGTATCAAAAGAGATTTCGATTTGGCCATGTCCGTCTGTCCGTCCGTCTGTCCGTATGCACGCGTCGATCTCAGCAACAACAAGAGCTAGAGACACCAAATTTGGAATGTAGGTTCCTGTATACCATACGCAGATCAAGTTTGTTTCATATTTGAGATATCTCCCCCCGTTCCCCTGCAAATCGATTAAAACCGTTTTACAGTAACAATTTTCAAGATATAGCTTTAAGATTTGGCATGTACAGTACTTTAGTCTCTCTTAATGTACTGTCCAAATTTCAAGTCGATCGGATAATAATCACGAAAGAAGATTCAGTAATGCAGCGAGGGGAAGAAGAAGCACAGCCACCAATTAAAATGCCTCGCTTGCGCTGTCGTTTTTGCCGCCTGTGTGTGTTCGTCTTTGTGTATGTGTGTATGTATGTGTAAGTGGACGTAGATGTGATTCGATGTTTTAGACCTGGGTACAGGGAGTTTCGTAGTCGGGTATACTCGACTATAGCATTCTTACTTGTTACTACATCTATCTACATCGTCCTGACTGACTGACTGACCGACTGACTGATTGGCAATCATCGCACAGCCCAAACCGTAAGAGCTAGGATGCTGAAATTTTCACAGTAGGTTTCATCTATGATGAAAGTGCACGCTAAGACGGGATTTTGGAAAATTCCACCCACAAGCGTGGAAAATCGCGGAAAACTGTTGTATGGAACTTTTTGTTTACCATCCAATCGGCTTTAAACTCATTTTCAAAGCTTTACACATTAAATAATTCGACACGTGTATCAGCGATTTTGGGAAATTCAGCCCCATGGTTGGAAAATCTGTGGAAAACTCTGGATCTCGACATTTTTAATTCCCATGCGATTGGCTTCAAACTCATTTTCATTATTCAAGTTCGGAAAATTCGCGGAAAACTGTTGTATGCAACTGTTTTGATTATCGTCCGATTGACTTCAAACTCATTTTCAATTATTTTGAAACAAATTTTCAAAGCACCTCACATTAAATAATTCGACACATGTGATACCGGTTTTGAAAAATGCACGCCCACGGTCGAAAGGGCTGAAGTCTGGAATTCAGCTTCATAATATTTTCAAAATATAAATAAATACAACGGGCGGAAAATAGTGCGAAAGCTTTAGTCTGGATTTTTAGTATTATTCGTTGAATTGGTTTTTAAATGCCAAATGATTTTGGAAAATACACGTTGCCACGGGCGGGAAGTCAAGGAGAAATGAGTGGGATTATTTGTTTAGTTAGATCGGCTTCAAAGACATTTTCATAGCCCTACACAAGAAACATAAGTCACGTGGCTCAACTATATAGTTTCCTACCCCCACGGGAGGGAAAACTGTGATACGTTAGTTTTGTGTATTTCTTACGGTTGACGAAAGTAGTCAAATTTAACATAATGCATTTTAATCCAATTATTTCGCCAGGCAACGCTGGCGCTTTGCCAACTAGTATATCATATAGCTGCATTTTGGAACAATCGGCTTAAAATTTAGTGGTATGATATGCTTTTTGTTTAAAAAGATGTACTAACAAAACTCAACAATTCGAAGTTTTACATTATTTTAAACTGGTTACCAAAATTGGTCAGCCTTGCACCATCATATAATATAGCTGACATAGGAACGATCGGTACAAAATTGAGTTGTTGCAAGAAAGACTTTTTTGTTTTTCGAGAAAGTTGTTGACTAATAGCCCCCTTCCGCAACAGCACATTCAGTACATTCGAAGACATTTTGTATTTTTAGGCGGAATGTGACGTTCATTCCAGTACAAAATCACACAAGGCGGAAGGGAGCTGGAGGTATAGTTTATTTAAAATGTAGCCATTCGCCCCGCCATTTTTACTATTTTGTTATCAAACACGCGATGCTTATCGATGAGGTGCTGCAAAGGTAAATAATGATCAGCTGTTCTGTGTGCTACAGCACACATAGTGCGCCAAACTTCATTTTTGAAATAAATAGTAGAGTGCTTATGTCTAAACGTTCTTGTATTTAGTAAGGATGAGGTTAAAAGGGAAGGAGTATCCGGACGTGTACCCTCGAAATGGCAACACTTCGACATAGGTACACCGCCTTTTGGAACAGTGAAGTTTGTGCACTCCACAGGTGCGCACTCGCAATTTCATTGGAAAGTTCTCCCATGTCCGCATCCCACTCACCATACAATCGATGCACATTGCCCGCACTCATCAGAACCGTCTGCAGATTCATAACATTTCAATTTCCACTAATTTATGTTACTGTGTGTGTTTTTTACACTGTTCTCACATTATTTGCCATGTTTTATACATTTTGTGTTAAATTTGCCTCAAATCAAACCGAACAGCTGATTTATTTCGGGCGAATGTCAAATTGCACATCTTACCGTGGAAAGCCATGAATCCGACAAAATTAAATGTGAAAACATTCACTGAATGTAGGTGGCAGTTGAAAGGAACTATTTATCCGCTATGCAAATTTCAAGTTTATCGGTTAATAAACACAGAAGTTTTACCAAGAAACAAGATTCAGTGCTGCAGTAGCTCAGCCGCCACTTAAAATGCATTGCTTGCACCGCAGTGGACTGCCGCTTGTATGTGGGCGTATTTGTGTATGTGTAAGTGTGTGAAGATGTGTTTCAATGTTTTAGCCCTGGGTACAGGGAGTCTTGTAATCGGGTATACTCGACTAGAGCAATCTTAGTTGTTTTGTATATCTCCTTGAAAGCGAGTTACGCCGACTGGATGGTAAACAAAAAAGTTTCATACAACAGTTTCAGCAATCTAGCTCTTCCGGTTTGGGCTGTGCGTTGATTATGAATCACTCAGTTAGAACGAACTATAGATTTTTACACCATAAGTTAAATTTGTTAAATATAACATTATCTTTATTATCTTAAGACATAATAAACCACCATAATTGCCACCATAAATTTACACATAATCCAACAATGCATTGCCAAAGGATTTCCGTCGCAACAGCAGTTATTATGTTCTTTGGAAAAAGGTATTTTGGGTTTGTGCAATATCCGTCTGTTTGGCTGTTTGCCGCAGCTTATTATGTGTCTTGCAAAATGTAAATCTCCCCCATATGTACATCTAGAGTAAGAAAATTTTCATATAGACTACTGTTGATTCCCTAGAGAGATTTCCATACAAAATTGCTGCCACCCCAACCCTCGGAACCCTCGAATGAGCAACAGATGGAACTTCTGGAACAGCAATGATCTGACTTGCCTTATCAATTGTTAGCAATATGGATTTGTTAAATCCGTGTATTTACATATGTACATGTGTGTTTCCGAGCAAATGCCTTAAACACCCGAACGTATCATCAAAGAATGGTTCAATGGTGTTGTCCAGTGGACACGAACTTAAATATATGCAAGTAAGTGTTGTATTTTTCTTTAGTCTTGATGCAAACACTTGTCATGTCTAGCATTGGGGTTTAGTTAATGATGGAATACAGTTTTAACATACAGGCTTTTTGTCAACAGTCAGTATGCCATAAACGGGTGTCTAAAAGCTGATCAGTCTGAAATTGTAACTCAACATCTCGGCATTAATCCATACAAAATTTAAATATGATTTATACACGTAATAGATTCCTGATCGACGCCAACTACTACATTAAGTTCCGACAGCCATGGCTGCGGTACTTTGCTACGCAATCTGCTCGGGTCAGCAAATCAAGCGAAGTCTTTAAGGAAAGGCTACGCCGAATGCGTCGCGAACAGAAACAGAGGACTCCCTGCTATTTGAGGGTGCGACGATCCGAGTACAAGTGTCTGGCGTATCAGGAAATGGAGGAAGACCCGTGCCGGCCGGAGCATTGTCTCGCGCCCCTTGATCTGAAAGGTTATCATCCAACTGATAAGCAGCAACGTAACTATCAGAAGACCTGGTGTGAGTTCCAGCCGCTGCCGCGTCGAAAGCCCAGGATTCGCAAGATCTATCCGCAACGCGAACGTCGTAACACCAAGGCGTTCAGGGATAGGCCATGCACAGCCTGCGAGCCTGAAGATTGTGAACTGCCGAAGAGCGACCGAGCCCCGCCGCCAAAGCTTTTTCCACCAACGACTATGCCATGGCCGTGTTGCAAGCTACGTAGCGTCACCTGTCGGTCTAAGAGAGCTAGTGGGAAATGCGAAGTGGACCGCCCACCCTCATGCTGCGTGAAGCGAAAGACTCCGTATCTCAGCTTCTCGGAGTGCAAGAAGTTTCCATTACAACCACCAATTGCTGCATGTGAGTGCGATCAAAAGCCGAGTATGTGCGAGGTGTGGAACTTCTGGCGAACCAAGCGTTAGGGTGCAAGCAATTTGCATGTGAGTGGCAAGTAAATTCATGCATTAAATTAAATGAACATCTTTTAATTTCTATAGGACGAGTTGGTAAAACGAAATTTTTTGTCTCAGATGTGGCTTTTGATTGGACTTCAGACTTTATTAAATTTCCCAATCCTCCAAACCATGCCCAGCAGCATGTTTTTCAATATTATGATGGCAGTTAAAATTATATTAACCTGAACGCGAAAATTCCCGTACTTAATGCAGACCATTAAGCTCAAGCACCAAAAGCCTGTGACGAAAATTCAGTACTCCTTTAAAATAGCATTTTTAACTTTCCATAATAGCCATGATTTAATGTTGCCTATATATATAGAATACTATAAAGAAAAATGAATTACGAAAAATAAAAATAGTATTCCTTAAAGTAAAGTTAGTTTGATTTAAGAAAGACAGCATAAAGCAATATAATATACTAGCTGGTTATACCCCGGCCTTGCCCGGCGAAATATTAAGATGCACTTTGCATTATGTGGAATTTGACTACTTTCGTCAACCGTAAGATACACAAACATAGCGTACAACAAGTAAGAATGCTCTAGTCGAGTATACCCGACTACGAAACTCCCTGTACCCAGGTCTAAAACATTCAATCACATCTAAGTCCACTTACACATACACACACACATACACAAAGACGCACGCACATAGGCGGCAAAAACGACAACGCAAGCGAGGCATTTTAATTGGTGGCTGTGCTTCTTCTTCCCCCTCTCGCTGCATCACTGAATCTTCTTTCGTGAATAATTTCCGTGTTTATTATCCGATCGACTTGAAATTTGGACAGTAGATTAAGAGAGACTAAAGTATTGTACATGCTAAATCTTAAAGCTATATCTTGAAAATTGTTCCTGTAAAACGGTTTTAATCGATTTGCGGGGGAACGGGGGAGATATCTGAAATATGAAACAAACTTGATCTGCGTATGCTATACAGGAACCTACATTTCAAATTTGGTGTCTCTAGCTCTTGTAGTTGCTGAGATCGACGCGTTCATACGGACAGACAGACGGACAGACAGACGGACATGGCCAAATCGAAATCTCTTTTGATACTGATCAAGAATATATATCTTTATAGGGTCGGAGATGTCTCCTTCTGTCTGTTACATACATTTGCACAGATGTAATACCCCCTTTTACCCATTTTATGGGTACAGGGAGTAAAAATTGTTCACCTCGTGGGGTAGGAAACTATATAGTTGAGCCACATGACTAATGTTTCTTGTGTAGGACTATGAAAATGTTTGAATATACATTCATGGTCGTAGACAGGAGGCCACTCATGGAGGCTGGACATTTGCTTCGATGTTATTAAGTTATTCATATTTAATACTAAAAAACTAAAATATATTTATTTTAGGTGCCACCTCAGAGAGATTCAACATTTGTTTTGGTACTTATATGGTTTTAATTTAGAGCAACGCAGCTTCCTCTTCGGCTACACAGTAAGTTACTATGTACTTGCTCCTTGCTCGATCTCGACACTTCATAAATTGACGGTATACACCAACAGGTGTAAAAAAAATTGCGTTCATACGGACAGACGGACAGACGGACATTTCGCAAACCCAATATACTATTTTCCCTGCGGAACATGGTATAAAAATCTGATATTTGATGAGCTAGTAGAAGGCAGTGTAAGGGCATTGGCAATGCCGCATTGCCAAGAGGGCTGGGACGGCTTTTGTCCACACAGCTTGTAGTCCTGAGTGGTCAAACATTTTCTTACCCAAGGATTATACCGAAGGTTATATTCAACACCAATATTTTCCGGATATTCGGCAATCAATACTTCGCAAATTAAAAGCTATTAAATTGAGATGCACTCTTCTGGATAATATTAGTATTTCCCACTACTGCTAGTTTTTGCAGTCCCTCAAGTACTAGTAATGTTATGCTACTTAAATACCGCGTGTCACATGTTAATGGTACGCATGTTCTCTAAAGAAAAATATTTAATATCTTCAATTATAGATATTGTATATCGTATTTCTGGGACTACACCATTAGCTACCAATTTAGGTTTTTGACTAGCAGAATTATACTATAATGCGTTTCTAAACCCTTACAGATGCATTGTTTTGCTGCGGGCAGTTCATACATCTTATGAAAAACTATTTTGTTTAGAAGCTACTCGTATCTTAACCAAATTCACAAAAGCATGACATTATTATCCGTGTTAAAATGTTTCCTATGAGAATAAATCGACATCAGGGAGAGCCCAGGGCATCAGCTAGGGAGTTTGTGATAATTTCACATCAGACTCAACGGGTAACAAGTAAGAATGTTATAGTCGAGTATACCCGACTACGAAACTCCCTGTACCCCGGTCTAAAACATTCAATCACATCTACGTCCACTTACACATACACACACACAAGACGCACGCACACAGGCGGCAAAAGCGACAGCGCAAGCGAGGCATTTTAATTGGTGGCTGTGCTTCTCCTTCCCCCTCTCGCTGCATTACTGAATCTTCTTTCGTGAATAACTTCCGTGTTTATTATCCGATCGACTTGATTAGATTAGATTAAGCGAGACTAAAGTATTGTACATGCCAAATCTTAAAGCTGTATCTTGAAAATTGTTACTGTAAAACGGTTTTAATCGATTTGCGGTGGAACGGGGGGAGATATCTGAAATATGAAACAAACTTGATCTGCGTATGGTATACAGGAACCTACATTCCAAATTTGGTGTCTCTAGCTCTTGTAGTTGCTGAGATCGACGCGTTCATACGGACAGACGGACAGACAGACGGACATGGCCAAATCGAAATCTCTTTTGATACTGATCAAGAATATATATACTTTATAGGGTCGGAGATGTCTCCTTCTGTCTGTTACATACATTTGCACAGATGTAATACCCCCTTTTTACCCATTTTATGGGTACTGGGAGTAAAAACGGTTAACGGCGAGCGGGCTTAACATGTGTGAGATGTTAACTTATCTAGCTTATCTTTTATTATCGCGCATAATAAAGTTTTTACATAGTATTCCTCTGGGCATTTTCTAAATGTTTATTTTTAAAGGAACATCACCTGCCTTTTTAGTCAAGTTTATGACATCTCGGAGGACTGCAGCAAAAATAGAATGATCAAGTGATTCCTTTTGGGCTCGAAGAAATAAGTCATAAATACCACAAAGATAATGCCTGTTAGGGGTTACTTCGAGTTTCTTCAATTCATTTACCGATTGTTATGAAATGCACTCTTGAATTTGTAGATCGCTTCCAGCTTCCACCGAGAGCTTCTAAATTTGGGTACTTTCAAGAATAGCATGATTTATGTGATGTTGTTATTATTTTAAATTTTGATTTGGATGTTAAGTCCGTGCTCTTGGCCTCTTTGCATATCTTGGCTACAGGACAATCTTGTAAGATACGTATACTTAATCTCAAGTGAAGTACAATTTGCAGTTGATGTTGAGGGTGTTGCTTGTGTTGGTTAATTCCTAGTTGCCACTCAAATCCAATAGGATGCAGCATCTTCCATTACGAATGCTCCTCTCGCGAGTCTGCTACTTTCGCTTTGTCCCGGGCTTCTCTAAAAGCTGAAGTGCTCTCCTGCGCTTGGTGGCATTCCTAAAGGGATTTGCATGCCGCTGAGATGTTTATCGTAAATTGTTGCCGTCATCGTCGTCGACGTCGTCTGGGCGCACAAATGTCAACAGCACAAAGCGCTGACGTTTACATTGAAAGTCACTTTGGGTGCCAGACAGGAGGAGGGTGTGGCGTGCTTGGGGCATGGCTAATGAAAAGCGCCAACCAAAATGCAATGCATTTTTACATTTATTTTTATTTAAATGCAAATGTTTAGGTTGCGAACTGCACACATTTTCAGGGGGCGTGTTTAATTGCTACTGCCCTGGATTGACATGAAGCTGGAGCCTGGAAGCTGGCGCCGCAGCTATTCGGCGAGTCCTGAAACTCAGCTGCAAATTTGCCAAACATTTATCCTTGTTCTTGTTTTTGTCTCGTTGTTGTTTGGTTGGTTGTTTGGCAAAAGTATGCCCCAGAGTGACATTTCGCACAAATGAAATGTATGGCTGAAAAGTTGTCTATTTTTGCCCAAATAAATAATTTTATTATAAAACTTTTTCATGCATGTTTGCCTGACTGTTTGTGGTTTTCCCAAATACTAGAGTTTCGCCGTGTCACATGAGTCACCTCCCAAACCAAATGGCGATTAGGACTGCGGCGGGGCAAGCAGCAGAAAGGGAGTTCAAGATCGACGAAATGCCTTCCTTGTGCTTATTTCTCTTTGTGTATTATCTTTTATAAGATTGTATTCGGCATCCTTCCCTTATCCCGCTTTTCTTCTATACGACCCACTTAACAGTCTAAGGGTCGATTTTTCAATGTCTACATAAACGCTGCGAGTCAGATTTAGTGTCAGTTAGACACCGTCTTGATAGTTCAATACCCCCAAAAGGCAAAGTGACTTTTAAGCACTAAGTGGCGCCTTATCTGACAAATAAGCTAAGTGTGAAATTTTAATAAAAATAAAACTATAAGAAATTGGTTTTAAACTTATCTTCACTCCTTGGAAGATTTCATACATTCCTGGATTATCCGGTTGGCCTTAACAAGCTCAACAAGATCTATTTCTTCTTCTGCTTTAAGCTTGTTTGACCGCTATCTTGTCGTATTTAGTCACTTTTATACTCTGTTCCTAAAGGGAAAAAGAGTATATTGGGTTCTATAGTCACCGAGTTTGGCATACAGACTAATGTTGAGATTCCTGACAGATCCGCATCAACTATTTTTTGATGTCTATCTCTTTTGCACTTACAGGATGTTATGCAGCAGCTGGTGCATACCGACAATTTCATACAATTTCCAAATGCATTTTTCACCCAATTCCGGACTAATATTAAACAATATTGTTTCAGAGTGGCTATTTACGGTATATTAGAAAGGTACTGCAAAAATGGAAGGTTTCTAACTTCTACCGTGTGGGCTGCCCGAGAGTCGCTAATCAGTCATCTAGCCTCAAGGGTGTGGAAAAAATTGTGTTCATACGGACAGACAGACAGACAGATAGTCGGACATTTCATAAACCCAACAAAGCCTTTAAAAAAATAAACATTTTTTTCAAGCAGAGTATTATAAGTTGTTGTGTTTCTGACTCCGCTTACCCAGCTTAAGGTAAAAACAAGTCAGAGTTTCAATCTCGACACTTCATAAATTGACGGTATACACCAACAGGTGTACCAAGTTTGGTTGCTCTAGTTCAAAGATAAAGGCAAAAAAATTGCGTTCATACGGACAGACGGCCAGACGGACAGACGGACATTTCGCAAACCCAATATACTATTTTCCCTTCGGGAACATAGTATAATAAAGTTATGACCGCCGAGGAGAGTCACCTCAGTTGCTAGGAAATAAGCTGGCGCCTTAATTACACCTGCACTTTCGATGCGGCCCTGGTCATTGCTGTTAATGCTGTCATTGCCTGCCAGCCGTAAGCCATTTGTTGCTGTTTTGCAGCTTGCAGTTCGCAGTTCGCAATTTGCTATTTGCTGTTTAGCCTTTAAGCCCAGCTTCAGAGCAGCAGTCTCCAACATCTTGCACCCACATAACCATTAACGTGAAATGCCACTTCCTTTTTTTAGCTTACAACACTTTACACACTTTGTTGGGTCTGGTTCCTGGTGCGGCACTAAATGCCTGCCAGCTTGGCCAGTGTTGTTGCTAGATGTTAATGTTATTTTATAATTTCTTTTTATTGCATCCCCATGGCTACTGGGATTGCAACCATATTGTTTAAAAACAGCGCCTGCAAAGTGCTGTGAGCGTGTTCAAAAATACAGTCATTAAATGAGAACAATTCTGTTAATTGTTAGTGATTGCAGCGAGAGGACTTAGCTGTGTGAAGCTCATTTATGAAACTGCGATCATCAAATTCATGTTTTTCTTCACTCAGAAAAAAACTGTTGGTAAAGAACCGAGGCCATACGTCACAGTCGGAAAAACAAATACTATAGAATAATAAAGATCACCCTAAAGTAAATCAATTCTACTTAGTGGAAATTTCTAAATTTATGAAATATATTTTGGGAATGAGTCTGAAGACAATCGCACGAACAACAAATTTGTTGAATTCCAGAGTTTCCGTCAATTTTCCGAACGTGCATTTTCCAAAATCTGTAAAATACGTGTCAAAATATTAAATTTTTGAAGGTGAGTGTGACAGAGCTTTCCACAAATTACCAACCGGGAGTGAAAAAAGTTTCATAAAACAGATTTAAATTTCGACGCTTTTTTTAAATTTTCCACAAATCCGAATTTGAATAAAAATTTAACAAATAACAAGTAAGAATGCTATAGCCGAGTATACCCGACTACGAAACTCCCTGTACCCAGGTCTAAAACATTCAATCACATCTACGTCCACTTACACATACACACACACACATGCACAAAGACGCACACACACAGGCGGCAAAAGCGACAGCGCAAGCGAGGCATTTTAATTGGTGGCTGTGCTTCTTCTTCCCCCACTCGCTGCATTACTGAATCTTCTTTCGTAAATAACTTCCGTGTTTATTATTCGATCGACTTGAAATTGGGACAGTAGATTAAGAGAGACTAAAGTATTGTACATGCCAAATCTAAAAGTTATATCTTTAAAATTGTTCCTGTAAAACGTTTTTATTGAATTGCGGGAAACGGGGGAGATATAAGAAATTGAAAACAAACTAGATCTGCGTATGCTATACAGGTACCTACCTACCTACCCCCTGTACCCATAAAATGTGTAAAAAGTGAGTACTAAATCTGTGCAAATGTATGTAACAGACAGAAGGAGACATCTCCGACCCTATAAAGCAAATATATTTTTGATCAGTATCAAAAGAGATTTCGATTTGGCCATGTCCGTCTGTCTGTCCGTCTGTCTGTCTGTCCGTCTGTCCGTCTGACCGTCTGTCCGTATGAACGCGTCGATCTCAGCAACTATAAGAGCTAGAGACACCAAATTTGGAATGTAGGTTCCTGTATACCATACGCAGATCAAGTTTGTGTCATATTTCCGTTCCCCCGCAAATCGATTAAAACCGTTTTACAGTAAAAATTTTCATGATATAGCTTTTAGATTTGACATGTACAATACTTTAGTCACTCTTAATCTACTGTCCAAATTTAAAGTCGATCGGATAATAAACACGGAAGTTATTTACGTAAGAAGATTCAGTGCTGCAGCCACAACTTAAAATGCCTGGCTTGCGCTATGGCTCGTGTGTGTTCATCTTTGTGTATGTGTGTGTGTATGTGTAAGTTTACGAAGACGCGATTGGAAACTTTTGACCTGGGTACAGGGAGTTTTGTAGTCGGGTATACTCGACTAAAGCATTCTTACTTGTTTATGTATTGATATACAAACATATAGTAAAGATGATTTTGTTAATCGTTCAGCAGCTATCCATTGAAAGTTTTTGCTAGTATATCTTAAGAATCCATACATTAAACCAGATAGGAGTAATGTAAAACAGCAAGTGAAACAAATAGTAATTTAAATTAATGAAATTTTGTAAAGAGTTCTTACCATAAATTAAAAATATTGCCATCGTGTATTTAAGTTTTAGCTAAGTGCTTTTATTTAACTTTTTAAGCAAGTTCGAAACTCGTACAGAATATACGAATATATGCGCTATGATGTTGAAATCAGGAATAGCGCGAATAGGCTATAGCATTCGCCTAATTCACAGAGGTCCTTATAGTTGAAAGTACTCATTTTGAAAGACGCCCGAGGAGTTCAATAAAATGAATTGCAAGACACCTAAATTCCATCAGCTTGTTTTGTAATTAGATTTTCATTTGAGAATAAAATGTGTTAGAACTCGAATTGAAGACATAACTAAGCACTTTTAAAGAAATGTCACTCAACACTTGAGCTCTGTGCCTGGAAGCACTCGCTGTCAAGCTGGCTGTGATGTTTATTGACATTTATTTGAGATGGCCAAATAAGAGGCAGGAATGCGTGCGATTCTATTGACATACTCGTAATTCAAATAGGCAACAAACGTGCCACGCAATTCAAAGCGGCAAACGCGTCAAAATGTAAATTGGTTACAAACGGCGCAGGGCTGGAGGGGGGCTATCTACGTGCTGCTTGTAGACAAATCAATTTGACAAAACGCAAAAATTTGTAATCAGACACTGTGTGTTTGTGTGTGTATCTGTGTGCATTTGTGTGTGTAAGCACAAATTTTTGGCCATTGTGACAATGACAATGCGGCAAAGACAAAGCAAAAGCCAGATAAAAATGCCAGCCACAAGCTTAACAGGCGGACAGGGTGGTGGGCAGGAGTCTAGCTATTGTTTCAATTTAAGCTTCAGTCATAAAGCGAACGGGGGTGGGAAATGGCATCGGCTGTGGCAAGTAGTACACACATTGTGCTCTAAAGAGTTTAAACAGCTGTTTGTCTGCTGCGCGTCTAACTGTCGCTCATTTTGGCCAACAGACCTCACAAGCTCGGGGGAGAGGGGTTGGCTTATCTGCAGCAGCTTGACAATTGCCATGGCGTTGCGTTCAGTTTAATTATGACATTAAATTCGAGTTCATTGTGTGGCGCGCTAAGTCTTGGCGCGCGCACAAAAGTATGCTACAGTTTTTCCACTTTTTTCTGGTGCATACGAATATCTTAGCGTGTCCTGTGTGTCCGACGCTGTTGCTGCAAATATGTGAATACACACACATACACACATACACACACCGTTGTAAACAGGCTGGCAGCAAAGTCAGCATAAAAAGCATTAATAGAAATTCATATTGTATGCGAAATGTGCCAAGCGGGGAGCCTACATAATAAACCCATTTCGTGCGGCTTTAAAACGCCATTTATGAAACATGTGCTAGCATTTATGCATATTAAATTAGTTAGCTTGCCCCCAAAAATAAAACTGGCAAAAGGCATCCAAAGTGCCACAATAAACTGACACAAACACAGACCCACACACACGCACACTCACACACACACACACACACACACATGCTCGCACAAATTCAATGTGCGAACCCTTTTTATGGGGCATCGTCTCCGACCTAACATTATGCACGCACAAATGGCAATGGGCGCTGGGCTTGCAGCTGTTTTCGGGGCAGTCGTCAGCCTCATATTCACACACATTAACAGGCAAAAATACACAATAATGAACCTCAGGAATACGAACATGTTTTACAAGGCTGTATGTTCTTTTAGTACATACTCGTACATTGATATATACTTTCCATCTAAGTACATATATCATCATTTAACAGGCTGTTTTGGCCATTTATAGCAGCATAATGTGATTTTTAATCTATCAAGAATTTTCTATTTTCAGTGCACCGTAAATAGCTAAAAAGGGTAATAAAATTGTGCAAACAGCAGGCAGGCATTTTTGGTCCTAAATGGTTTTTCAAATACCTTCCGATGGCATATCATTGTGAAAACTGAACCGATTACCCTTCATAAAATTTGGCATTTAGGTTATATTTGTTTCTGAAAACAAAACTTTTAGCAGTTTATCTTAAAATTGTAATGTTTATCGGTTGCAAACCTTAAATATGGCACAAACAGTGCAAAAAACCATTTTCCAGTCAAAACTCATGGCAATATTCAATGTTCTCAACTCCACAATGGATTCGGTAATCTTCTAATGCCTTCCCGTCCACATGGAATGTTCTCTAGATTGATATAGCATTTAAATTTTGAATATTTCTTTAAATTATGCAGAAGCTTTTAAACGATTTCAGGCATCGCCACTCAACGCTGCATAATATTTGATACTATGATGTTTCACATATTTGTCGGGATTCATGTTAAGAATTACACAATTTTGGACTTGTTCAAAGTTCACGGATGAGCTTCCTTGCTTTTGTTCTTAAAGGGTTGGGGCTGCTTTTGTTCTTAAAGGGTTGAGTCTGACAGCATATCTAAAATTAAAAAAAAAAATACATATATGTATATGTATGGATATACTTAAAATAGTTGGGTCGCCTTTGTGTGCGACTTAAAAACGCATGTGGAAACTCTTCAAGTGTGAATTTCTGTTCATTTTTGCTGCAGACACAGAATCCATTTTGCCTCGCGCCCATTTTGTTGCCTACTTTTGTGCGCAGCAAAATGTAAGGCAGATGTCGAATGTGTGTGCCTTTGTGTGCATGTGTGTGTGTGTGCGGGTGTAAGTGAGTGTATGAGACGCATTTGTAACAAAAAGAAACATAAAATAAAATGGCAACGCCAGAAATGTTTTATAAAAATTTATATGAGCATAATTTGTAACAGGCGAAAAAAATGATATGTAACGATGCTATGGGCCTGTGGAAAGGGCGTGGACAGAGCAGGCAGTACTGTACCAGTGGGCCAACTAGGGATTTTAAAATGGAAAAACCAAGTACATGTGAAATCGAAAAACTCATTTAAATATAAATTGTCAAAATTAGCTGCACTTCATAAGTTGAAGGATACAAAATTCCTGGCTATAGTATTAAATTAATATTACTTTTAATCAATCACAAATAAAGGAATTTGGGTTTCCTAGACTGTTTAATCATTAATCATTATTTTTACAGGGGGTAAATGATTACCAAAACCGTGAAACAGGCACAAATGTTGATAAATAGTACATGGTAGCGCTACTTTGTATAAAGACAGCTCAGAATTTCACAACTTTGATCGCAAAACGCTCGGAAATAATTGAAAACCCGATTTCATGGGGAGGAGCTTAATTTTATTGCACAATTAACAATTAAAATTATTTCTGTGCTATTAGCAGACCAGTGTTGTACGTATACATTAATATGGCAGTGTTGGTAAATTTTGCGATATAATTGGTGCGTTTGATATTATATATACATATATATATATTCTTTAATTTTTGGATATTAAATTACATTTTAATATTATACCAATAATTTCAATCATATTTGAAATTAAATTTCAGCTCCTAAATATTCTATCGAAGTATTTTTCAAATAAATTTTCGAACACGTCAATTAGGTGGCGATGTTTACCAACACATACCAACCAACAATCGCGCGCGTTTGTATTGAACTTATTTTATTTATTGTTTTGTTAATTATTTATGCAAGGAAGTCAAACTCCCCATCGGAGCTGTGCTTATATTTATAGAGCAGCGCTACCGTATACTATTTACCGAAATGCTTAACCCTACAAAGTATATATGTTCTCGATCAGTGTCAATAGCGGAGACTTTATAGGGTCGAAGATGCCTCCATCTGAATGTCACAAAAATTTGCACAGATATAATACCTCCTTTTACCCGGGTTGAGAAGTGACTTTAAAATCCTTAAGTGATTGCACTTTTAAATAAAGTAACTTTTCACGATTTCAACCCTGGTCTAATTTGAGAGGTAGTCGAATTACAGTAGCTGCCCTGGCTTAGCTGCTTATGTATGTATCCTCTTGACAGGGGGCACAATTAAGATGCAAATTGTTTTTGCACAAAATCACATTCTCCGGCTCTGGCAAGACACAGAAGCATATCAGTTTGCCACTTTTCGTTGTCCTTGTTGTTGTTGTTGATGTTGTTGCTTAAATGTCGTTGAAGTTTTCAAGTTAAGTGCACTACGTATGCAATCGACACATGTGTGCAACAAAACTCGTTAACACTTGAAAAGTTTCATGGCCCTGGGCAATTGTAACTGGTACTGTTTGGTATGGCTTTGGCTTGCTCGGAGTTAGTCAGTTGATAGAAACTGATGACTGGGGCGACAGAGGCGTGTGTACGAGCAAGTAATGTAATGCTGCTAAAAAACACTTAGGCAGAAGCTTGTAAGCAGCAAATAAATCAGTGTGTGTATGCGTGTGTGTAAAGCCTTTGGCATCAGCTTCATATGGGGGCCAGAGGAAGATGTGATCACCTTTACAAGGGCTTGGCCTGTAAACAAACAAAGTTCAAGTACGTGAGAGATGAAACCGTAGTGTTATCTACATATCCAAACAGTTCAGGGTTCGGTTAGTATTTTAAAAGTATCCAAATTTGTTACCAAATTTCACTTTCAAAAACAAAGCATATCAAAAACAGCTTAATTGAGCTAGTTCTTAATTAAATTGTATTTACATTTCTATTTTGTTTGTGTTTTCAATTATATTATGTCACACGAATTATATAATTTCAAGAACTCGATCTGTTGATGTTGTTAAGTTTGCTTAAGTAATTACGAAATTTTATTCAGAGATTTCGAGATACTAGTACATAACGCAAAATTTTAATTTTTTTATACTCTGTTCTCTGAGGGAAAACTGTATATGCAGGCCAATTCCTTGGACCCTACTGTAGGCTACAGTAAAAAACAAGTAAGAATGCTATAGTCGAGTATACCCGACTACGAAACTCCCTGTACCCAGGTCTAAAACATCCAATCACATCTAAGTCCACTTACCCATACACACACACATACACAAAGACGCACGCACACAGGCGGCAAAAGTGGCTGTGCTTCTTCTTCCCCCTCTCGCTGCATTACTGAATCTTCTTTCGTGAATAACTTCCGTGTTTATTATCCGATCGACTTGAAATTTGGACAGTAGATTAAGAGAGACTAGAGTATTGTACATGCCAAATCTTAAAGCTATATCTTGAAAATTGTTACTGTAAAACGGTTTTAATCGATTTGCGGGGGACGGGGGAGATATCTGAAATATGAAACAAACTTGATCTGCGTATGCTATACAGGAACCTACATTCCAAATTTGGTGTCTCTAGCTATTATAGTTGCTGAGATCGACGCGTTCATCCGGACAGACAGACAGACGG
Source organism: Hirtodrosophila confusa (assembly GCA_035043065.1). Lineage (NCBI taxonomy): Eukaryota > Metazoa > Arthropoda > Insecta > Diptera > Drosophilidae > Hirtodrosophila > Hirtodrosophila confusa. The sequence continues at coordinate 1,759,065 of JAWNNI010000170.1, forward strand.
ACAGACGGACAGACAGACGGACATGGCCAAATCGAAATCTCTTTTGATACTGATCAAGAATATATATACTTTATAGGGTCGGAGATGTCTCCTTCTGTCTGTTACATACATTTGCACAGATGTAATACTCCCTTTTACCCATTTTATGGGTACAGGGAGTAAAAATTGATACACATTTTGGTTTATTCGAGCTTGTAGTTTTCATCGTAGGGATCTTGATCTTTGGCATTTGCCGTCCACACACTCTGCAAACTATGCATATAGGGGATTCGGAGGGCGTCGGCAGGGGCAGGGGTTGTCTTCTCTTTCCTCTATATAATACAACGTTCAAACTTTAATAAGGTGCACTATCTGAAGGCTAATATGATGGGCCAACAAGGATGTAAGTCTGGACTGTAACCACTTGCAGAACACAGCAACTTAGCTGGTAGGATGTTTGGGGTGTGATTGTCTCCCTATTCTTTATCCCTTAACCTTTGTTAACTCATAAAATGCGTTCGGTGGTTACCACTCTATAAAGATGTTGATGTGTTATTTATTCATACAAAGTAATGTGGCATGATCATTGAGTTGTTCCGGTCATGGACTGCAAGAATTCCTTATTCCATCATAGTCAAATTCCAATTGAATAATTTATAATTTCATTCTCAAACAATTATGGGGACATCCCCGATCAAGCATATCAAACAAAATGAACAGATTGTTTAATTATTTATAATCTTTCCATCGATGATTCTTCCTTGAACCCATTGAAGTTTCTCCTGAAGCGTTGAACATATTCTCTGTGTATAAGAAAAGATTTCAATCTACAATAAAGTTCGATTGGCTTACATTTTATAAACAGATAACCTAAATTAAAAACTAACTTTAAACCAAAACTTACGAAAACACAGAAACACTAGACAGCTGTTAAATGTTAAAATATCTCATAGGCGAGATACAAGTGTATTTCACTCAATTATTTTTCGCTCAATTGATTCAATTGAGTCCTTGCCGGTAACTGTCGCGAAGCTCTGACGCTGAGGGCTGTTTGGCTGAGTGTCATTGAGTATTCAATGAATAAATACCTAAAATACCCAATAGGCTGTACTGAACAAGCGGCCCCTACAAGCTGAAGTTTTCAAAATATGTCCACTCAAACACGCAAATCAGCAAGAAACCAATATATATTTCAGTCCTGACTAACTTATCCTCAACGCACAGGACAAGCCAAAAGAGCTATAGAGCTAAATTATTCGCAGTATTCTCATTTTTTAAAGCTATAACAAATGTTCTAGGAGCACGGATGGGACTACTATAACATATAGCTCCCATAAGATAGAAACCGCATTTTCAACATATCCTGGCCAAACTCACGAAATCGAAGTGTCGCTATAATTTATACCAAATGGCCAAATTTGAACAAAATTGGACAAAAATATAGCACATATGCGAGAATCATATGTATACAAGTATATATCAGTCAAATGAAAAACATGAAAAACGAAAATGATGATAACCTAACCAATCTCACTAAATCAAATTAACACACTGTTCCAAATAAGTTCATCATATTTGTAGAAGAAAACATTGCATCAAAGGCATATATCTTCCGCACGTCCAAGATTGCAGTCCTTTCTTGTCTTAACTAATTTTGTTTGGTTGTTAATAGAAACTGTGTTCACACCATCTATTTATTTAGTACAGGACATGTCATAGATTGGACGATTCATTAGAATCATTGTCATTGTTGTTGTAATGACGATATTCAGGTTTGAGCTCCCACATTTGTTTATGAGCTGGATCCTTGCCATATTCGCCAATGTCCTTAAGTATAGTTTTCAACACAAACGGAGACTGCTTTGTAAGGAACTCCAGATCCTTCAAATAATAATATTGATGCTTCTCAAATGCCTGAAACAGCATGTCCATTATAGTCTTCTTGCTTAGAGCCCCTTTTTTCAACTTAGCACCGCTCGCCTGCAGAATCCAAGAAATATATAGTCAAAAGAATCAGGCTACTCAAGATCGAACTTACATTGTGAACATGATCGCTGACGGGCTTGTAGTTGTTCACTATGTTATTGAGAGGCCTTGCGATGCGTAATGGCTTGCTGCTCCGTAGGGATTGCTGCTTCATTTTCAAATATTGCGAGTTATATACAGGGTGACATTCCATCTTATGGGTAATGAAACCTTCCATAGCCATATCCGTATCATCGACCGTTGAAAATATACCCGTACGTTGTGTCGCACTGCCCGATTTTGATAGTTTCAGTTCGTGCTCGCTGTTTATTAACTTGTCTGGCTCCAGCTGAAGGAGTTCCTCGCTCAAGACAAGCTTCACTTTTGCTGGCTTCTTATCTTCCGGCAACTGCTCCATGCGCACAGTCGCAACTTGCATTTCAGATGGGGATTTCTCCCACAGTTTGGCCACGTAGTTTGGTACCTTTACTAGCCAAACGCCTCGCGAGGCGTTCGACATGTCAATTTTCTTCTTTTTTTGATTTTCGTCGGACATGTTGCACAATCAGAATTCAGTAAGGAATGATTAGGCTTCGAAGGAAAATGGAATTGACAGATGCCAATTGACACAACAATTATTAAAGCGCATGCTTTGATAGTACTTCACGTGTTAATTGCTATCAACTCACGGACAAACTCAACTCTTTCAACACTCTTTCATTATTTGGTAATTGGTTATTCACATCATGTGAGTTACATGATATACCGTGTATAATTCCACCATATCAAGGTACTGTTGAGAAATATGTACTATCGTTTTAATTAAATCATCGCAAAATTAATCGATTGTATCTGCAATCGATACATTATTAAAGTATCCGTACAGCAGGAGTCACGCGATATGGCATTTGCCACATATGTGGAATATCGTTATCGAAATCAACCCTACAAAATTCCATATGGTGAGATACTTGCTCACAAGATGTGGCAAATTAAAGATTTCTATGGTAAAAACGTACCAAATAAGTTTTTATGTTTAATCATTTAACACTAGCTGATAAAACTCCAGCGTTTCCCGGCGAAAAATTGAGACTAAAGTGTCTTAATTTGAATTTGACTAAAAAATACACAAACAAGTAAGAATGCTCTAGTCGAGTATACCCGACTACGAAACTCCCTGTACCCAGGTCTAAAACATTCAATCACATCTAAGTCCACTTACACATACACACACACATACACAAAGACGCACGCACATAGGCGGCAAAAACGACAGCGCAAGCGAGGCATTTTAATTGGTGGCTGTGCTTCTTCTTCCCCCTCTCGCTGCATCACTGAATCTTCTTTCGTGAATAACTTCCGTGTTTATTATCCGATCGACTTGAAATTTGGACAGTAGATTAAGAGAGACTAAAGTATTGTACATGCTAAATCTTAAAGCTATATCTTGAAAATTGTTCCTGTAAAACGGTTTTAATCGATTTGCGGGGGAACGGGGGAGATATCTGAAATATGAAACAAACTTGATCTGCGTATGCTATACAGGAACCTACATTTCAAATTTGGTGTCTCTAGCTCTTGTAGTTGCTGAGATCGACGCGTTCATACGGACAGACGGACAGACGGACAGACGGACAGACGGACAGACGGACAGACGGACAGACAGACGGACATGGCCAAATCGAAATCTCTTTTGATACTGATCAAGAATATATATACTTTATAGGGTCGGAGATGTCTCCTTCTGTCTGTTACATACATTTGCACAGATGTAATACCCCTTTTTACCCATTTTATGGGTACAGGGAGTAAAAACAAGTAAGAATGCTATAGTCGAGTATACCCGACTACGAAACTCCCTGTACCCAGGTCAAAAATTTCCGATCGCATCTTCGTTAACTTACACATACATACACAGATACGCACACGCACGAGCCACAGCGCAAGCCAGGCATTTTAAGTTGTGACTGTGCTTCTTCTTCCCCTTGCTGCAGCACTGAATCTTCTTTCGTGAATAACTTAGGTGTTTATTATCCGATCGACTTGAAATTTGGACAGTAGATTAAGAGGGACTAAAGTACTGGACATGCCAAATCTTAAAGCTATATCTTGAAAATTGTAACTGTAAAACGGTTTTTATCGAATAGCGGGGGAACGGGGGAGATATCTCAAATCTAAAATAAACTTGACCTGCTCCCGCTATACACGAACCTACATTCCATATTTGGTGTCTCTAGCTCTTATAGTTGCTGAGATCCTTGCGTTCATACATACGGACAGACAGACGGACAGACGGACGGACGGACAGACGGACAGACGGACAGACAGACGGACATGGCCAAATCGAAATCTCTTTTGATACTGATCAAGAATATATATACTTTATAGGGTCGGAGATGTCTCCTTCTGCCTGTTACATACTTTTGCACAAATCCAATACCCTTTTTTTACCCATTTTATGGGTACAGGGAGTAAAAATACACAAAAAATCGGATCACAATTTTCCCTCCCATGGGTGTAGAGTATCCTAAACAGTTGACCCAAATGCTTGATGATTTGGTTTGTATGGCTATGACAATGACTTTGGAGCCGATCGTACTAAACAAATAAGCTCCTTCATTTGACTTTGACCCCCATTTCCTGGCCGTGGCGACGGGTGGTCGTCGATTTTCCAAAATCAGTAAGCCCTTCTTTAAAATATTTTTGATGAAGTTGGAAGAATAATACTTAAGTCCAGAAAATTTTTCAAACAATTATTTCCATTGTAAAAACATAGCGCTACCCCACATCTATCGCATTCTGTTTGCGTAAATCCTGTTCGCTGCGTTACCCTCAATTTACGAAGTGTCAAAAAATTATGCAGTTTTGTCAGGAATCTTAACATTAGTCTGTATGCCAAATTTTGTGATTATGGCTTCAACAAGTAAGAACGTTGCAGTCGGACGTACCCGACAGCAGAATACTCTGTTCCTAGTCCGGTATAAATTCGGAAAGAGAAACGAAGAAAACAGTAGTCTGTAAGTCAAATTTGATGACTCTATCTGTACAGGTGTGGGAGATATAGATTTTTCTTCTTTGCGGGGGAGGGGGTGGGCAGCTTAAAAATTTTTTGATGCAGATTTGTCCAGCTTAGTCGTTAGACATTAGACATAAGTCTGTATGCCAAATCTCGACACTTCATAAATCGAGGGTATACACCAACATGTGTACCAAGTTTGGTTGCTCGAGCTTCAAGGGTGTGGAAAATAATTGCGTTCATACGGACAGACGGACATTTCTCAAGCCCAATATACTCATTTTCCCTTCGGGAACAGAGTATAATACATTAGTTGATTGCTCATCAATTCGGTATGTGACAAAATGCCCAATCAGAGAAGGCAACTAGTTGATGCAAGTGGTTGGGTTAAAATTGTATCGTGTGCGGCCAGCGTAAGTTTTAAAGCCGAGAGAGCTATTCAAGAGAAAGATGTCTCATCTGTTTTGCACTTTCACGTTTGCGACGCCCCACAGGCGCATAGGGAGGGATAATATTATTAGATTGTTAAATTTTTACTCCCTGTACCCATAAAATGGGTAAAAAGGGGGTACTAAATCTGTGCAAATGTATGTAACAGGCAGAAGGAGACATCTCCGACCCTATAAAGCA